>OV816026.1:14633074-15233074 GCA_929113105.1 Agrypnus murinus
TCCATTGAGTATGCTGCTCTTCACACACGTTTTTTTTGGTGGTGACAACTGAATATTGTTGACGTTTTCATCATCCATTTTTAATAATTTTGCAGTAAGGAAAATTCTACAAATTAACCAACTCATTATTATTATTAACTTTTCATATAATTCTAACTTACTTATTGACAACCGTTCGTGTATTGAATGGTGCGAGTCTTAATAAAGACTTGTAATGTACCTAATATGTAACACAGTTGGAAAAACTGACGGAACTTTCAAAACAACTGACGTAAACGCATGCGTAACAAGCTGGCGTTTGCCGTTTGTGTTTGTATGTGTAAATGAGACTTCTATCGAGTACCGCCCCATTTATTTCAACCAATGGATATTCAAGTTTCAAGTTGCATCTGAATGTCTCTGGTTTTTCATTACTATATCTGTTGGGTAAACGCAGTATAGTAACCGGTGCCTTGAAGTACGAGGGATGCTCCGCCTCCCCCCAATTCTTCGCTCAGAAATAAACAAATATAATAAAGGACACATTTAACACGGTTAGTTCCTACATATCAGGAATAAATGACAAGTATTATGAAGTCCCCCAACGGTCCCAACCCCATCCAATCGCACTCACTCCTAGAATGATTTTTACATAATTTAAAGTAGGCGTAAATTTGAATCGAATCTTTCGCAGCGATGTGTATATTTTTGTTTTCCTCTTCTTTAATTTCTGAGGGGCGCGGAGCATCCCTCGTCCCTCAAGACGCCGGTTACTAGTATGATCATTTGGCAGACCCCTACTACTAGAATTTAGCCGAATCTGTGCGAATTCCACACGGCTTTACGGCTGTAGTTCCTTATCCGATTTCCGTAGATATTTCGTCAACACTAAATACAATACAAACTTAGTCGCAGCTCTGCCGAACCATCTTTTAGGTTGAAGACCAAGTTGTTATTGGTGAATAAAACCGGAAGAAATATGATCAATACCCGCTAGTTTGCAACTTGAAAACATTATTTTCTTAAAACACCCTAAATATAAACATAAAAATATATATGATATAAATACATAATATAATATGATTATGGAGTTTCACCCTATAAGGCTAGAAACAATAAACAAGATTAAATAGCTATCTTCATTTAGGTAGCTGACATCATTAGCGCATAAGATAAGAATTTCGTCAACACTATAATCTTATCGTTCTGCGGTCAGAACTTGTTTAGCAGTTGTTATTAAAAGAAAGTAGATAATCCATAACTGGACTGTTTATACTTTGAGATGTGTCCTGACTGAACTGGGCTGCCAATACCTGAATCGTCTTTTATTTAGTTGTAGGTCAGTTTAGAATGATATACCGGTTGGAAACGCGTGGGCTTGGTATACTGATACAAAAGCGTTTATAAAAATAGTAAAACCATGTTATAAAGAACAGGAATATTATACTTCTTCTATAATATAATATTCTAATACAATATCATAATATAATATTCCCCTTCTTTATAACATCCGTCACTATTTTTATGAACGCTTTTATATTCCTGTGCCATGCCAATGCGTTTCCAACCGTTTTTGTTATATGTTAATGGGTTAGAAAAAAATTAAAAACATAGATATCTAATCATCGTATTCAGAAGAACCTGATAAGGCTGAGAATTTACAGTTGCTATCATTCGCTAAGGAACGATGAAAAGATAGGTTTTTAGCTTTTTGTACAATGAACGCTGTGACTCGATCTAATTTATGAATTGAGCAATTATTATGTTAAAACATAAAATGTTCTTGAATACTATATAATAAAATTACATTTATATTGCACAAAAACTAAAAAAGTAATCGATTCGGTTGACTAATGATTGATGAAGAAGAGTAAGCGTAACCCAAAGTTAGTAAATGAGAAGTTGTCTCACGGAGGTTTCTAATAGTTGAAGCGTGACGTCACTTATATGTATGTACCTATAATAATTTGGCGATAACGCAATATTTTCAATAAAGCATCTAGCATCATAAGTAAAACACTTTGTAATATTATTTCATATTTAGTTCTTACTAATCCAAAATGAGTTTTAAGTTAAGTATAATTTAATAATTTAGAAATCAGGGTTTTCAATAAAAAATTAGTTTATTATAAGTCTAGCAAAATCTACCAAACTTTAAGTAAATAAATAACGAAGCTATAAAATAATATTATCTTATTTATATAACAATATAAATAAGATGGATTCAATTCATTTTTACTGCTTTTTACTTATCATTTTTTTATTAGTATTTTTTGTAATTTAAATTCGGTTCTTTAAATGAAACTTTGATGTTGATGTTTCTGAACTAGTTTTTATTCTGCATTCAAAAATGTAAAAATATACCGAGTGTTCTATTTAAAGAATTAGTGAAGAGTGTTCTGTTCAAAATTCTCGAACTTTGTGCTATATATATTTATTTATTATTCATTTCTTAAATGTATATTTCTTTATCATTATAAAGAACTCGTCACTTTAATATAAGTAACAGTATTTTTATCTTTTAAAACGATTAAAATTTTGAAATTCGGTTATATTTTTATTTGGTACTTAGCTGAAAGAACATATTAAGGCGCAAAAATGTATAACGCACTTAATTTGTTAGAGCTAAATAGTTTAATCAGAAAAACGTATTATTTACCGTTTTAATGCAACTAATAATTCAGGATATATTCGGCAGTAAAGGCCACCAATGTCGTCACGCAGCCGTCTAGCTGTTCCCCTTCTATTACTCTTTTCCGTGCCCGCGTTTAACATGTGTTGTATAGGGCAGTAAGGCAACCTTCCATTTACTTTTTTGATTTAATTAATGTTTCATCTCAACAGTTAAATGTTATTTTTTTATATAATTTGCTTTTATATTCATAGTTACAAAGTTCATAGATTACAGTCCAAAGCTTTCTTTATTTTTTCACATAATTTTTATTTTTGCGCGATTGGTTCTTGCATCAAATTTAAAATTCCTTCGACAATTCCATGAAATCCGAATTAACATAAAATAAACTGGAAACAAAAAATACACATTTTTCTTACTATTACAAGTGAACTTCAAGTATAAGTTTATGTTTATGGTGAAGAAGAAGAAATAATAAAACCAAAACAAGGCAAGAAACATTTAGGAAATTTGAAGGTAAGATACAAGAACATGCACAGTTGTACAGTCCACTTTCTTCTATTTTTTTTAACTCACACATCCAATAACAATTAAGATATATTAAAATTTTAATAACATTGACATTTATGATTTTTTTAATTAGCCTGCATGTTAAAACATCCAAATTAATGAAAAAATAGTTTTAAAAAAAAACAACAATTACAATATTGATCATATTTTTTATTGTAAGTTCAACCATAAATACGAGAAATGAGTCATCACAAATCACGTGGGCGAAAATGTAACATGCATCTAGAATTACGCGAAGGCGACGCTGTGATCTACATGATAAGATAATGTCACGTGGGGTTTGCGTGACTGGGGAACGTAGTCAGAGGTAGAAAGGAATCAAACACAAGTTGTAAAAAACAACTATATACTAAGACAATAAACAGAGTACAAAAGGTTTACATGTTGACAATAAACAGAGTACAAAAGGTTTACATGTTGACAATATGGTGAGGACGTATATGTCCTCCTAAACTACTACAATACAGGGAAGGTGGGAACCAACCCTGTTCAGCACTAGGTCTACAAACTAAGCATGTAGGAGATAACCTCCTGGTAACTAAGCCGGGGAAGCCTGGACACAACTCCCCATAATTCTGCATAGAGTGGGCGATTAAGCGCCGCCCACTCAATTTAGGCACTAAGCATTTATATAATTAAAAGAGTACTCACCAGCTTGCTTGTAGATGTAGTGTCGGAGTCATGGAAACTGACTGGTTTGAATAGCTCAAGCAAGCTGGTTATATACTGCCGAACGAGGAAGTAAAGCGTATCGTAGTTGGAATCCGTAGGCAGAAGTTCTCGGTAAGTTTGTGGGTTGATTGCATGTGCGCTGTCGGTGCCTGGTACGACGCTGCAGCTGGACGGAAGTGTTGGTGAGTTCACTGGAAGGAATGCACATCTGCAGGCACATCGTGTGGGAAGCCTCGCCTCGACAGAGTAAGTAGGCGTAGATATCGCATGCCAGTGGATGCGACGGTGGGCGAAGCGGGCGCGCTACTGAGAAGACCTTGCACATGCCGGTCGTGAGACGGCAGCTGCTGAACTAGCGTAGGCAACTGAATGTGCCCTTGCATGCTTTATGTAGTCCAAACGGAAGAGAAGTTTAGTTTTAAATAAAATATTTAAGTGTAAATATTTCCGTTTGTGACAATAAACAATATATGAGCTAATAGAAAGATTCAGTAGCGGAACAAGCTGATTTTAATTAACAATAAAAGTAAAATCAGTAATGAAAATCTTGCTACACTGACCATTTTTTATGATAATACGTTCTACCCATGCAAGTAAGAAAGATCTATAAACTATGAGTACTTCTTCACAATATTTATAATATTAATAGATTCACTACACAGTATTGTCATTTTTCTGAACACTTTTTGCAGTTTTATGTGTTATGCAATGTTTTCCGTATTCTACGAGCAACATTTCCACTGATAATTCACGCGGTGCAATAGTTTACCAAGCTATAGCTCTTAAAGTATCAATTTTATAGAAAAAAACTTCTAAAATACATTTTATTGGAAATTTTGTGTTCTACAAATTTGGCTATTACATTTTTAATGTATCATCAACCGTTAACTATATATTTAGCAATAACCATTGAAACAGACGCTTTTTAGCGTAACTAATTTATCGATACACAAAGCTTAAACTTCAAATGAAGAATACAAATTACGATACTTACTGTATATCAAAATAAATGCTCAAAGATTGCCGGCTTGAGATTTAGCTTTTTCTTACAAATTTAAATTTTCAGGTCGTAGGTGTTAACCCTAAAAGCTTCTGATTAAATAATGGATTCAGGAATAAATAATAATATGTTGAGCGCCACCAAAGCTGAGGATGTTTTTTATAAAACATGATTAAGATTTAGAAATAGCGAAGGTTATCAGCTAAGGAACTAACCTCCTTACTAATTTTGAAGTTATTTTAGTTAAAACAATTATCAAGCTATAAGAGATTGATTAGCCAAAGAAAACAAAAAACATCAGCAGTCCGTTTAGCCAAACTATGTCAAGTAGTCAATTAAATTCGAAATCTGTATATTAAAACAAAACAAAAAAAGTACATACAATACAAGTCAAAATAGTTACACATTAAAAAAATAACGAGTTCAAAATACAAAACACATCAAAATATAGTTACACAATAATGAAAATTTGTTAATTCAAAATATAAAACCGTCAATTTAAATTAGTTATTTTTCCAAAAATGAATAAAGTCTCGGGATCCCAAATGATTAAAATTTTATCTAACAATAGAATATTAACAAAATTAAATACCTTAGCCACTTTTCATCGTCCATAGTAGTGTTCTAACCAAAATTCCTTTCACAAGTTGAAGGATTCGAACTCTTGACAATCAAAACACATTAAAAGCCTAAATCAGGCTACAATAACAAACTGCTGGCGTAACGATGCGGGAAGAAATCTTCTGGATTCTGAACTAAACATTATTAACGAGATTAATTAAACTTCAACTCAATTGATTTTTGCAATAACTGCCTTTGATAAGAAATTCTTAATTATTCTTCTGACTGGAACGGTACTCGTAATTACTTGAATGTTGCTCAAAGTACCCCGCCGAGGTCGGGGCACGCTATCGCACAAGAACTTTAGCCGGACTGTATTCTATAGAGATCGAAACTGAAGTCAAGTGTGTCGGACCACCAATTGAACGGAAGTATATCGGACCAGCCACAGAACGGAAGTCTTTAAAACTCGGGGTTCTTTTTTCGCGTAGGAATACATTAACAAATGCAAATTGAAATTAGCCAATAGCGAGGTCTCACTTCAAGAACAAGTATTGATTTTTCTTAGTACCCAATCAACGAATCGCGTGTTTTGGCTTAACCAATCAGAGCACAGCAACTCAACAGCAAGTATTGATTTTTCCTCTAAAACTGCAAACGCTTATATGAGTAACCAAAGAGATTTTTTATAATTTTAAGATTTGAAACCAACCTTCTTGTTTTAAATAATTTTATAGGGATGTTTATATCGAATGCTAACGCAAGTTTACATTATGAAAATAATTCAAATTTTCAGAACCGGACTTAAGATGTTTGTAAATATGTGAACGAAACCACAATTATTCAGAGCTTGTAAAAATACGAGGGTAGATTGAAAAGTTTCCGGAATGGGCAAGAGATGGCGCGCGTATCGTGAAATTGTTATGATGGTTGTCAAGGCTAACCTATTTTAGGAAAGCTGTCAAATTTTCAGACACGTGCGTCGTTCCGTTTATGTTTACTAGGATATCTTGTGAAGCAATTCAGGCACTTTTGCAAAAATGGATAAAAACGAATTTCGTGCAGTCATCAAACATTTCTGGATGGACGGGAAAACGGCGACGGAGATACGAGATATTTTGCAGAAAGTTCATGGCACATCCACACCTTCATTTTCGACTATTAGTTTCTGGGTGAGCGAGTTCAAACGTGGCCGTACGAGCACCAAGGATGAACCACGCAGTGGACGTCCAAAAACGGCCACAAATGAAGAAATGGTCGATAAAGTCCATGATCTCGTGTTAGCCGATCGACGAGTGAAGTTGCGCGAAATAGTAGAGACCACGGGCATCTCATATGAACGTGTGCAAAATATCGTGCACGAACATTTGGGCATGAGGAAGCTCTCGGCGCGATGGGTGCCGCGTTTGCTGACTATGGACAACAAGCGAAATCGTGTGACCACTTCGAAAGAGTGTTTGGCCTTGTTAAATCGTAATCCAACGGATTTTTTTCGCCGATTCGTGACCGTGGACGAAACATGGATCCACCACTACACACCAGAAACCAAGCAGCAGTCGAAACAGTGGATTTCTCCAGGCGAATCTGCTCCGAAGAAGGCAAAGACTGTCCCATCTGCTGGAAAGGTCATGGCCACCGTTTTTTGGGATTCGCAAGGTGTGATACACATCGACTTTTTGCAGAAGGGAAGAACTATCACGGGACAATACTACAGCGATTTATTGGATCAATTCAACGGCATTTTGAAGGAGAAACGGCCTCATTTGCAGCGAAAAAAAGTGCTCTTCCACCACGACAACGCGCCGGCCCATTCATCCCGAATCGCCAATGCTAAATTGGTTGAATTGGGCTACGAGGTGGTGCCGCATCCCCCGTACTCTCCAGACCTGGCCCCGTGCGACTTCATTTTGTTCACAAACATGAAGACTTGGCTCGGAGGCAAGCGCTTTACGTCAAATGAGGAGGTCATCGCCGCCACTAAAGCTTATTTTGCAGAGTTCCCGAAATCATATTTTTCTGAAGGCTTAAAAAAGTTGGAGCACCGCTGGGAAAAGTGTATCGCCCTGCAAGGATATTATGTTGAAAAATAAAAACAAAAACCTGTTCAATTACTGCGTTTTCTTGCCCATTCCGGAAACTTTTCAATCTACCCTCGTATACCGTTACACCATGTTGAAAGAAGTTTGACGCACTATAAATATAAACCTATGCACTATACAGAAAAAAGTTTCGAATAAAAGTTGTAAAAAATGTTATTATCTACGAAAAAGATCTGTGCTATTTTTGTCGTACCACGCACGGTTCACGAGATATTTGATAAAACGTGTTTCCAAGATGGCGGCTAACGCTCAACCCCCCTCCGTTCCGCCAACTTGGCGGTACATTCAGGGGACACCCCCGAACATTTTCAAACAAGAAATTCAATTCTGTAGAAGATTGCAGAAATAAATTACCCGGTTACTGGCCTAGCTATTAATTTTAATTAGGTGGTTCTTTATAGCCTTATAAACATTTTTATAATTTATAACTTTCTACACTTTCGCCGTATTCAATTCACCAACCAACTTGACTTGTCTAAGCAAGACTAATTATTTACATTTGTATTATTTTATCTTACACGACGACTTTACTCTGTAGCTTTATATTCAGAAGTGTTATTTTACATTATAATAATTTGACGACTGTATCTGTACGCCGTTTATCATGAACTGCCTTAAAAATATGATTTTCTAAGCTTATATACTACTTACTATTTACATCATCACATTACACCATTTGACGTCACCTTACCATCTAATACAATGACTACACTATACATAATATAATTAAAGATTAAAACATGATCATAATGGTTGACTCAATCTATTACAGTTTATTACACAACATTTTCAATAATAATGATCTATTTACATAAACAAAAACCTTAGAGAATCACATAACCCGTCGATATTACTCATTTGAAATTATTCATAAATGAACTACATAATAACAATAACTTTGCACAACTGGATGTTACGTATTCTTAAGTATTTGGTGAGTAAACTGTTTGATAATAAATAAACATGGATTATTTAACCTTATTAAAAAGTACACATTGGTTGTATAATCAATGACACACCAGTAAATAACTCAAATTTATTTTTAACTGGAAAAGTTGATAAAAATATTTCTAAAGTGTTAGTTTTTAACAAAGATTTTAATATATTAATATATATAAGATATTTTACAAAAATTTACAAAATTTCCAAAATTTTGAATACAAAATCCACAGCAATATATATAATTAAATGCCTGCATGGTACCGGCCAATTCCCGTTATATTAGACTTGTTTAAATATAATTAATCAATATTCTACTTACCTGAAGTTATCTTGTGCTTCATATGAAGATTTGTATTCTTCAGTTGACACTTCGTTTTTGGTTATAATTTTATTTGACAGTTATAGTTCATGTGTGAATATTATTGTTTAATTGAAAAGGGTGCCTAGAAAATAAAAGATTGGGGTGGAGAAAAAATAATAACAACTAGAAAAGTCATCAAGAAAGAACCTCTGGTAGTTGACCTGTCGTCTTTATCTGGCTTTAATTTGTACCAGCATCTGTGTGATGGATTTTTGATGGCAGCCATATGAGAAAATGTTCCTCTCCTTGTGTGTGGTGTAAGAAAAATTTTTGGTGAAGAAATCTTTTGGAATATTTTCACTCAGTATTGAGGATTTTGTTGCCAGTAGGCTGTTTTCTTAATAATTACCAGAAACCACTCCTACTTTACGAGAAGGATCTTTAGTGAGAAAACGCTCCTTAGAGGTAAGGTTCTCGTCCGAGATTAACCCTCGGTGGGTAGATTAATCTGTTTTCTTTTTGATTTTAGGGTTTTAGATTTTAGATTTTAGGTTCTAGGTTTCAGTTTTCGAGTGTCAGGTGACACGTGTTAATTTATTTGCATTCTGGAACATCTATTTTGGATCTAGATTACTAATTCGAACTTCTGGATCTAGATTAATAATTGAAACTTCAGATTTGGATTTTTAAGTTGTTCAATTTACCCATTTTTGCGTTGACTACTACTGAAGTCATCTGCTGGAGTTATAGCGGTGAACGTCTTACGAAGATCGTGGGCCAGAGTCGTGGCAAGGTTTTGCTAGTGGTATTTATAAACAGTGTACATAGAAAACTGGAAAATTTCGTTAGTCAGTAATATTGATTATTGTTGATTGTTGAAACTTTATGTTGGTGTCTTACCTCTGCAGACGGAAGGGAAGTAACTGTTGAATGCAATGGAGTATTAAAACTCTGTCATTGGTATCTTGCGTCTGCTCACGAAGATGACCCGATTATTAATTATTTGCTAAATCTCTGTTGGTTGGTCTTTAATTATAATTAAACAGTAACCATCAGTATATACTCTAAAGGTAACTAGAACCGTTGTAAACGTTTGTGATCACACACGGTGAGTTGCGTTTGATTAACAATCATAAAATATAAAATCAGAGTATAAAGCGTATAAGTAAAATATTAAAGGTACTCAATTCAAGAGGTACAAAATAGCCCTTAAATTACATTACAGGGTGTAAGGCCAATTAATAAAGGTATATGGTGAATTCACTGACTTTCTTTGAGTTAATTACAAATTTAGATCACAGCCAAGCCTGCACTACCAAGGCCTACTGCGTGGACTGGATCTGAAATCTCCCTTTTTAGTTTATTTTCGGTAAGTCACACAATCTTTTCAATACCAGTAACCGGGTTTTGGAAGGAACCATTTTAGGAAGCCGAGGGCAAACGGTTACTGGCGCATAATAATATCTTTAGTGGTACACAATAAATAAACCGCACGAACACTCTCCATTGAAGCTAGCTTGGCTTCCTTTCCTTTTTTTGTTTTATTCATTTTTGTAATTATTGTCACTATAACGTAGGACCACCTCAATTTTTTGCGCAATTGATATAGGCAAACGACAAAGGTTGGCGTGGCAAGTTATAGAATAGAAAACAGTATAGTAGAGAATAAACATTAAGTAGTAGGAAATGTATAGATAGTACAAAAGTTGATACTGAAATGATGAAAATAGATGACAGAAACTTTAAACAGTAGATAAGAAATGGTAACGGTAGACAACCCAATAAAGAATTTTCATCACCTTAAGTAACAGTCAGTTTTTATAAGGGTTTTATTAAGGTTACGAGTTTATATTGGAGGGTTATAAGATTACTAATTGGTTCCGAAGTTATATAGTGGGTATATAAAATTACTAATAGGCTCAAGAGCTTTAGGGTAACGGTTACCAAAAGTGTTATAATACGATTTTATAATAGTTGCAGTTACCAATTTATAAAACCAACAGTGTTGAGTTCCTAGGTAGGTGGTGATAAATATAAAACCTACTCAACTCACAGTAATAGCAGTTACCGTTATAAAACTTGCGGGCTGTTGCTGTTGAAAAACACTGTAATAAAACCAAGATTCATATTGTTTTTAGGTTAGTTTTCAAACTGGTAACTACAGTTTCTCTTAAGAAACCTTTGGCTATTTTGTTTTTTTAATTTTTATAGAGGTTTAGGAGTATTTATAAGCACACTAAAAGTTACATATTGGTTTTATAATGCCCTTTTGGCTCATTTAGATACATTCGCAAATTTTTGATATATTTATGTGGAAACAAGCTAACAAAAGGTTTTTACTGAAATTCTAAAATATTTATGACATTGGCTCTAATTTTCTAGAGGTTCAAATAAAGATGGTTTATAAAGGTTGAGAAAACATTCTAATTACTTGATTAAAGGCGCATAAGGCCTATAATGGGTCTATAAGAAGTTAAATAAAGGTAATAGTTATATCTCTGTCAGCGTTATTTAGTGATGCCCACGAGACTTTTGTTAACTCTCGTCTCGTCTCGTACAAAATAAAACGAATCCCGTCTTGCACCAAAGTCTCGTCTCGTCTTGTATCTCGCGCGAGAAATCTCGCGCGAGAAATCTCGCGAGTCTCGCAACTCTCTTGCACTTCTTCTTTGGAAGATATATCAGAATTTATACAAAAAATCAAAAAGAAATGTAATGGCTAATTAATAATTAAATAAAAGTCTAAATTATTATGTTGGTTTATAAACGTTAAATCTTTTAAGCGTGTTATAATATTTTGAACACGCTTTACATGACATAAACAAAAAAGGTAAAATTCTAAAACATCAAAAAGTATGCTCATATTAATATTTCTAAGTCTACATTCTCTACAAACCTATTATTGTTAGTTTGCATTATTGAAAACTGTAAAACATTTTATTTCTTCTGCTTAATATATATGGAACTACCTGACATTGTCAGGTAAAATTAAATAAATTTATCTACGACCACCATAGAAAGTTACGCATTCCGCACAATCTAGTAACCGTGAAAACGATCAATTGCAAACAATCTCCAAACTCAACGGTAAAGACCGTGAGGAATGATTTCTCACGATCAGTAGTTCTATTAAAACGCCATAGATGTCACCACTTGCAATATTTATAATATTATTAATTATTTGAAATATAAAATGTTATAAATTTTAGATAAAGGTTAATTTATTTTGTTTAATTAATATTTTACATTAAATTATATTTCGAATGGGGAAATCCATCTAGAAAAAAAACTAAGGTCAGACCCGGGGAATTGAACCCGGATCGCTCGGTTAGTAGCTAGAGCGTAAGCATTGAGCTATCGAGATGCCTTTCAAAGATTTTTTTTCTCATTATATAAAGTTACAATGATTGTTATTCAATTAAAACGTAAAATTAATTATTGTTTTACATTATTATATAATTTTTAATGTAATTTTATTTATTATTATTGCTAAATTACAATAAAAACATTGAAAACATTTATAATTTGCTTCATAATGCGAGAATATTTGACATTTTGCGCAGAGGTTAATAACCTTGACAATTGAATGGTGATTTTTGTACATATATTATTTTTTTAAAACGAGTACATAATTATTTAGCTGTAAGTACTAAATAGTAGATTGACTGAAATTATACAAATTGTAAACGTATTATTACTATTGTCTTTACAAATTTAATGTTTACTTTTGTCGTTTTTAAAATTCTATATGTACCTATCATGAGAATCCGATGAAGGAAAATTGGGGTGAACACTCGTACACCTCCAAACATCGTGGAAGCGGCTCACATTACATCTCTTAATTTATAACCAAATATTTCACGTATAAAATATGAATGCGAGTGTAAATTCTAGGTTAAAAAACTTTCTTAGCTGTTGATTGTTTATTACTTTTTTTGTTGTCGTAGATAAAGTATAGTGTGTAACGCGTGCAAAAACACCAATTTCTCACTCGTGTGATTGCGGCATTCAACTACGTCTCATGCCGCAAAATCTTCACACTCGTGAGAAATTGGCACTTTTCTGCACTTGTAACACAATATACTATTGTGAAATTCTGAATTTATACTTTTATTTATTTCATTAGTATGGAGTTTCATCAAATCAAGTTAGAAACAATAAACAAAAATAATAGTTAATTTTAACTATAAATAAGTTAAAAACAAATTATTTAATAAACAACTTTTATTTTAAACTTAAGTTTCGTACCCAGTCGTTTAAGCAAAGCAAGCTGTACCGGATTCATTATTTAACCTGATACGATGTTTTCTTATAGTAAGTGACGCTCTTGAAAATAACCTTTCAGCTGGAACTGACGTTGCTGGTATCGCCAAAAACCACGTGCCGTTACAGGGTTGCTCATGGCATTGCTACCAGTTTAACACTTCGCAATTTTTATCACATTGAGGTAATGCAAAGTATTTTTGTAGTTCTTTGCAATCTTTCCCGGTTGGAGCATCCTGCTCATCTAATTGGTCAAAATTAATTAAAAATGCGGGTGTATTTCCTTCATCTTTTTTCGCTTGTTCAAGGTCTTCTGCATTTTTCTCGTTTAGCAAGTAAAAAGTATACTCTAGTCTCGCAAACGAGACGATATTTGCGAGACTCACGTAAACGAGCCTTAGTGTGGGCATCACTACCGTTATTATAAATCTTAGAGCGATATAAGGTTACCAAACAGTGGTACCTAACGGTAACTCTTATACAGATCGCCATTTAAGCTCTTTAAGGGGTATGTACAGGTAACTGAAACGTTGTCATTAACAATTTATATTACCAAAGATTTTATAATTTGGTGATGGTTATATTTCGAGAACCTTTATAAAACAAAAATTGTTTAGTGGTAGGGGTCAGTCAATAGGCAGTAGACACTAAATTAATAGAAAATGTACAGTAAACAGAAATTGGCAAAGAATAAATAGCATATTGGACCATTGTGTAAATGCTGCACTGGACTGTTAGGGTGTTGACATATTCTTCGACATGTAAGCAGCAAAAGGGCATCTACTAATCATTCTTCATAGAGCCTTGTTGCTCATAGAGGTTCTATAGAAATTGGTGTAGTTGATTGTGTGGAACTTGAATTTTTCATCTCTATATTCACCTTGTAGCAGATGCAAAAGTTTTGAAGATTATGAATGATCAATTAACACTAGAAATATTCTATTAAACATTTATTGTTGTAACAATATTGTACAATCTTTTCTTTTAAATGTTATATTTAAACTTGTTACATTTTTACATTAACTTATTACATTTAAAATGTTACATTTTTAAAACTTTTTGGTTACAGATCAAAATTTGCAGCATTAAATAACAGGCATGCATACTTTCTACTCGTGGATAATGGAACTCAAGGAAGGTATGGAGCAGAAATAGTATTACGAAGAAAATTAGAAAAATTTATATCAATTCAACGATTGCATCCTTGTAAGTACTTTTTATATATTTGATTTTTTTAAGTAAGCATGTGAATAGACTAAATAATATTTAGAATACATTAGTCCTAAGATTGTGATTACAATAACTAAATATGACATATAAATATAACACATATTTGTGTTTTAATTATCACGACATTTAAAATAATTAATGCAATTAACATACTGAATAAAATGATAAAGAACTGATCATTGTTATTAAATCTCTTTTACAGACACCCATAGCAGTACACCAGTAGTATGTCTTGTAATTGAAGGTGGTACCAATACTATCAGGGCTGTGTTAGAATATGTTACCGACAATCCTCCTGTACCAGTAGTAGTGTGTGATGGTTCCGGAAGAGCCGCTGATCTCATCGCCTTTACACATAAGTAAGCCATCTTTCACTGAATATTCATTCAATTCCCAAAAAAATAAATATCTATAATTACAGATACGCTTGTGATTCAGAATCTGGTGAGCAAACCGTACTCGAATCAATGAAAGATTACCTTATCGGCACTATCCAAAGAACATTCGAAGTTGGTTTAGAGCAAGCAGAATGCCTTTACAGTGAGCTGCTTCAGTGTACAAGAAAGAAAAATTTAGTAAGCCGAATTTTTTGAACCTTATTAAAATTCTTTATTTAGTTTTTATCTGTTACAGATAACAATCTTCAGAATATCTGAAAAATCAGAAGGACAGACTCAGGAATTAGATCAGACTATTTTAACGGCATTATTTAAGTCCCAACACTTAACTCCTTCAGAACAACTAAGCCTTGCACTGACATGGAACCGCGTCGATATTGCAAGATCGGAAATTTTCGTTTATGGTCAAGAATGGCCTCCTGGAGCTTTGGACGAAGCCATGATGCAAGCATTAGAACATGATAGAACAGATTTTGTAAAGTTACTCTTGGAGAATGGTGTTAGTATGCGAAAGTTTCTTACGATACCAAGGCTAGAAGAACTTTACAACTCTAAACAAGGTCCTAGCAATACTTTAGGTTATATTTTAAGAGATGTAAGGCCGCATATACCAAAAGGCTATGTATATACGCTACACGATATCGGATTAGTTATAAATAAGTTGATGGGTGGAGCTTATAGGTATGAGTTTTTTTTTGAGATGTAGGTATTGATGTTTTTGGTAAACATATGTTTTTAAATTTAGGGCATTTTATACACGAAGAAAGTTCCGACCTATTTATGCAAAAGTAATGAATAAGATTCCACACATGCATCGAAATTCTTCGTCCTTCGTGCGGTATTATGGAAATGCAATGAGTTTATTGGCGGAAGCACTTCCTAGTAACCAGGGTCTATGTTTATTTGATTTTCCTTTTAATGAATTATTGGTAAGTAGAGATCCTAAACTACTTTTAGCAATCTTACGATAAGCAATACTGAACATGGCGTAGCTTAGCTTTTCAACACTCTATTTCACACAGCATTGCTGCATACAGCTAAGGATATTTTATTCTGTTATGACTTCAATAAAATCACAGCATTCCTAATCACTCATTTCGTTCTAATACCCATAATTTTTCTTATATTGAATAATAAAAATTTATAAACATCTTTTGCGGTTTTGGTTTGTGAGTTGAGCTACATCGTCTGTTTAAAGATATCAAGATGAAACTTTTGTTTTGTATAGGTCGTAAAATTGTGTATTTGGTGGAATAGTTAGTTACAATCTTTCATTTAGCCACTAAAACCTCCTGATAGCTCTTTTGTGATAAGTTCTTTAGGTGTATATAAATAAAAATGTTTAACTGCATATGTGATATATCAGTAATGCTTTTCTTAGTGTAATTACCTTTGCCTGTAATATTGAAAATGTTTAATTTTGCTCCAGATTTGGGCTGTTTTAATGAAAAGACAAAAGATGGCTCTACTTATGTGGCAACACGGTGAAGAGGCATTGGCTAAAGCATTGGTCGCATGCAAACTATACAAAGCTATGGCACATGAAGCTGCTGAAGATGATATGGAAACAGAAATATATGAAGAACTTAGAAGTTATGGTAAAGAATTTGAAAATATAGGTAAGATCTTCAGTTATTTCCAATATCCTCCCGTTAATACCTTCCTTTTTTCTTTTTGTTCAGCATTAGAATTATTAGATTATTGTTACCGACAAGATGATGACCAAACACAACAACTGCTCACTTGTGAACTTCCAAATTGGTCAGGACAAACTTGCCTAAGTTTGGCTGTGGCAGCAAATCATCGTGCATTATTGGCACATCCTTGTTCACAAATAATTTTGGCTGATCTTTGGATGGGTGGTTTACGAACACGTAAAAATACTAACATTAAGGTATTATATTGTTCTTCTGATCAATATAACTACTAATGAGATTTTAAATTTAAAATTCTTAGGTAATAATGGGATTGCTATGTCCACTGTACATTTTACAACTTGAATTTAAATCAAAAGAAGAACTCCAACTTATGCCACAAACTGAAGAGGAACATTTAGAATTAGAAAATGACGATGATGACAAATCAGAATCTGAAAAGAATTCTTCAGATGGAGAGGTTGGTATTAATGTTTTCATGAAAAAGTGCTTATTATAATTGTACTAAGTTGTGATTAACAGTCTTTTAACATATGAAAATGTAGTAACCTAACTAAAAATAACATTAGTTTATGTTTTTTATTTATCTCTTTTAGAAGCGTTCTAGAGGTTTGAGCATTCGCAACAAAGCTGCAACCCGTCAAGGTGTTAAGGTAGCGTTTGCTTGTTGGGCATTGTTTTCTCTTTGGCACCTTTGTTTTGATGTTTACATTTGATGCTTATGTGCACACTTTCTAGTCTTTGTCTCTTTGTAGTAATAAAATGGCTTCAGTGCAAATGAATGGTGTTAAGCAACAATGAGTTATCGAACATTTTAGTAAAAACTGAAATAAGCACCGAAATAATTTGGAAATATGTGTTTTAAGAATAAGCAAAATTGATTTGAAGTCAAAATCACGGCCTACTAGATTCATATAAGCTTCGCTTATATACGGCCGTCTCATTTCCAGTTTTTTCATTGTTGAAAATTATTACAGATTCGTACGTTAAGTAGCAACATCTGGCGGTAATTTTACAACAAATATATTCAAAGTGAGAGCTCAATTGTTAATTTTTAGGTTATACTTTATGTCAGTTGTGTCAAATTGCCTCCGATTAAAGAGCGTTTACTCGAATATTAACAGTAATTATGTAATTAATAATAAGAAATTTCTTAACAACAAGTAAATATTATTAGATCATGCATTAAAAAACAATAGGTATATTATACTACATTACAAAACGTTACATTAAAATTTTATTTATTATTTTATAGAATTATTAATTCGTCTTTATTTTTATAAAAAAAGGCTGCCAGTCTTCTTTTATTTCGAGTATAAATTGTAGTCTAGGTCTAGCTAGGATGTTCTTTCCTTCGATTATGCTTTCTATTATCATTTTTAGATAATACCCATTGCCATAAAGTACATACATACATACATAAGCATTCCTCTTCTACCGACTGACGTCAGTGTTGAGGTGTAATTTACTCTTATTATTTCATTATTCTCGTCTTCCATAACTTCCTGTCCTTTGCCAATTCTTCTACTCTGCTCCAGTCCACTTCCAGTTGTTTCAGGTAGCTACCTATCTCGTCATTCCATTTACGTCTCGGTCTTCCCCTTCCTCTTTTCTTTGACCTACCCATTTTCCATACTTTTTTCGTTCTCCTAGCCGTTGGCATTCTTACTATGTGTCCAAACCAACGTAACGCATTTACTTTTATTCTATGTTCTACCGACTTCACTCCTAACCTTCTTCTTATCTCCTCATTTCTTACTTTGTCTAGAATTTTTAACCCTGCTATTCTTCTAAGTGTTTTCATTTCACATGTTTGTATCCTGCTCCTCTGTTGTTTGTTCAATGTCCAAATCTCTGAACCATATGTCAGTGTTGTTATGTATAGTGAGTTGTATATTCTTATTTTGGTTTTAGTTGATATTTCTTTTTTGTTTATTATCTGCTTGTTTAACATAAAATAAAGTCTCGTAATTGCGTTTCCTTTCATCAACTTCATCTTCCATCTTTCCATTGTCTGCTATGACCGTTCCCAGGTATTTGAACCGCCGTACCTGTTGTAGTTCTTCTTGATCTATCTTTATCCGACATATCGATTGATTTCTCGAAATCACCATTATTTTTGTTTTGTCCATATTTATTCTGAGTCCGTAGTTCTGTAATTCTTCCTTCCATATCATTAGATTGTGTTGTAGATCATTTTCTGTTTTAACCAGTAGTGCCACATCGTCTGCAAATGCCAAGTGGTTGATTGTTACTCTTTCCATGTTGTAGTACCCCCATGTGGATTGTTTTATTTTGTCTTTACATTTTTTCATGATTTCGTCCATCACTATAATAAATAGATATGGGCTCAAGGTTCCAGCTTGTCTCATGCCTGCGTTTGTTGTGAAGCTCTCTGAGGACTTGTTTTTGGTTCTTACATAGTTATTGGCTGATTTATATAGGTTCTTTATACACCTTAGTAAATTTGTATTGACTTTTCTATTACTCATGATCGACCATATGTCTTTCCTTCTAATTGAGTCAAATGCCTTTGCAACGTCTATAAAACAAACATATAATAATTTGTTAGAATCTATTATTCTTTCCGTTAATTGTTTGAAAGTGTGTAGTGCATCTATTGTTCCTCTACCTGATCTGAACCCGTACTGATCTTCCTCTAATTCTTGATCAATTTCTTTTTTCAAGCGTTCAGTTAGAATGCTTTCATATATTTTCAGTACTACACTTAGCAGTGATATGCCCCAGTAGTTCCACATATTTTCTTATCTCCTTTTTTATACAGAGGTAGAATAATTGCCATTTCCCAGTCTTGCGATAATTCGTTTCCCTTCGCGATTTTGTTAAACAGGTCTAAAAGGAATTTTTTCCCTATATTCCCCATATATTTCACCATTTCTGGAGTAATTCCGTCATGTCCTTGAGCTTTACCAATTTTTTGTTTTCTTATAGTCTTTTCTAATTCTTCCATCGTTATATCTATACCGCCTTCTTCTTCATTACCTTCTTCCTGTGTTATTATCACTACTTCATTTATTCCTTCTTCAGTGTTGCTGTCTAACAGATCCTTGAAATATTCCCTGCACCTTTCCATGATTTCGTTTTCCTTCCTTACAAGTTTCCCATTTTTATCTTTAATGTAATTAGTCTCGTCCCCTTTTTCCTTCTTTATATTCCTTACTATTCTGTAAAAAAGTTTCTGATTGCTGTTGTAATTTTCTTCCATTATCGTTCCAAAGTTTTCCCATGCTTTCTTTTTGGCTTTGAGCACCTGTTCTTTGACATTTTTCCTTTGTTTCTTATACTCCTCGTAGCTTTCTAATGATTGTTCCCTTAGGTATTTTTTCCACCTTTCCTTTTTCTTTTTATGGCCTGTTTCACCTCTTCCGACCACCATGCTGTTTGTTTTAGTTTTCTATTTTCCACTGTTGTTCCGCAGACTTCTTTTGCGCTTTCTAGTGTGCTCATTTTAAATATTTCCCACATGTCTTGTACTCTAAAGTTGCTGGTTCTTCCTATATGTACTGTTAATTTCTCTTCCAAACGGTCTTTGAATTTGTCTTGTACCACCCTCTCTCTTAGTCTGTATGTTTTTGTTTTGATAATCGGTTTATTCTTATTTCCCACTTTGTTAATTATCTTCTCTTGTGCCATTGCCATTTTTGTTTCCACCAGATGATGATCGCTTCCTATCTCGGCCCCCCGCTTTACTCTTGTATCTCTTATTCTTTTTACTAATGTGTTTGGGACCAGTATATAGTCTATTATGGACTTTTCTTCTCTGCTTTTTAAAGTTCTCGTATATTTATGTATGTCTCTATGTTTAAAGATTGTGTTTGTGATTGTCAGCTCATTGTCCATGCAGAATTCAAGCAGCATTCTTCCGTTTCTTGTAATTTCTTCTTCTCCATACTTTCCTATGTAGGGTGCGTACCTTTTGACGTCCTTTCCTACCCTTGCGTTTATGTCTCCTACTATTATTGTTGTATTTTTTTCATTGTCCACTGTCTCTTGTAATTTATTGAAAAATTTCTCTTCTTCCTCTAACCTATCATTCTCATTTGGTCCGTACACCACAATGCAGTCCAATTTTTCTTTATCATTTATTTTCAATACCAATTTTAATATTCTTGAATTTATGCAATCCCAATGAAGTATTTTCTCTTCCCATTCTTTGTGTATTAACCATGCTACTCCCTTCTTGGTTCTTTCTGTTACATCCACTCCACTATAAATTAGAACGTGATCCTTCATTATCTTTGTGCCTTTACCTTTCATCTTGGTTTCTGTTATTCCCAATACCTTTATTTTCATTTTGTTGAATTCGTTAATCAGCTCTTCTTCTTTCCCATTTATGGTTTGAATGTTCCACGTTCCTATGGATAGTGATTCCTTCTTCTTCTTTTCTGTGTTTTTATTACTGTTTATCTGGTTGCTTGAGTTTCTGATATTATTTATATTCGTAGTCCTTATCTTTGCCGGTGTTGTCATAATGTTTCTGTCCTTTGCATGTTCATTTAGTTTTTTGGAACTGTTTCTGATACTTTTTTGAGGCTACCGCCTTCTGCATCAGTCCATTCATATTTTACACCATCGACTACTATTTTTCTTTATCCTACTTTTGTTATCTTGCCTTTTGCTTTTTCTGTCCTGCTTACTTTTCTAATCGCTGCTTGAATTTTTTGTTCTTCCATAGTTAAATCGCTATCTATATATACTTTTTTGTTTCCCAGCTTACTTTTTTGTTTTAATACCATTAATTTTTGTTCAAAACTTTTTAGTCTGACTACAATCACCTTCGCTTCATGTCTCCCAACCTTGAAAACTTCTTCAATATCGGTTGTTATATTCATATTTTGATGTAGGAATTCCTTAACCTCTTGTTTAATATTATCATTTTTAATTTCCAGCCCTTTTATTACTATGTTGTTTCTTTTATTCACTTTCTCTTGTTTCTCGAACTTGCTCTCCAACTCACTAATTCTCTTCTCCATTACTACCCGCTCCTTTCTCCAAACTTCTGCTTTTTCCTCCCACTCTGCCTTTACTTTATTTAGTTCTACTTTCACTACTTCTGCGAAATCCGTCTTCATAACTTTTATTTTTGCTTCAAAATCTTTCTTTAGCTCCTCCTTTACTTCGTCTAGTTTAGTTAGTATTGCTTCCATATCCTCTTTTCCTTCACCTCCTTTCTTTTCCACTTTCTCTTCCTCTTGTTTGTTAGGTGGACTTCTCTGTCCTCGCACTTAAATTTTCTAGTTCCCACTTCTCAAATTCTTGCGGATCCTCGCCTTCTCTTTGCCGCTTTTTTAATTCTTTTATACTATTAACGCTGTTAGCTCTTTCCCTCCTATAACTAATCTCCCCTTGTCTATTCATATGACTCCTTTTGTTGTCCGATATTAATCTAAAACACCTATTTTGACCACTTGCACTCTACGCCACTGATTTTAAAATGCTCTCACAAAATGCTCCAATCGTATTCCGCTACGTTGTGACGTGTTCGTGACGTATACGTCCACTATAAAATGGCAGACACCTTATCTATTCCAACTTCTCACCGATTCGCGACGGTTTCGTCTTTTTTAGTTAACACGGCGACCGAACTTTATAGTACACTAAACTTCTCACTTTACTACGTCTTTTTTCACTGTTTACCGTTTTTTTAAAACCTTACTCTCGTAATGCACTCGTAAATTTATTCGCGAGTCAAGGTTGCGTATTTGCAATTTACTTGACGTCACTCTAGTTTTAAGTTCCACTGCCATAAAGTATGCCCTGTTAATCTATCTCTGCTTCTCGTGGTCTCGTTAAATCTGTTAAGACATGTTACGAAAATCGTTATTTAACTATAGTTGTCCTAGATTCTTAACCGCCCTTCAAAATTTCTAAATACTTTTTCCGGCATTGCTTTAGATTTATATCATATAAACCAAATCCTATATAAAGGTAATGCCTTATGAGACAAATTTTGTCAGTTTATTTTACTGAAACGATTGGTCTTAAAAACTCAAGTAGATTTCATCAGCTCATGTCTAAAAAAGATTTATTTTTAGTAATGAGATTTCATCATTCCATGAATACCTACTTTTAATACTTCTAATCATAGCTTCAGTTCGTAGATCGTGCATTAACATTATGTGTTTACATCATATGCTGTGGTAATTCAAGTGCTACAAAACCCAAAAGAGCATTTATAATTTGCGAAATATGAAATTGTACTTACTTATACTGTGGCTATCATGTAGTGTTTCTAGTCCAAGAATTGGCGCATTAGTAAACATTGTGTTAACTCAGTATAATTTTCTAGATTGTATGATACCATGTAGGATATTTTGATTTCTTAGTTCCTACTGTAACATATTTTTTTGTTATATTTATGTACATTATATCCAAATATGTATGTACAAATGCCAATAAATTAATAAAGTATTTATTACAGAATAGGAAATGACAATTACTGGCATGACGTATAACTTAAAAATTAATGACTGCAGTCTGACTTCAAACCATCTTTGTTGCAAAATGGCCGTCAGTGGGCGCTACTTAACGTACGAATCTGTAATTTTTGGATTCTAATTTTAACAATGAAAAAACTGGAAATGAGACGGCCGTATATAAGCGAAGCTTATATTAATTTAGTAGGCCGTGGTCAAAATTTGCCTGTGCTGACATCTGCGAATAATATTGTTAACCAACAATTACTTAAAGTTTTATTATGCATTCTGCAACAACAGTTTAAGTCACCTGATTTAATAATTCTTTTTGTATGCGTCTATCATGTTTTTGATGAGCTACATAACAACATCCTTACACGTAGGTAGCCGTAAAGGTTTTCCATAGAAACAACTTAACAGTTCCATGATTATATCCATGGGAATCAGCATCCAATCTTAGGCTTGTTGAGCATTCCATTCCTCCTTTCTCTCAACAAGCCCAATAACATTTTCTAGATCGTTTCAGTTGTGATTTACAGATCTTCTTCCCCCATCCCCAATCTTGATCTTGTCAAGCTCCTCCTTCCAATGAGCCCAATAATGTTGCCAAGGTCTATCCCAGTTTGGATCTTCCTGTGTAGAAATAAGGTGTGATTGACATATCTGGCCCCTTCCCCTGAGCTTCCAACAAGCCCAATAACGTTGCTTAGCTCTATCTCGATTTATATATGCCTGTGAGATGTGACTGGCAAATCTTTAAAAAAAATAGGTGCATTATTTATATCTTTTAGTTTTTATGTTTATATTTAGTTGACATTTAAGTATGAAAATCGTTTTGGCTTGTGTTTGTGTTATGTTGAAACTATTGAAAATAACTGTCAGCAATAAGTAAAAATGGGTTAACCCTCATTTGTTTAATTTTTTTGTACACTGACATAGGCTTTTTTTTAAAGAATATGAAAGTTTGGTATGTGTTGGATATTCTGTTCATAGATTTTTGGGAATGTCGAAATATTGTTTTTTAACTCTTAAGTCTTGTTAACTTTAAATTCAAAATAACATTCTTATTAACACATTGTTGCATAACACCATGTAAATAATTTATAATTTACTTGAATACTATTTAGTTATAAAGACACCAAATATCTGTAACCAACCATCAATTGAGAGTTGCGAGGTATACATACACAGTGTGACAATAAAGTTCCCAGGCTAAGGCTGTAGTATTTCACAAATATAGCGGTATATTCAGGCCAGAGCACAGGAAGGGCTTTTAAAATGTTTTTTAAAGTAAAATTTAAACTTTTATCTGGTGACATCAATACTAAAAGTAACAATGGTATTTACTTTTGACGTTTTTAGCGCCTGCTCATTACATTAACAACTACCTTCGGGAAACTTGCTACAGTAAGACCAATGAAGTCATAAGAAAGATACCAGATTTACTACCACTATTAAAAGCAAAATGGTAGACTGGCGATTAATGCGCCAATTTGATAAAAAGGTCAATTTCACATCAGGCACATTCAGCAGACTTACCAGTCACATAACTGGTGAGAAAGAATTCCCCAAATGAAAATGGTGACTTACCGGTCTCGGACACCAGTAGTTGTTTTGCTCACCACATTTTAAATATTGTTTGTTTACATACCGTGCCAGTACAATTAAAATAAGGCTACAACAGCACCCCTTGACATTTATTTTGTTGTGCTTAATAGATATTTTTTACGATCGCTGATCTCTTTTGAAAAAATTGTTGATATTTACAATGTATAACATAATTACATTGTACTGTTGATAGTACAATATGTTGCTGCTCTATTATTATTATTACAAATACTGAATTAGATTGTCACTCTATATTTGACAAGTAAATTTAAATATAACAATCAGTAACCAATTTTTCATAGTTCAATTAAAATCTACGGGCGAGCCAGGTTTATCAGTTTTAGTTATCAGCATCGGTAAGTCTGTTGAACATATACCTTACTTTGCAATTCAGAAAGCTTTTCTCTAATGCCATTTCTGTGTTATAAAAGATATTTATTTACATTTACCATTGAAATTATTAGTTTGGCGTACTCATCTGATTAAATTCTTTGATTGATTCAAAATATAACAGGATCATCTGGACCAAGTAGATCACTGCATTACTTAGATGTAACGTGATTCTAGGACAATATCGTATTTTAAACTTCTGTACTGGATGATCCATGCACTGGTATTTGTTTTGGTTTTTTATCTTGGCAATAAATACAGTGAAGCTCGATAATTCAGACTAATTAAAACAGGGGCAATCCGAATCATCGCGGTTTCCGGATTACTGCGTCTGCAGAGTTACAATGTTAGATTTGTACATAAATGCAATTAAAACATTCTGCAAAAACATTTATTTCAAAATAAATAAAACTACAAAAATATTTACGCAAAAACTGCTTTAAAAACACAAAAAATAATATTCCGCATTATTATGTTGTTAACCAAAAAAGGCGGTGAGATTTTTGCTTGCTCCGTGTTTTTTTAACTTAATACGTTAGTTATGATTTTTTTTAAATCTTCCGGCATCACAATTGTTTCAAATCTTCTACCGCCCATTGCAAAGCCACCGCTTTGCAACTGTTTCTTAAAGGGCTTCACTGCGTGCGAATCATTGAACCGCTTTTCTCCCGTGATTTTTAACACACGCAAATTGTGTCTTTTTAAAATTGAGTATCCAATCTTTACTTGCCCTGACGTCATCGTTTTGAAAACATCTGTTATATAGTCACACCAGCGTGCAGAATATACGAAACAGTGGAACCAGTCGCGATACGACGTATGTGCTATTAGGCTCGTACACATAGCGTACGAGCGTGATAGCACATACGTCGTATCGCGACTGCTTCCACTGTTTCGTATACACCGCACACTGCTGGATAGATGCTTTGCCTTTTCGGCCAAAATTTCGGAGGATATTGGTGACATATTTAAAACCATGCAAACAACTTTTCTTCCATCTCCTGATATTCCGCAGGTTTTAACGTTTTTTTAACTTTGTTATAATGATCCTTCAGATTTTGTAACAAATCTGAAAATGTTTAATATTTAAAGTTACAATGCGGTCTTTTTACATTTAACAATTTTTAAATTTAGCACAAAATCTTTTTATATGCAGTATGCCGAAGACACATAAAGTCGTAATTCGTAAAAAAAGTATCAGTTCTTTTTTAACTTAAACCTTTGTAACTAATATGAATTATAAAGTTGCAATGTAACCACTTTTAAAAAATCTACAACGGTAGTTTTGTATCAAATTACACATCTGAATACCCATTGCATTCGTTACTGTAAACAAAACTTGACGAATAAATACAATTAATTCTAAAGTTCGGATTATCAAAACCTTAAATCCGGATTACAATGCCAATCAATGCAAATAAATTGCTGGTCCGGATTATAGTGGTATTCGGATTAATGTAGATTCGGATCAACGAGACTTCACTGTATTTACATACGTATATGTATAAAGAATTTTATATTATATGTTTCTTGGGTGGTACTTCCACTCCATTAATAGAGTATGCATAACTGTTTTTTCAATTATAGGTAAAGAAAGCCTGCACGAAGAAACAAATGACAATGGACAAAAACTCATCGATTTTGCAGGTAGAAACAAAATGGTGATAAAAAGTACAATGCTGAAACATAAAAATATACACAAAGTGACATGGAGAAGCCCGGACAAGAAGACACAAAAACAGTAAAAAATATAAAGAATGTTAGATCATACAGAGGTGCAGTGATAGGCTCAGACCATCTCTTAGTTAAAGCCAAACTGAAACAAACTGTACCTAAAATTACAAACTATCACAGAAAAAAGAAACATAGGTGGAACTTAGACTGTTTAAGAAAGGAACAAATACAAAAAGAATATGCTAGAGAAACCAGAGAACTTGTAGGAAAAGAGGGACAGTACAAAAGTGTGGAGGAGGAATGGAATTTCCTCAAAAGAACACTAGAAAAAAGCATACAAAGATTTGAAGAAGAGAAAAAAGAGAAAAAAAAGGACTGGTTTCACGCAGAATGTGAAGAAGCGGTGAAAGAAAGGAGAAAGGCCTGGCAGAGAGTACTACAAGATCCAGCAAATGCATCACATGAGAATTATAGACAGACTAGAAACAAGGTACAAAGCCTACGCAGGAAAAAGAAAAGAGAAGAAAGGGAGAAGAGAATAAAATTCTTGGAAGAAACATTTAGAAATCAAAATTCCAGAGCCTTTTATAGAAACCTTAAGGAAGAAACGAGAAACAGTAGAACACAAACGTGAGGATGAGGAATGATCAGGGTGAACTATGTTTGGATGAAACAAAGATTTTGGAAATATGGATAAATCACTACAATAAATTGTTTGTAGAACAGAGTGTGCAGCAAAATGAACAAAACCAAACCCAAGAACAAACCACGATGAGCCCACATGGAAGGAGTTTACAGAAGTGATAAAAAACATGAAGAACAACAAAAGTCCGGGTTCAGATGAAATAGTAGTAGAGCTGATTAAGCTAGCAGACGAGAAACTAGGGAAAAGACTACATGAAATGATTAAAGAAATATGAAAAAAGAAAATAATGCCGGAAGAGTGGTCCACAGCTATAGTATGCCCCATACATAAAAAAGGAAATAAGCAGCAACCAGAGAACTATCGCCCTATTTCACTGTTAAATGTTATGTACAAAATAATGGCATCAATAATAAACAGCAGAATCCAAGAAGAGGCTAGAAGTAAAATTGGGCAATACCAAGCAGGCTTTCGAAAAGGAAAATCCGTAATTGATCACATTTTTATACTGAGACAAATCCATGAGAAATGCGTGCGAAAGAATAAGCCACTACATACATTATTCATAGATGTTAAGCAAGCATTCGACAAAATAAAAAGACCACAGATTTACGAGGCTATGCAAGAATTAGGATTTAGTAAAGAGCTAATAGCACTGGTAAGGATGACCTTACAAAACACAAAGTTTAAGATACGATTTCAAAGATGGGAATCAGGAACAGTGGAAAGCAATGTAGGTTTAAAACAGGGAGACCCGTTATCTACAACGCTGTTCAACATAGTGCTGGAAAACGTGCTTAGGAAAGGAGAGCTAAATACAGAAAGAAATATACTTAAGGACTCCGTGCAGTGTTTAGCATATGCCGATGAAGTAGTGTTATTTGCAAAAACGAAGGAAGAGCTCAAAATAGTGTTCAAAAAGATAGAGCTAGAAGCGCTAAAAGTGGGGTTGGTGATAAATGAAGAGAAATCAAAATATATGATTTTAGGTAATAGGAAGCAGGAGGAAACACAAAATCTCACAGTTAGAGCATTAGATACGAACAAGCAGTACATTCTGAGCATAACAAATCAAGTGGTGTATTTGGGGGCAGAGATTACAAGTGAGGGTAAATACAAAAGTGGCATACAGAGAAGAATAACAGCGGGTTCGAGATGTGTCGGGGCTTTAAAGAACATACTAGTGAGACGTGGGTGTTAACAGAAGAAATTGGGAACATGTTGGAAATATGGGAAAGGAAAAGGTACTAAGGACAATGTTTGGAGGAATTAGAGAAAACGGAGAATGGAGAAGAAGAACGAATACGGAGCTAGCAGACATATACCAGTAGAAGAGTATCACAACAGTTGTACAGCAAAATAGATTAAGATGGTTGGGACATATAACAAGATTGAAAGACGAAGATCTAATTAAGAAAATGTACAAAATGGAGATAAGTGGAAGAAACAGGAGAGGAAGGCCAAGAAAAACATGGTGGGCGGACATAAAAGAGGACCTAGAACAGTTTGAGCTAATAATGGAATGGGAAACAATGGCCAAGAACAGAGAGTTATGGAAAAAGAAGATACAAGCCATAGGCCTGCAGTGCTGGTTTATATATATATATGCAGTGGTTTATTAAAAATAATAAATTATTTTTAAAAATTTTATTATATATTTTAAAATTGTGAATAGTTTAAAATGACTGTGAACTTTGGAAATGCTTTTCAACTTCCCTCTTTTATAACTTCTAATATGATTAGAAAATACCTTTTAATAGTTTTGAATAATACAATATTTATATAAAATTAATGTTAAGTTAGTTCTTGACTAACTCAAGTTTACGTAAGAGAGTTGGGCGCCAGTTAAATAACTTAAACTAACAGAATTAAATTTAATAAAGACTCATCTCAGGGCGAATGTGGATTCTTGTGGTATTAAAAATATACAAATTGAAATTTGAAATCAGTTTTAAAATTGAAATCTTAATTAAGTTTAACTATTACTAAATTGTTTAATTCACTTAACTACACCTCACAAAATTGTCTTTTCTTTCACAATTACCATTTACAGAAGGAAATAACTTCTTACCTTTTTATAACGTTGCTTCTTTCCTTTTAGTATAGTCCTCGTATCCAAACCATTGGCAGAGTAAGTCACTTTATGTTGTCCCAGTGCTGGTTTCCAATTCTGGTTGACTTTTCTTTGCATGGATTTCCCATATAACAATCCAAAACTTTCCACCAAGGAATAACACTCTTGATCTTGATAGCACACTTTTGTTTTAATAATAGCGGGTACTTTTTCCCTTAATCGAAGGATATTTGTGGTATTTGTTTTGTGTTTAATTAAATAAAACACCAGTTTATGGTTTTAACGTAGATTTATTGACTAGCAATAACTTTAGCTAGTAATTTAATTTAAAGGTGGTTCTTTATAATCTTATAAACACTTTTACAATTTATAACTTTTTACACTTTTGCCGTATTCAATTCACCAACCAACTTAACTTGTCTATGCAAGACTAATTTATTTAAATTTTTACAATATTATTTTTCACGACTTTACTCTGTCGCTTTATTTACTGGACTGAACTTTACATAGGTTCTCGTTCGCCGTATATCAGGAAGTGTTATTTTACATTATAATAGTTTGACGACTGTATCTGTACGCCCCGTTTATCATGAACTGCCTATTTACATTTTTACTATCGTATTTTACACGACTTTACTCTTTCGCTTTATGTCTGGAAGTGTCCTAAAAATATGATTTTCTAAGCTTATATACTATTTACATAATCACATTACTTAATCCGACGTCACCTTACGATCTAATACAATAACTGTACACTCATATCTTCTATATATATAAAAGGGAAAGATTGTCTGTATGTATGTATGCGATTTTCTCCGCAACCACTGGACCGATTTGGATGAAATTGGTATCATTGGAAAGGTCTTGGAAATAAGACCAAATTGGACTCTGATCGGCCATCGTGGTCCGAAATAACAGCGAAAAACCCATATATGGAAGTTAAAAATGGGTACTGAGATTGATGTGAATAGATATGTTGTCAATTGTCAAATTTGGTAATTTGACAATTACAAAAAGTAAAAACATGTAATTTCAATAAAGCGTAGCAAAGCGCGCCGGGTATTTGCTAGTAATACATAATAGCAGATTATAACATAAATATAATAGTTGACTCAATCCATTACAGTTTAATTATACAATATTTGCAATAATAATGATCTATATTCATCAACAAAAACCTTTAGAGAATCACACAACCCGTCGATATTAATCATTTGAAATTAATCATAACTGAATTACATAACAATAAATTGCGCACCACTGGATGTTACGTATACTTAAGTATTTGGTGAGTAAACTGTTTGATAATAAATAAAGAAACATGTATTATTTAAACCTTATTAAAAAGTACACATTGATTGTATAATCAATGACACACAAGTAAATGACTTAAATTTATTTTTAACTGGAAAAGTTGATAAAATATTTCAAAAGTGTTAGTTTTTAACAAAGATATTAAAATTTTCCAAAATTTTCAAAATTTTGAAACTACCATCCACAGATATATATATATATATATATATATATATATATATATATATATATATATATATATATATATCTTGCTATACATGCGGCGTCCGATAATTGCCCAGTTGCATTAGATATGGCGTCCGGATCTATACGGCCTCCATATATGGACGCCATATAGGAGATCATTGCTATTGCCTTTTTCTGGCCCTATTCTAACCGTTGACAAAATTATAGCAGGACTTTATATCGCCTCTAATTTGAAAAAAAAAGTATATTATAGTTCAGGGACTTGCCGTCACATCAAAGAGGGTGTCTCAGAGGGTGCGAATATACTCCGTGGTGTATACTTACATTTTATATGCTTACATTTTGTCGATAATACAGCGTCCGAAAAGTGGCAACGCTGAAGCACGTATTATTTCTATTTAAACGCAAATCACAGAGAAAAACCTATTTAGAGTACTAGTGTATATTTTTAAAATTCACTACATCCATTAAAATAATGATGGCAGAAACCGCGCGAAAAGCTATGAACGTGGCTCTTTAAAATAGCATAATGCAAAACTGCTCATTATCTTAGCTGCAATTACTTAAAGCTATTTTATAAAAACTTATCTAAAGAAAACCCTACCTTTTATAAGATTCAGGAAACATTTAATTTGGAACATTTATTCTTAATAATTAAAAGTTTTTAAAATAAAGATTTTGAGGATATATCAAAATACTCGTACAAAATACATGTCGTTATAAAACACAAAAACTATTACAATTTACGATACAGTTTAATTACATAAAAAAGAATATATGGTTAATTAAAAATAAATAAATGGTGATAAGTTTGTATTATAAAAGCAAAAGGAAGAATAAATAAATAAATAATAAATTTAATACTCGAGCACGATGACTGGATTTTAATAATATTAAGTAACGTAAGCTGGTGATTGGTCGTTATCTTTGAAGAAGTGAATTTTTTAAAAATAAACCACGTTGCTAGGGGCACCGTAGGTTATAATGTAACATAAGAGTAAACAATCACTTTCCTTATTTAAAATGACCATAGTAAACATGATATTCCTATAGAGGTGTTGAATTAGTTATTTATGTATTAAGGGCATAAAGAGGCTTTTATAGCCAGAAGCGTTATTTCTAGCCCGAGGCATTAGCCGAGGGTTAGGAAAAGGCTGTAGGGCCATAAAAGCAAGTTATGCCCGCTATACATACACTATTTTATGCACAGATTGAGTTTTTATCTCAAATCTATTATTGCGTAAAAAATATAATTAAATGAGTACGTAGGTACATCAAGCAGCTGTGCGTATACTTATGTGCTTATACGAAGTACGTTACTATAGTTACTATTCCAAAATATTTAATTTCAGCTTATTTTCATTGGTGATAAGTTTACAAATTATATTAAGAACCAATCAAGCTCTACAAAAACAGCTCTGACATTTAATTGACATTTCTTTATTGCTCATCGGACTATAAAGAGGCCCTTGGGCCATAAAGAGACGATTATGTTTAGATGAGTCTAGCAATAATAGGCTAATTATAATGTATCTGTGCATAAAAATATTTTTCACTTGCATATTATCTGCTGTTTATATCTGTGATACGAACTACATAAACAACTCCATAACAACCAGGGCATTATAAGGGCGTTATAATTCATAACGCATGTAATACATAATTTGGATCATTAGATCAGAAACTATACGTTTGCATACGAATATGTTGCAACACAACAAATAACGAGTATTTGCGCGTAGTTTCTGGGCGCGTGATTCTCGAATTCTTTTGTGCTGACAAAAATTTCTTAGCTAAAATTAACCTATATTTTAGATGACATTAGTGCTATTAGGGCTTTTTTGTTTTTATATTAGTAATAACAAAAAACATTTGAATTTAAATTGTCATTTATCTGTTTGACTTTTGCAAATTCAGTAAAAGTTGTTACTATCCGATAAACAATAAAAATTCCTAATTTTTGCCATGCTTAGTTTTTGGACTATTTTGAGATCTGCTATATTACAATTACAATTAAAATAAAATTGGACGGCGGTACAAAAATTTTATTTTTACATAGTACATAAGTAATTATTATTACAACATAAAAAAACATATACATTACTTGGTAGCATCTTTTCTAGCATGGAACTGACAGCTATGAAACGTCCCTGAAAACGAAACAGATCCAACACGAAACTTTTGTGAATTTTTAACGAGCTTCGATGTATCGTCGATAGTATCTTAACCATTTCATCCCTTCTTAAAGCACCAAAAACACCCATAACTAAAACTATCTGTAATTATGCATTTACGTAACAATACGCAACATAAATAAATCTTAGCCTTTTACCTTATGTAGAAGATTTGTTTCATTAGGCGCATCCTTTATAAACGTCAAAACCTGATCTGTCAAAACCCTAGACTTTTTTGGAATATATCCTTTGACTTTTGTTTCAGAAATGAAATCAAGCGACTATAGTGAGAAACGTCAACGTTGTCATTAACAATTAAAGTCGACTTTAATATGGAATATTTTGTTCACAACGATTTGGGACTATATTTGTCAGCCTGCAACGAAGGAACAAAATAAACAAACATCTTGTAGGGAAGTCATTAAGTAGTAAAACACGATAATAACTTACCAATTCCTGAAAGTAGGCCAACATCACCGTCTCGTTTACCATTTTAATCTAGTTTTCAACTTCCAGTTTGAAAGAGAATTTCAAGAATTTGAAATTCTTTCTCATAATTTACTCTAGATTTTGTTGGCAATAAGTTTTCAGTGGCCCTTTTCGGTTTTTACAAAATACCTTCCGGAACATCAAACTTTTGCTCCATCATCGTCACCGAACAAAACGCATGTATGTAGTCGACGCTAGTTTCAACTGTTTCGAAACAAATAGAGAAACGAATCTTAGCAGGACCAAGGTTACTATTTTTACGTGTTTATCATAATTTTATTATTATTAGATAAATTAAAATTAATTCTATATAATCTTGTGAAACATAAAATTTTGTATGCACCACGAGCGTTACTAGATGATAATGCCCATCGGGCGACTTCCAGCCCTCGGGTCCTTCAGGCCCTCGGGCTGGAACATCGTCGCCCTCCTTACATTATCATCATTCTAACGCCCTTGGTACATAAATAACTATTAAAACGCTACCCCAAACACGCTTAACTAGAGCTTAAATATAAATAATATCTAATATTAAGTAGATTCTTTAATTTAATGCACCACGTTTTTGCAAAAATCACTGATGTCTTGGAAACATTGGAACAATGAAGAGAAATATTTGATACCTAAATGTCATTTTTAAGGATACATTAAACTGCTTGACTATTGGATTTGTATTATAATAACAGACGAAAGCAGTGGCGTGCGGTCCATGGAAGCAATGCTTCCCTTAAGAATTTATTAAAAATAAAAACCAATGCTAACAAAAATATTTTTATAATATTATGGTTATCTTTTATTTAAATTTGTAATGTTTAATCAACTTAAAGCTCAATATCAATTCCGTACAGCAAAAAGTATAATTATTTAGATGATTATTTTAAATTAGGCTCATTAAACTAGCGCGGAAAGGTAATACCGATTCAAATGTGTTACATACACTGCATATAAGCACTGATTTCGTTGCTTATTGCACTTCTTCCCGTCGGCTGGCCAGGCGCGCCTTCGTTAGTGGGCGGGTACTTTGTACATCGTGGTAAGGTCACATTATTTTCAGTGTGCTCCATGCCCAAATGTTTATTTATTATAATTTGGTTATTTGTTCGATTTAGTGTTTGTTAAATGTTACTTAAGTAATGTAAATCTGCGAATGAGACTGCGTATTTCGGAACATTTTATTATTTCAATTTATATAAGTTGGGATTTTTTTAAAGACAAATAATTCTATTTGTTTGCTTTATATGCAAATTTAAAATTGCATTATCGTCATGACTGTAAATTCAGCTGTTTCGGTGGAAGGTTTCTAGTACTTCCGATACAACCGAATCGCGACGATTTTGTTGTTCAGTTTGTAAATTATTAGATTTTGTTCATGTGTACATGTTTGGAGGGAAATTATAAATTGTTGAGAAAGGCAGAGCAAAGCCAGAACTTTCAAATTTAACAACAAAGATTAAAACATGCACCAGGTATTTTGCTAAAAAAAGACCAGAACATCGAGCTGCATTATAAATACTATACTGGGGCCGCCGAATAGATATAGTACAAAAAAAATCAAGGCAGCACAGATTGTTCTGATTGGTTGTATGTGAAAGTGACATTTACAATAAAACATTTTTGCATATGAATTGTTAATTCATTATAAATAATGTCACTTCCAGAGATGATAGTACATGCCTTTCAATTTGAGCGGTATATTTGAATGCTACCAATAGAAAGGTTTTGTTAAAAAAGAGGGGGTAGTTGTAGGCGGTTTTAATTACTATATCTGTTCAGCGTCCCGAGTATAGTACTTTTTTTAAATAAAAAATAATTTTCAACAAATTCCATAAGTATAAAGTATAAAAGTTTTTTGAAAAACTTAACGCTTAAGCTTAATAATTGTAACACTGTTTTTTTCTTGTACCTAGCAGGGGCGGAGCCAGAGAATTATTTGGGCCGCATTTTTTGAAAATAATTGTTTTAAATAAATTAATAATAATTACTATACAAACATACGATATTTAATAAACATTAACTACTTTTACATTCAAAATTCGTTTAACTATAATATTAAAGTATATATCAAAACTTTGGGGGGGAAACTTCCACCGTGAATTCGCGCCTGTATCTAGGTATATTAAATTTAAAATCGTAGTTGCTTCCCTAGCCTAAATTTCCACCGCACGCCACTGGACAAAAGTTATAATCGGATAGAACTCTCCGCAGACAGGATGTATATGATCGATAGTTTAGGGAAGAAATTGTAAAATATTTTGAAAATAAAGATGCTTAAAGGTTGGGCAAATAATATTGTTATTAGAATAAATAGACATTATAAAGAAAGTAGATTACGAACTAGATGCCAAATAACATTTTTTACATATGACAACAAAAGTTAAGTAATTTGCACTTTTTTTCGGTATGGATTACATTTTATTCACAATAAATACCACAAACACTTATCGAATTGAATTTTTCAAAATAACTTTGACGTATGAAGCATATATTTTCGCTATCAGTCTGATAGTTTCAAAGCATAATTGATTTTTGATCGTTCCAACGTTTCTAAGGTATAGGTTTTTTTTTGCATAAACAGAAGTTTAATTTTCTTTACTTTTCCGATTACAATTAAAGTCCATCCGGTGCCAAAGGCATTATCCGATTCGTAGTTTTTTCTTTACAGCACTCTAAGGAGTAAGGATATACAGTAAAGATATTAAAAAATCTTTACTGTAAAATAATTAGGAGAGATAATATTAAATCTCCATTAATATTGCTAGTAAATTAATTTATAGAAAATTTAGGTGTAAAAATAATCTGTAAGAAAATTTTGCAAATAATTACTTAATAAAGCTAGTTTAATAATTAATTAATTAATTATTAACTAATATTTAATAAAATAAATATTTTTATAAATATATTTATAAATAGAACTATTGAAATTAATCAAAAAATGGTACTAGTACTAACATTTAGACGTACTAACATTACTTAACATTAACATACTGTAGACTTCCCAAGAAAAAAATGTAGGAAAGACACTCGGAACGCATCGAACAGTCGCATTGTTACAAAAGAAGCGCCGGTTTTACTACTAAATAAAGCTGCAAACTTGTCAACACTGTCGGATGCTACTTCAACGGCAATTTGAAAATATGTATATTTTGGATGCTGCAAGCATGATCAAGTGAAAGGTGATATACACTCCGGAATCCACAAACACGAGATCATGAAAGGAATTCATAAAGCCAGCGATATAAAAAAATTTAAAAAAGTTATAGTTTTAAACCGATCCACATCTACGTATACCTATTAATATCAATATACTTTAAAAAGAAAACTGTATATTCTACTCCTTACGGTGGAAGCTACATGTCTGCGCTACCGCATGGACGCCATATGAATAGTGTGATGTATATATATATATATATATATATATATAATATATATATATATATATATATATATATATATATATATATATATATATATATATATATATATATATATATATATATTGATAAAGGGTACCTTGTCACCTCCAAAGCAGATACCCAGCATACGTTGTCACCTCATATATAACGTTGTGACCTCCGTTTTCGGAGGTCACAACGTTTTGCCCTGTTTTCGACTGTATAAGCATATAGATGGTGTTAGAAGCCTAAATTCAAATTTTTGTCTGGAGGTGATAACGTCATACTTATACTCACAAAATAAATTTTTAGTTCAGCTGTAGATCGCTGTCGTTGCCGTCGCTGTTAGTTGTATAATTGCCAATACGATGTCACCTCCGCCTGTATATGTTGTTTTTTGTATCATGTACGGTACGTTGCAGGCTCCACACATTGGCAACGTTGTGTACAAGACCTAAACCACTCAGGTATATAGAATTCCATCGAAACCAGTACCCCTGGCGTAGTTTCGGCCATTTCACGCTACCTGAATTTTTACAGACACTTTTTGGGTATAGTAGCAGCATTTAAATAAATATTTGTAAACTACTCAGAAAATTTAAGGGATCTCTTGAATTGTACGTCATTTTTAAATAGTTAATGATACTTAAGAACAATAAAATAATAATTTCTATTTCATTTAAAAAGTTTTGAATTGAAAACGACTTTCTTTGAGATGTGAAAAAAATTAAATAGGAAATTACGTTTTAGCCGTAATTATGTATAAATAAAAAATTCATCTTTTTCCAAAATGATCATTTCGGATTTACTGAATTATTATTATTTGATTATTATTTTAGGAATTGTCATATGACATCTGATATATTCATTCTCGCATCCACAAAGAAAGATTTAAAAGATTTAGTATTACAATTAATAAATTTTCAAAGAAAAATAATTTTACTAAGCAAAATAATGTAACATTTGGTATGTAGTTTGCAAATTTCACCAAATTACCCGGTTAATAAAGTTTTCATTGACATTCTAACTATGTTTACATTTGATGAAGGAAAGAATAAGTCTGAAATACTCATTTTGTAATATATATTATGTAATTAGGAGATCAAGCGATATTTTAAATCCAAGAAGATGTATAATGCCGAGGCGCCAGCCGAGGCGTTATAACATCTTCGAGGATTTAAAGAAGCTTGATCTCCGTATTGCATAAGTTGTTTTATTTTATTTCGTATTTCAATCCTAATTTCTCCCTTTTAAAATCCATCCGAATTTATTGTATAAAGAAGCAAGTTGCCTTGTCTGTGTCATCATACTCGTAACTAAGGAGATAAAAAGCAGCATGCATGCATGCATGTGGCTATAATGCAACATCAAATTATTTACGTTGCCAACAACAACGGAGATCAAGAACGTCTTGAACTCCGGTATCATTGACAACGGAGATCAAGATATACTTTATATTACTAATTGTGGTATATAAAGAATTGTTTGAAATACGAAAGGAAATAAAAAATATTAACTGTTTATATTTTTACATAATTACGACTAAAACATATTTTCTATTAAATTCCATATTGTAGCGGAAAATAAAACCTTACGTCATAATCTTGACATGAAGCTTTACGTACTGAAAGGCTTAAACAAACGTCAGTTTAACATAAAGTGTCGTATTTTTATTATTTAGTATAGTCAATTTTTGCATTAAGTTCTTATTTTTTACTATCTAAAGATAGAGACTTGAAATCTTTTCTAATGCCTTTAGTACTGGACCAATATAAAATGTAATATGTTTAATATGGGGGCACGCCCCCCTGGTGGTTGAGACCCCCATTTTGTACCCCTGATTTAATAACGCAACCAAATTGAGCAAACTTGTGTTGGGAGTGTTCTTGGGGTCGCTGATTATGAATCCAATGAGAAAATTAAAAAATTCAAATAGCAGACCCAAAATGGCGGCTCTAAAATAACGGCCTTTGATATTGAGAATGCGATGTACGCCATTTCTATTGATTCTAGAGAGAAATTCAAAGAATCAAAAAGTGTTTATAATGTGATTTTGCAAAGGACTACGCTATTTTGGTTACCTTATTATGTAACCCCTTCGCTCTGCCCTAGTAGTAGAGTCAATTTCTGCATTAAGTTCTTATTTTTTACTATCTAAAGATAGAGACTTGAAATCTTTTGTAATGCCTTCAGTACTAGACCAACATTAAATGTAATATGTTTAAGATAGGGACACGCCCCCTCGGGGGGTTGAAATCCCTATTTTAAGCTCCCAATTTAACAACTCGGGAAGTTTTCAACCAAGTTGATCAAAAACTATGTTTGATGGAGCTGTGAGGTCGCTGATTATGGATCAAATAAGAAAATCACAAAATTCAAAATGGCGGACACAAAATGGCGGTACTTTAGATTAAAAATGCGATTTACGCCGGTCCTATTGATTTTAGAGAAAAATGAGAAAAGCCAGAAAGTGTTTAGAATGTGATTCTGCATAGGAATACATAATTCCGGTTACCTTATTATGTAACCCCTTCACTCTCCCCTACTGAGATGCCCACTAGGGTTGATTGAAGGGGGTTACATAATAAAGTAACCAAAATAGTGTATTCCTATGCAAGATTACATTCTAAACACTTTTTGACTCTTTGGATTTTTCTCTAAAATCAATAGAAACGGGCGTAAATCGCATTTTCAATCTCAAATACCGCCATTTTGAGTTCGCCATTTTGTATTTCTTAATTTTCTCATTGGACTCATAATCAGGAACACCAAAACCCCCCCCAACATGAATTTCACTCAAGTTAATGGAAAACTTCCCGAGTTATTAAATTGGGAGTGTAAAATGGGGGTTTCAACCCCCGAGGGGTAAAACCGCCATTTTAAACATATTACATTTTATATTGGTTCAGTACTGAAGGCATTAGAAAAGATCTCAAGTCTCTATCTTTAGATAGTAAAAAATAGGAACTTATGCAAAAATTGACTTTACTACTAGGGCAGAGCAAAGGGGTTACATAATAAGGTAATCGAAATAGTGTATTCCTTTGCAAAATCACATGAATTTTTCTCTAAAATCAAATAAACGGCGTAAATCGCATTCTGAATCTCAAAGGCCGTTATTTTAGGACCGCCATTTTGAATTTTTCAATCTTCTCATTGGATTCATAATCAGTGGCTCCAAGAACCCTCCCAACATAAATTTCGCTCAATTTGGTTGCGTTATTAAATTAAGGGTACAAAATGGGGGTCTCAATCACTAGGGGGGGCGTGCCACCATTTTAAACATAGTACATTTTATACTGGTCCAGTACTGAAGGCATTACAGAAGATTTCAAGTATCTATCTTTAGATAGTAAAAAATAAGAACTTAGGCATGTTTTTTGCAAAAATTTACTCTACTATATAGAATGACTAGATTATTATAAAGCAGGGGATGAATGAACTTTCGTTCAAAGAGAAAAAATTGCAACACATGAAAAAAAACGTTATAGGTCCTGTAAATGATTCTCCTTAGTTATCGTTTCAAGATTTCAGACGCGACTTTTGTCTTCCTTCAGAGATCAAACTCGTTCTGTAAAGTTTCATTGCCGGATTTATAACATAAATAACTATAAATCAAAAATGTTTCTTTTTATAACATTCTATTCGTAAAAAAATCCTATACTAACATCCTATCCTATTCGTTTGTTGGCGAAGGAAATGGACATGAGCTCCAGATCTATGTCGCCACTGATCAAGGAAGACCTTAGTATGAGGACTGGACACTTGTTAACAGCTCGACATAATGAAATAAGAAGAGTTGGAAACAAATCTCATTTGCAGAGATAGGTGAAAAATCTTCATCGCCCAATCTTGTTTCCCTGCATTTTATATTTGGATTTAGGATTGATGCATTATGATGACAATTAAAGTAATTGTCAAACAATTCACATACGTAGTTGATTTGGAAAACCCGTTTGCACATCGCAGCTAGGATGCGTGAGCTTTCCTAAAGTCATTCTAGATTCCTTATAGGAATCGAGCCCAATTAAGTAAAGTACTTGTATTTACCCTATAGCGGAGTTGTTCACATGATAAGATTATTATTTATCTATTATTTAGGCGGAGTTATTTATCGCTCGTAAATAGCAACAAACAAAGTCACTTTAAATCCAAATAAAACATACTATTTTTTTCCACTAGGGTAAAAGTGCCTCCTCTCTATGATTAGAAGTTTAGTCTAGCAATACCAACAATTTTTTATTAGAAGAAAAAAAATTAAAACAAAGGTCTTTGAATAAACCCCAGCGTGGCTGAATACTGGACAGTCAAATGTCGTTTTCTCGACATTGATCCAAGTGTAGGCGAATTTTCAGATATCGAATCTTGGTTCTCTAACTCATGTTTAATATGTATTTATTTTTAAGCGTTTTATATGTATAAAATGATGTACTTCAAACAATATTATTGCTTGGGTGATTGTTAAATCTAAGACGGCTGTGAAAACTGCTGCAGCGCTATATTTCCAGCAGTGTGTTGGACGCACCGATTTTCACCCACGTTTCAAGCAATTTTCAGATTCTGAGTCTCGGTTGTTTAATTGTCACTCGAGGGTTAATCAACAACCTGATACTAATTTTCGGTTCACTAAACGTTGTACAAGTCGGAGCCAATGTTCAGAAACCGAATCAGGATTCCTTACAACTTGCCCAAGCTTCAGCCAATTTTCACCCGTTAGGTCAATACCAGTTACCCATAGAATATACTTAAGTCAAATATCAGATACTATTTCGCTAATTTGCTTTAGCTAGTCTAAAGCTAAGTACTCACAGCAGCGGATCCGCAGGCTGATGTCATACGATTGGTCGGATTGAGTCGATTTGACTCAAACCGACCAATCGTATGACATCCGCCTGCGGATCCGCTGCTGTGAGTACTTACCTTTAGTCAATCTCTACATATCAAGTGCCGGTTACATACTTATCACCCAAAACCTTAGCCAACTTTGAATCTTAGGTTCGCTAAACTAACTCCAGTTTTAGCAATCTTCAAAATTCAAAATCTTGGTTTCTTACCCTTCGGCTAAGGTTGGGTCAATATTCATATTATATTTTGCTAAATTTCTGTAAATGTGGTTTATTGTAAAGATGGATTAGTGGTTGCTAACCTACTGAATTTTTATGAACTTAAACTTACACTGGCAAGACTAAAGTGTAAACTATATTGACTTACCGACTGTACATATGTATTTGCACAAGAAGACGTACACTATGAAAGTGTTAGGTTTGTACGGTCTCAATATGTGTTGAGAGTCTAAGACATTAATCATTTATACGAATTTTCGATTTCTTCGTATTTTTTTTGTTAATGAACATTTTATATCCAACACAAAAATCGACTTTGCATTCAGTTACGGCGAAACAGTAATGGTAGACTTCGTTGCTTGTTTGCACTAGCATTCATTAAAGGAAAAGGATTGTGTAATAGTTGCTTTGTTTCGCAATTACCAGCCTTGGTACTACATTAACATTAGTTTTATTGCGATATCGGTGTCATTTATTGTCCAAAACATTGCATAACGTATTGGTTTTAGCCAATAACAACCAATATTGGGTAACTCTGATCTTTCCATGTCTGAGACCAAGCTTGGTATCAAATTATCATCCCTACTTTAGTCTAGCAGTGGGCCATTTTCGGATATTAAGGTTGTGCCAAGGTTGATAAACATTGTTTCAAACAAAAGCTTATAGTGGTATTTTGTTTTAAATGGAGAGCCGCGAATGCTAACATAATTAAGCGTCAAATAAACTGCCACTTTTAATTCTGATAACGCAATATACCTACTATTTATCTATGGTTTATACAATGTTATCAAAAAAGACTACATTAAGTTAAACCTGTCTTTAATGTGGACTTAAAGTACACGTTTCATAAAACGTACATGTTTTGTCGTTAGTAAGTGCTTTATTTAAAACATAAGTTAAAACATAAATTTACAAGAGGTAGGTACATGTATAACAGTGTAACATACGTATTCTGTATTTCGTTAGATCAACAAATGCTGGAAAAAATGTCTTAAGCAAAAATTCTATAAAAATGTTGATTAATTTGTTGTGTTTCGATTTGTTTTAATGTTAATAAAGTTGGTAACTCTTTTTGTTAATCAAATCACGGGAAATTCAATGATCCTACATGATACGTGCGTGACTTCGGAAACAACAAGCATTTGTTGTAAAAAACACAATATTTAATTTGTTTATATTAAACTCTTATCGAGCTTAGTAAAAATTAAAAGAGTATCTGCCTTTATTTCAATCGAAATGGAATCTGGATAAAAGCATATTCAATTTAACCGTTATTCCCGAGATTAAAAGAAACTTTATAGAATATCATATTTATACAAATACTACGTTACATAACTGATTTATGTCTAATACATCTAAATTTCAAAAATATGCTATACTAATTATACGCAATATTGGTACTGGTTGCGTTCTTATTGACTTTTATTGACAATAACAAAAGAATTCCCTTTTTCTGGTTTTGTTATATTTTCAATTCATTATAGAAAGAAATTTCTTTCTAATATATAACCGATCTAAGTATTTCTAATCAAATTACTAAAGTTTTCATTTAAAAAATACAACTTTATGAAGTAAACCAGAAATCAATGATTATAATTAGAAAAGCCTTATTCAACTAGTCAGTGCTACTCATAAAGACGCTTTAATAGTGTCGAAACTGCTTTTTAATATCTTTAATAACAATTCATAAGAAATACCAAAACGACAATTTCCTATAACTCAAAAAATAAAAAATACGTAAATCGAGAATGCTCGCTTGTTTTCTTTTGTTATCTGGCCACTAAAATGCCCTCGGCGAGCAATTTAAACCACCAGATTTCAACATCTGGAGACCCACAAGAGAACCTTTTTATGAAATGTGCATCTATGGAATGTGGAGTCAACGCTCTGTATATATAACTGCACATAACGGTGGTATCTTCTGACCTCCGAACACTTGGCAGCGCTGCTGGAGGTAACAGCGAACTATAAGTATCTTCTTATATATAAATTTTGGAGGTCGGTTCGTATCTTCTGTATACTCTATATATGACAAAATAAAACAAGGGAAATAATTTCCCCTTTCTTGAGATTCGGATTCTAGAGGTTCCCCTCATCACAAATATAACAAATTTTTAGCAATATATCCACGGGAATACCCGGAAGTCAGGCCGTCTCCTCTGTATGACGGAGGTGACAGCTTAACAGGCATCAATATATATATATATATATATATATATATAGTTGAAAAAGCGTTTAATTTTTTTTTAATTTAATAAAATCGGGATTAAAGGTCTGTTTTTTGTAACCAGGTTGTTAAAAAAGAATACTCATTATTTGTTATTATCTATATTTCGCAGTTGATTAACTGCTTCATCAGGAAACACTAAAAGTTAATACAATGATTGACAATTTGATCAAGTAATAAAATTAATGACTTACACTTAAGAGTAATAAAACGTATGACTAGCATAAACTTATTTCTTCTACAATTTGCTTTATGTTTTTCTAGATTATTAAAATAATTGAAGATAAAGTTTTTAAAATTTTGTTTGATAACATGTCAAGTTCAAAATATGACATGTGACATATGAAAATATACATGGTGGAACACCATCATTTGTATAGGGTAAAGATACAAAAGTTACTACAAATTATTATTTTTAATATTAAATTGGAAAGAAAATTGTTTGTAATGTTGCTTAAAAAAGATCATGTTTAAAGTTAATAATATTGATTTTGTTTAAATTTTATAGATATAGGAATAGACTTAGATGTTTGAATTTTTTAATAAATTGCAATAGATGATGTTTAATTGTTTTACATCAGTTTTATAATTAATGGTGTTAGGTTCGGCTAAAATGTATGCCATTTCTAAGAATAGTCTGTTCTTATATCTGGGTTCAATACATAGTATTTTTGTGTTGTTATAATTGAATTGATGTCCTGTATTTACAGAATGAGTAGCTAAGGCACATGATTTTTTTCCTAGCTTACAATCGCTTTTATGTTGTGTTATTCTTTCTTTCATCCATCTAGATGTCTGACCTACATAATAGCAATTACAAACTCCACATGGTATTTTGTATACTAGATTTGACTGTAAAAGTAAGGGTGTTTTATCTTTAGTTTTTGTGAATAAATTTTTTGTGGTCTTTTTGTTGTATTTTGCTATTTGTAAGTTGAGGTTAGGGTTGTTGTTACTTTTAATTATTTTTATGATAGGGTTGGTAAGTTCAGGAAGGTTTGGAAGTTTTTTAAATTTGGTTTGATTATTTGGATTATCTAATTCTATGGGACCATCTGGATATTGTGTATTATAAATTAATTTTTGTAGTAATTGTTTTGGATACCCATTGTTTAAGAAGATGTTAAATAAGGTTTTTAGATTGTTTTTTATGAATATGTCGTCACTTATGTGACAGACTCGAAGTTTCATTGCTAAAATGCTATTAAGTTTTTGATTTAAAGGGTGATAAGAATAAAAGTTAATGTAGCGGCCTGAAAAAGTCGGTTTACAGTACCAATCCAAAATGATTTTGTTGTTAGAATCTCTAATTACTTTTGTGTCTAAAAATGGAACGCTGTTGTTAATTTCTTTTTCTACGGTGAACTGAATATGATGGTTAAATTTATTGAAATTGTCGACTGTATATTGAACCTTGTCACTTGGAACTGCTGTGATGAGGTCATCTACATATTTATAGATAAAGGGTATATGAAAATTTAAATTTGGAAGAACATTGTCTAAAAGATGATCCATAACTATTTGTGCTATTATGGGGCTCAAAGGGAGACCCATAGGTGTACCAAAAATTTGATGGTAAAATTGATTGTTAAAAGATAGATAACAATTTTTAAAAATGAATTGTATAGTTTCAATAAAAGTATTTTTTGTTAAATTGCAATGTAATTCAATGATGGACCATTTCTCCTCAATGATTTCCAAAAATAAATTTAATGGTATATTTGTGAACAGAGAGACGACGTCTAATGATATCAGAACATAATTGGTAGGAATCATAAAACCGTTCATACAGTTGACAAAAGTGAAGGTATCTTTGACGTTGTAATTAGTTTTCTCCATGAAAGCATTGGATAAAATAGATGAAATATATTTTGAAATGTTGTATGTTGGTGAGTTAATGCTAGAGACTATTGGTCTGAAAGGTACACCATCTTTATGGATTTTTGGCAAACAGTATAGTTTAGGCGTAATAGAGTTATATATTGTTAATTGGTTGCCTATTTCGTTTGAAATTTGATCAGTTTTGATCATTTTTTTGATTAAATCATTGGTTTTCTTTTGAATGGCTTGTGTAGGATCTTTGTCTGTTTTTTTGTATGTTGTTTGATCATTTAGTAACGTTTCCGTTTTTTCTTCATACTGTTGTTTATCTAGAATTACTGTTGTGTTGCCTTTATCTGCTTGTATGACATACAATTCAGGATGTAATTTCAGAAAAGATTTTGTTTTGTTAAAATTTTGAATAATTTGATTGTCAAATTTCGATATTGTTTGTGTTTCATTGAGAAAATTAGTTACGACATTTGTGACCTTTGCTCTCGTTAGATTTTGAATATTTTCATCAGGATATTCTGCAATTATGTTCTCTATTTCAGCTAGATATTGTTTAGTATCAATGTCTTTATTTTGTAAGGGGACACTGAATTTTGGACCCAATGACAAGAATTCAGATATCTCAGTAGGAATTTCAACATTTGATATGTTTTTCAGCCATTTTTTGTTGTCTTTAAATAGTTTGACATTTGTTTGATGTTGTGACTTTAAATTGTTAAATTTTTTTATGTTATTCTTTTTGACTTTCGAAAACGTGGTTTTATATTTTTTATTCAAGGAATTAACATATTCATTAAAAACATCTAAAGGTAGAATTTCTTGGATAGATGATTTGATGGATGAAATTACATTGTTGGTTTTGGTTATGCAATTACACGTAATTTTTATTTCAAAATTAATAATACGTTTTTCCAACCTTTCTTGAAAGTTGAGGATCTTTTTTGTAGTTTTGTTATCTTCATTTTTTAACAATCCAATCAGGTTTTTGCAGTTGTCAGTGATGTGTCTTGGAGGAATTTCACTTTTTCTGCAAGCAAGTAGGAAGTTTCTTCTATTTATGTTATTTGCTAGCCGGGTGGTAAGGTTGTGCCATTGTTTTAATTTCTGTACTTTAATTTAAAATTTTACCATCAAATTTTTGGTACACCTATGGGTCTCCCTTTGAGCCCCATAATAGCACAAATAGTTATGGATCATCTTTTAGACAATGTTCTTCCAAATTTAAATTTTCATATACCCTTTATCTATAAATATGTAGATGACCTCATCACAGCAGTTCCAAGTGACAAGGTTCAATATACAGTCGACAATTTCAATAAATTTAACCATCATATTCAGTTCACCATAGAAAAAGAAATTAACAACAGCGTTCCATTTTTAGACACAAAAGTAATTAGAGATTCTAACAACAAAATCATTTTGGATTGGTACTGTAAACCGACTTTTTCAGGCCGCTACATTAACTTTTATTCTTATCACCCTTTAAATCAAAAACTTAATAGCATTTTAGCAATGAAACTTCGAGTCTGTCACATAAGTGACGACATATTCATAAAAAACAATCTAAAAACCTTATTTAACATCTTCTTAAACAATGGGTATCCAAAACAATTACTACAAAAATTAATTTATAATACACAATATCCAGATGGTCCCATAGAATTAGATAATCCAAATAATCAAACCAAATTTAAAAAACTTCCAAACCTTCCTGAACTTACCAACCCTATCATAAAAATAATTAAAAGTAACAACAACCCTAACCTCAACTTACAAATAGCAAAATACAACAAAAAGACCACAAAAAATTTATTCACAAAAACTAAAGATAAAACACCCTTACTTTTACAGTCAAATCTAGTATACAAAATACCATGTGGAGTTTGTAATTGCTATTATGTAGGTCAGACATCTAGATGGATGAAAGAAAGAATAACACAACATAAAAGCGATTGTAAGCTAGGAAAAAAATCATGTGCCTTAGCTACTCATTCTGTAAATACAGGACATCAATTCAATTATAACAACACAAAAATACTATGTATTGAACCCAGATATAAGAACAGACTATTCTTAGAAATGGCATACATTTTAGCCGAACCTAACACCATTAATTATAAAACTGATGTAAAACAATTAAACATCATCTATTGCAATTTATTAAAAAATTCAAACATCTAAGTCTATTCCTATATCTATAAAATTTAAACAAAATCAATATTATTAACTTTAAACATGATCTTTTTTAAGCAACATTACAAACAATTTTCTTTCCAATTTAATATTAAAAATAATAATTTGTAGTAACTTTTGTATCTTTACCCTATACAAATGATGGTGTTCCACCATGTATATTTTCATATGTCACATGTCATATTTTGAACTTGACATGTTATCAAACAAAATTTTAAAAACTTTATCTTCAATTATTTTAATAATCTAGAAAAACATAAAGCAAATTGTAGAAGAAATAAGTTTATGCTAGTCATACGTTTTATTACTCTTAAGTGTAAGTCATTAATTTTATTACTTGATCAAATTGTCAATCATTGTATTAACTTTTAGTGTTTCCTGATGAAGCAGTTAATCAACTGCGAAATATAGATAATAACAAATAATGAGTATTCTTTTTTAACAACCTGGTTACAAAAAACAGACCTTTAATCCCGATTTTATTAAATTAAAAAAAAAAAAAAAAAAAAAAAAATTAAACGCTTTTTCAACTATTTATATAAGGTCGATAAATACCCGTTGGGTTTTTTAATATATATATATATATATATATATATATATATATATATATATATATATATATATATATATATATATATATATATATATATATATATATATATATATATATATATATATATATATATATATATATATATATATATATATATATATATATATATATATATATATATATATATATATATATATATATATATATATATATATATATATATATATATATATATATATATATATATATATATATATATATATATATATATATATATATATATATATATATATATATATATATATATATATATATATATATATATATATATATATATATATATATATATATATATATATATATATATATATATATATATATATATATAAAGCTATCTTTAATATGCTGTTTGTGTCAAACGAAATCAAAGAGCTGTTTTATAACCAACAGATTTATCTGGGTATCTGGGTGTTGAGCAGGTACATAAATTGTAACAAAAATAGTCAGTTCATTTACAGAAAACATGTGGGTGGAGACTGCAACAAAGGTCAGCCCAAAACCATTCAGTCAATATTGACCAAATTTGATGTAAAGCTTCCTTATAGGCAACGTCTGAAAGTGATTTTAGTTTTACCTCCCAGAGTGGCATCATGTGTAGGGATTAACTTTAACACGTTCTATGAGACAGCTGTTATCAGGTAGGCTATTTAGGACACCGTATGAGACGTTCCCTTTTCATTTCGAACCATTCCAGAAATGGTAAGTTGATATACAGTGAAGAAAAAAAGTATCACAAAAATTCACTATTGATTTAAATTAAAGATAATGTTACCATTTAAAAAGAATCTTTTGAGGTCATTTATGCACTAATCAAAACAAAATTGTTTTTATTACAATTATGTATATTCGACGTTTCCCTTTTAGTTTTTTTCCTAAACTATACTTACGTCAATAATAAATTTTTCAATACTTTTGCCACTTAGTGTATGGTATAACAAAATTACATTTTTATAGAAAATAATACAAATTGACTAGGCAGCATTCTTTACAGACCCCAATTTTTTAAATTTAGGTTGCCTGGACAACCAAGAGGTAAGCGCCATAAACTCTCGGCCTGATATAGAAAAAATAAACTTGGTAAAATATAATCATTTATATTTTTCAATATAATCCCCCCCTAATGTCAATATTCTTATTACAACGTGGAATTAATAATTCAATGCCCTTGTAAAAATAATCTGAAGTTTTTCCTTCAAAATGTTTAATTACAGCTGCTTGCAACTCGTTCTCGTCTTTAAAGCGACGTTCCCTAAGGTCTTTCTTTAAATTGGAAAATAAATAATAGTCACTAGGAGCCATATCCGGACTGTACGGTGGATGATCCAATGCTTCAAAGTCGCATTCGCGAATGGCAGCTTGTGAAATTGCGGCAGTATGAACGGGTGCATTGTCGTGTAATAATCGTGTAACACCTCTTGTCAATTTTTCTCGACGTTTTTCACGAATATTGTTTCTCAATTTATGCAAAAAGGACGCATAATATTTACTGTTAACAGTTGTATTGCGTTCTTTAAAATAAATCAGTAAAATGCTGTTACAATCCCAGAATATTGTTGCCATAACTTTCTTTGTCGATTGAACGTCTTTCGCCTTTTTGGGACGAGGTTCATCGGGTCGCCGCCATTCCATGGATTCTCTTTTGGATAGAGAATGATAATACAGAACCATTGTTTCATTTCCTGTGACAATGGACTCCAAAATCGGCTTTGGGTCGTCTCCACACAAGTTTAAAAACGAGCGCGCACATTCAACGCGACGTTGACGTTGAACAGCAGAAAGAAGACGCGGTACCCATCTTGCACTAATTTTATTCATACCCAAATGGTCATGAAGAATTCGGCGAACGCTTGTTTCGGAAATGTCGGACATCACTGCTAACTCCTTAATTTCCAAACGGAGATCTTCTAATACCATTTCTTCAATGATTGCAACTTTTTGAGGCGTTAGCGCTTCAATTGGCCGACCGGTGCGCTCATCATCTTCAAGAGATTCTTGCCCCAAACGGAAACATTTTAACCACTTTTTTACAGTGGAATATGAAGGAGATAAATCACTATAAACGCCGTCTAAACGTTGTTTGATTTGATTAGGCGTGTGCCCTTCTTTTGTTAAAAATTTAATGACCGCGCGGTACTCAATTTTCGTTAGCTGCGACATTTTCATGCACTCGTCACAGTGCTTGAGTGGCTACTAAAATCTATTACGCTTCTAGCCGTAATATATATAGTGTAGGCCTCTTACATGTTCAACTATGACGCAACCGAGTTTAAACATGTTGGTACCTGTAGAAGAATTTATGGCGCTTATCTCTTACGGGTTAGTTTTTGTGATTTGTCAAAATTGTGATACAAAGTTGTTTCATTGTAAAATTATTATTTTCTCTTATAAACTAATCTTAAACTGCTCTGATCTGTAAAATTGGATCAGTAGATCAGTTCATTGTAAAGCATCTCAGTATGACACAACACAATTTCACCAAACAAATCTTCAAATGCATCTACTAAACAAGTTGAGCCTTGTATAAAATATAAAAAACAAAGGTTCTTTCTAATTAATCATATTAATCCCTGTCAGATGGCGTTAGTAATATTACTGTAATAGCATCCATCCATGTATTTTATTGTCATACTGTGTATGTCATGATGTATAAGTGATAAGATATGTACAGTTGCGATCATTCGCTAAGGAACGATGCAAAAATTATAACCGCCGATTTTCCAGTTTTTTGTACAATATAAATGTAAGGTTATTATATGGTATTCAAAAACATTTCACTTTTTAACATTATTATTGCCCAGTTTATAAATCAGGTCTAGTTGCAGCGTATGTTATATAGAAAACTAAAAAATCGGCAATCATTATTTTTTCATCGTTCCTTAGCAAATGATCGCAACTGTACCTAATATTCCAGTTATTGTAGGAAATACTCCAGATCTTCTCATAATTTATAAAAATTAGTATCTTAAATGCTCTTATAGAAGATTCCTCCCCTGATTTTGTTGTTAACAAATATTGATATTTGCAAAAACAAACAAGGCCATGTTTTCAGCATCATTATTACATCACAACATAATTTTTATCACTAAATTAGCAATTTTCTAAAAATATTCTTAAAACTCTTTTCAGTACTATAGGGTAAATTCAGAAGAGACGCCACCCATTTTGCTTGAGGGTTTCCAATAAAAAGGTTTTTTTCACTTATTAAAGATATTTATTTCTTATTTTAATTAAACATTAATCTTCAATAAATAAAAACAATTATAAAGTTTTCTTAAACAGAATCAACAATTATATAAAAAAATAAAAAGGTTAGTAAAATGGCGTCTATCCCAGATCTTGTAGGAGAGATGCCATACTTATGAGGTGAGATGCCATGTGCACTACTTCTTCATTTTTATATTTTTCTTTCTTGTATTTTCTCTCCTACATTCGGTATAATATGGGGCGTACATTGTACAATACTCATTAAGCCATTTTGCAGGACTTGAGCATTTGATCCAATTGGTTTTCGTTTTTTAACAAAATAATTTTTCAGCACTTTACATACGAATTTTCAGCATCACTCGCGGGTCTACATTTACCACGCTCAGAAAACATTCTTCATCATCATTATCTTCAGATCATTCCTTAGCTGTAAAATCAGTTATCACTTTATGTGGCGTCTCTCCTCATTTTGTGGGAGAGATGCCACGCTTAAAAAAATAACACACATAGAAACATTTGAAAAATATATGTTTATTATAAAGTTAAAGTTATTAAGTTAATAAAGATCCTCACAAAGAAATAAATTACGCACTTACTTTGCTTTAATCTGCCTATTTACACTTGCAGTAATCAAAAAAGTATCACACGCTTAAAACTTTAACGTGATTTTTCGTTGAACTTTTGTTTTAAATCTCTAAGGACACGTCATGCGCAGCAACAATCGAGCGTCTGCTAATTTGATTTCATAGATACAAATAATGTTATTGAAATGTGATATAACTATACCTCTATCTTTTTTAGTTGTGAAGATATGACAACTGTGGCGTCTCTCCTTACGTGGCGTCTCTCCTGAATTTACCCTATTAATCAGCTGAATATTACATGTACCATTAGTTAATAGAAATTGCAATATTTTTGAAATATGAACAAGATTCTTAATATTCTACAAGTAAATTCTCTGTCAATGAAACTCTCTCTCTCTCTCTCAATGTTTTTTTATTGGAAGAGAAGAATATACAATATGCATCTGCATTATATCATATTGTATCTCATAAGTATTTCACATAAAGCCATTTTGCATTTTCATTTTGCATAATGCCGGTTTGGTAAGAGGTTAAGGTTATAGGTTGAAATTTTATGCAAATGCTCTGATGCAAATCAGTACTATGCGAATCGGTATTATGTGAAATTCTTTTATACTAATTTATATCATTTATAGAGAGTAAGTTAAGAAAACCTTTTATTTGAATTTTTAAAGATAATCAAAAAGTAAGCTAATTATGGTGAATTATCACTCACTGAGCATTCCCTGCTTATTTCTTAGTTTCGAAAAATGAATTAAGTAATTCTTTATTGGTAGATATTTGTTTCTGCAGTATATGCAGTAGGTAGATATTTTGCAATCTGTAGTTTCCACTGCACATTTCTTTTTTTAAGTAATAAATGTAATGGGAGCTTAGATGTTTTTAAAATTATTTTACTCTAATACAATTTTACTTTGACAGGCACTATTGACGGAAAATTTTATACCTCGAGATACTGTAGTACAAGAAAATGGCAAAGTTTTACCAGAGATAGACGATTTGAGATTTCATTTTTCTATAGACGAAAGGTACACAGAAAGAACACGAACAAGACCTCTTAAAGTCAAGAAGAAATTATATGAATTCTTTACAGCTCCAATTACAAAATTTTGGGCTAATTCGGTAAGTTTTTCTTTTTAGACTACTTATAATTTATTTATTCATTCTTTTTTGTATTTCAGATAGCGTACATTATATTTTTGATTGTATACAGTTACATAGTGTTAGTAAGAATGGGTGCAACACCAACTTGGCAAGAATATTTAGCAATCTCATTTATTGGAACGATGGGTTGTGAAAAAGCACGAGAGATACTTTCCACTGAACCTGTTGCTATTATTCATAAGTTATCTGTATGGAGTTGGAACATGTGGAATCCATGTGATGCAGTTGCCATTATATTCTTCTTCATAGGCTTCTCTTTAAGACTGCAACCTGATACTTTTCCTATAGGTAGAGTTATGTACTGTGTCGACATAGTCTATTGGTATCTTCGCATTCTAAATATTTTAGGCGTAAATAAATACTTGGGTAAGTTTTCTGTGATTTCTAATATTAAAATTAACTGCAAGATACTAAGTGACCATGAAATGAGATAACAAACTGGAACTTTTTTGTTATTAAATCAGTAAGTAATTTGTATTAGTAACTTAATATTAAGACATAGCATGTAAATGTGCGTCTTTAAGTACTTACCTACTTTATTTTTTTACTTTCAGTTTGGTCACAAGTAATATCAACTTTTCTGTAACAAAACAGAGGTAGGTAGTTATATTTAAAAGTTGATATTACTTCTGGCTAAAGCAGAAGTGAAGAAAAGGTTTCAAATTAGCAGTTAGTGCTACCCAGCCAACACACTGACGTCATGATGTCGCCGTTTTTTCGGCAGTAACGACGCACTATGGGGCGAAAGATAGGGAAGAGCTCGCAAGCCCTATAATGAAGTAAAATAAATAACTTTTACCGATTTTTGTTGTTAATATGTACTTTTCAAGTTTTAGGAATTGATATAACAATGTTAGAGCATTATTTATTAAGTGCAATTAATAGTTATGTATTAATATTATGGCGTTATAGGTATTAGTTAGGGAAAGTTTATCTATTTTCTTCATTATACCTGCAGATTATTAGAAAAAGTGAGAGGATTTATGTTATTCCAGCAAAGGTATTCTATAATATCTCTATTGTAATCTTTTTAGAAGTATATCAGAAGACGTTCTGAAATTAATAAGGGTGACATGAGTTTTTCAAGATACGTAATTCAATTTTCAATCACTTCCCCATGAATTTTATATTACGTACAATGAGAGATTTGAATATTTAAGAAAGAACTTAGAAAATATGTATAAGTCGCTATTTTTTAAAGGAATTACTATCCCTTAAGAAATAAAAAAGTACTTGTAACTTTTTACAATAATTGCCAATATTTCGTTCATAAATAGTTTCCATTTTACTAAAAGGTTTCAATCATGCAGTTTGTTATGATGCTTTTAGCTTTGTTAAATTTTTATTGCAGTTACTAGAAAATCCCATTCTGTGTAGGTAGGGATCATGGTAAAACTTCAATAAAGTCAACTTCTTAAGGGGTGGTATTTAGTTGTTTCTAACAGTTCAGATATAAAGTGCAAAAACACAATGTTGCATCATCAACTACTATGCATGGAGTAATACGAATAATACCGGTAAATATTTATTGCAGTGCCTACAATAACGGCTTTTAACTTTTTAAGTTGGATCGAGTTGGTTTTGGTTTTTGTATGAAAATAACCAGGAAGCTTTGACTTTTTCTTCAACATAAATTTTAAAGAGGACATATGCGGACGTTTTTTTATAACTCCAGCAAAATTTGAATTTTAGCAAAATAAAAGCTCTTACAATTTAGGATTTTTTAAAATAAAAACTACAACACATTTTCGTGTTTTTTTAAGTTGTGTAGCTACAAATACTATGTCTCTTTTTCATTTTTAATTTTGGTATCAATAACTTCTATACAACAAAAGTAATTTAATTTTAAATCTCAGCCTGGAAATGTCGAGAAATTGTTAGTTCAAAGTAGTGACAACTTTAAGCATCAAAATTTTTAACAATAACAAAGATTTTTAAATTTTGCCACCGGTTCTAGATGTCCTGAACATTTTATAATCAAAGGCCAATATGTTTTTTATTCTTTACACAAGTTGGATTTTTACCTCATTGCGCGGTTTTTGTTAAGGCTTGCTTCACAGTGCGACGTCAAATGACGTAAATATATAAAACGTCATTAAAACGTTGTTCAATGACGCCATTAAAACGTCCTATATACTAGGACTAGGACAGAAATTATAAATAAATAGTTGAATATTGGAAATAATATTTATTATACATAATTATTAAACAAAAGTAAACATTTACTAACTTAAAAGCGGCTAAAACAATATGCAGAATAATTGATGATACTAAAATAATATTAGTAAGTACTAAGAAACCATTGCATTAGTATTAATTTATTAACAATAGTAATCTTACAAAATCGTCGAACGGGTAAAATTGTATGGGTTATGTAGTATTGCGACGGAACGGGTAACTATTAATACTCACCCTTTGTGACAAACCACACAATTATTATGCAGTAGTTGCACTTACACATACACTATAAATGTAGATACCTCAACAACTTTAATAATAGGTAGAAATGTTACTAATTAAAAAGCAAAACAAATACACGAAAGACGTTGTTACTGTTTGTATTGCAACATGTGGTCACATGCAGTTCTATAAAAAAATAAAGTAAAATAGTGTTGCTAGATTTGTCTCTCGTACATCAGTGGACCTGACAATACAAAAATAGTGTAATTGAATATTGAAAACAGTAAAATAATGTATTCTATTTACATTCTGCAAATGTAAAAATAAAAAATATTTTATGGAATATACCACTTTTTGGTTACCAAGATATATCATAATTAATAATATTAGAGGTCTAAAAACTACCTTATTGTACGTCTAAAAGACGTCGTTTTGAAGACATCTATGTACGTCCCATAACATGACGTCGCCGACTAATAATCACTTAAAAATAATGTCATTATAACATCAGTGTGCTGGCGGTGATATGCCTTAGCTTTAAGTTACAAATTAATTGGTTTAATAACAAAAAAACTATAGTCTGTTCTCTGTTACTTCATTTTGTGGTCACCCAATATAGTGGAAAGCTATTCAATTAACTTACAGATATATAAAAATTTATCAACATATAATGTTAAATCTTTTTTGTTCAGCCAGAACACAATTCACTTAAGTAAGCTAATATTTGATTGAGAAACTACTGAATTTTAAATCTTTTTAAGTTCTCAAATTTTCTGTCCGAGAATATTTTCAAATTTCATTAATTGCTCTTATACAGTATTGTTTTAATTTGTTGTATTTGTTTAAACATGCAATTATTTGTTTTTTTTTGTTTAGGACCACTTGTAACCATGATGGGAAAAATGGTTAAAAACATGATTTATTTTGTAGTACTTTTACTAGTTGTGTTAATGAGTTTTGGAGTCTGTCGGCAAGCCATTCTATTCCCTAATGAAGAACCTAGTTGGATGCTTGTTAGAAATGTTGGTCATATTAGCAATATCTCATAACTCATTATTACATTCAACTATGTTCACAGGTATTTTTCCAACCATATTTTATGTTGTATGGTGAAGTATTTGCGGATGACATTGATCCACCATGTGACGAAGAAAGTGATAAGCCTTGCCTAACCGGACGGTGGATAACGCCATCAGTAATGTCTATATATTTACTTGTCGCTAATATTTTACTCATTAATTTACTCATCGCTGTATTTAACAACATATTCATGGAAGTAAATGCTGTTTCACATCAAGTTTGGATGTTTCAAAGATTTACTGTTGTCATGGAATATGAACAAAAGCCGATATTACCACCACCATTTATATTTATATGTCATTTGTTTTTATTGTTTAAATATGTTAAGCGTAAATCGAAAGGTATACGAGAAACGTATGATAATGGATTAAAATTATTTTTGGAAAAAGAAGATTTAGAACGATTGTATGATTTTGAAGAAGAATGCGTTGAAGGTTATTTTGCGGAGCAAGAATATAAATTACAACAATCTACTGAAGAACGCATTAAAATAACTACTGAGAAAGTTGACAATATCTTGCAGGTACATATATACAAATATTTATTAGTGTGTACTTATGTATTTATAATTGTAATAATACATAATTTTTTAATTATACAGAAAGTAGAAGATATCAATACCAAAGAAAACAGTCAAACCACATCGATGCAAAGTGTGGAATTCCGTCTACGTAAAGTTGAAGAGGCCTCTCAAGATATTCTTTCTCATTTAGCTGTCATTCATCGATTTATGGCTACTCGTACAAACGAAGAGTTACCACCTATTCCAATAGTGCCAGATCGAGTTCGTAAAACAAGTGAAAAATCAGATGTTCCTTCAGAAGATTCTCATTTATCAGTACAACCACCTCGGAGGAAACCTATACGGTCACTTACGGAGGTTAGACCAGATGCATATATATTTGATGATGGTTTACATTTTGAAGTAAGACCAGTAGAAGAAGAAGATGAAACTAGTGAACATATGGATGCTTTCTCAGCATCAGGTAGGTAGTGACTAGTAGTGATGTAAAGATATTCATGTATACTTGTGGTAGTGGTATCTTAGAAATCTCCTTTAACAAAAGCTTCAAATGCAAAAGCTTCAACAATTCTTCAATTGTTTATCTATTTGATTTAAAATAAGAGGATATAATTAATTATAGTCCTTTGTGAACCTTTCTAAGCGACAAAGTTAATGTTACTTATTTTCTAGTTCTACGTACAGATCTCACGGCAACAGATTGCCGGAGCTAAGGATGTATACTCATCCGACTCTGAACTTATTTACCGTACCAAACACGTGCTTCCCACAGAGGCAGTGTGTTTACTTTTATTTTATAGGAAGATAATGTTAGTCATACAGTTTTTATATTATATTATGTTCTTTCAATAAAATAACAGTAAATTTTACTAACAAAATAAAAATAGAAATCTATGGCCTGTGAATGTTATTTATTTTAGTTCCCAATTTGCAAATGTATTATTATTATTATTATTATAGCTTCTTAAAAGAAAACAAATTTTAATTTAACTATTAGCTAATAACAAGTACCCACCCGTTTTCTTAAAAGAAATTTCCTCTTTGCCTAAGTACAGTAGATCTCTTTAATCTAAACTTATAAATGCAAGGCTAATTCGTATTAACGAGAAATTCGGATTACTGGATGTATGAATATAAACATTGCTTTATGCCATGGTACTTTACTATAAAGAACTTAACTTATGTAATTTACTAATTTTATTAAAAAACTTTTATTTCTAATTAAGAAAATCAGTAAGTCTTCTCTTTCTCCTTTTATAGCGATGTGCTCTTATTTCATGGTCTTAATTTCAGTGTTTTTCTATTTCCCGCACCTTTGCCAGCAGACAGAACATATTCTAGGATTTTAGTTTTGTTTCTCTTTATATCGCTGACTGTTGATTTACCAACACCATATCTTAAAGCAATCGTTAAACACTAACCCAACATTTAATTGTTGAATAAACTCTCTGATAGTTTTAATAATATGTGTTTACGTTTTGACACATTTTAATTGAATTTCGAACGCCACGACTACAAATTGTGTATTAACAAAATCGAAAGAAAAAGTTTTAAGGTAGATTACACAATTACTTAAACAATTGTGGCAAAACTGCAACGTCAAAACATTTAGGGCGGGTTTGTGATGATATCATTACAATATTTATAGCTTATTTGTTACATCTGTAGCCTTCAGGGGTTTTATTACTCTTTATATTAACAACAAAGGCGTTTGTTGATCTTCGTAGAATTTGTTTACTCCCATCGGGTCGAACAGCATCAACCAAAAACTGCATCAGCAATCTGATATAATCTCATTTATAATTAATATTTACCTCCCATGAACGTTACATATTCAATTTTACCATGTACATAAAACCTTCTTGTTCGGATTAAAGAGATTTATTCAAATTACTGAGGTTTTTCGGATTATAGCTTGTAAATATTGCTGTTCGGTTTACTGGATGTTCGGAATACAGTGTGTTCAGATTATGGATTTCTACTGTACAATATAAAGAAATTATAATTCTTTTCAGTTGTAATTGTGCATTTGCAATGTGAGTATTATAAGAGCTTGTACACAAGAAGGCATTTAATGCTGCGTTGAGGTGCGTTGCCAAAAACACTTGAGCATACACATATAAGAGCTAAATGTAAGTGCTAATAGACATTACGTAATTTTTTTTATTCAGATAATAATACGTAATACATATAATGATTTATAACACCATAAGTATATAAAAGTAAAAAATAAGTTACAGGTGTGATTCCAGATAAATTATTTACATGTACTGACTTTTGTTTTATTAGAATTTACACAAATAAAAACTTACATAAAAAATTTACTTGAATTGAAAAAGCCCAAGTAAAAAGTAATTAATAAACATTTTTAATACTACCTATATAATATTAACATTTTACATCATTAATTCTCAATGTTTGTTTTGTCTGACACAACTTATTTTTTATTTACCGATTAGTTTGGTCCAATGCAATTTCCTGATCTCGAAACGCACGTTGCAATAAAATCACGCGTTAGCTTGTGTACGTGTCTATTGTATTGCTATGCTGTTGCTAATGTGTGTTAGTAAACGCTCCATGTGTACAGGGTCTAAGTGTCTGCAGTATTTGTTATTTGCAGTATTTTTATTTAATGTCTTCTATAATGGATGAACACAGAAATGTGACACATAGTCAAACATGTGAAGTGGTTTATATTAAAAACCTTGATAATATAAGAAGTTTAAAAGAACTGAAAGAAATTGTAGCAGAAGTAGCCAAGATATCAGTCAGAATAGAAACAACGATTACAAAAGAAAATGATGCGCCAGAAGACGAAGGCAATCAAAACCATCACTTAAGTCTCCAAGTAACTGATTAAGATTTGGAAAAAATAAACTTTCACAATATATTCTACAACTTTCATGAAAATAAAACCAAGGGAATAAGGACTAATATAGCAAACTTATGTGAAAATCTTTGCAGTGATTTAGGATGGAATAGTGGTGCAACATCCTCAAGTCTTATTTAAAAGACTTTTAAATGAAAGCGTACAGAAAATAATTGAAGACTTTAATTTAATAGAAAGTAGTAATATTCAGCAATAAAAATACGTACCTACCAATGTCTTATTATTAATGTCTTTTTGATGAGACATCAGCAAGTATTGTCTATAAATTTTAAGATTACACTTGCATCACAAACGCAAGTTGTATGAATTAATCTAACAACGCACTAGTCAAATCAAATACTATGGCCATGCATATTTACAATTTTATCAAATAACTAAAATACAAGAACACAAAATAAATAGTAAAGATAATAATTTAATATCTACTAAATTGTACCACAAGATTTATTGTTAAATTTTTACATTTGAGGTAAAATAATGATTCTGGAACATAACCCTAAAAAATATTGTAACTAGCGTGACTTTTGGTTTAAATTTGTATTCATGAATTTATCTTCAATATTTTCTTCCTATAATATTTATTCGATTGCTTCTTCAACAATTTTGTACAGATAAAAATATTATTGTACACGTATTTGCTGCAGGTAGATTTTTGGTTAGCTTGTTAGAAATTAAAAACGTGAAATCACTTTCGTATGCTGATTCTAGTGTACACATACTTGACGATATTTATGTCCATCAGTGTCTATCAACCGTATAACAGGGTGGCTCTTAGCTAGAACGGTATGCAGATGACATACGTTAATAAATGTTTTTATTTGCTTGTAAATTATTCTAGAGTAAAAGAGACGTTTTCAGTTGTCGTTTATTAATTGATACACATGCAATCTTAAATTTTATAGACAATAGGTAATAATGAACTCTAGAAACTCTTCGTAGTCATGTCGTGGCGTTTTTTGGAAAATCAAAAATTGCTTGCGCTTTAACTTTCAATATTTATCATAGGGTTGAGTGAGCCACAATGGGTCAATTTTCAGCTTTTAATTTTTTAAATTTAAAAAATCATTTTAACTTTTGAATGGGTGGAATACTATCTGTATATCAAACATTTTAAAAAAATAACAGAACAGCTAGGAAAACTCAAATTTAAAAAATAACATTTTTGACCTATTGTAGACCACTTGTGGGGTCGTAACCTCCGAGAATAAAGAGGCCACGAACAAGGCTTGTGTCACGTGATCTGACGTCACGAATGCCGGCTGCCGACTTGCGGGGACAGGCGATGCGTACAAGTCAAACGCCATTGCAGTTTAGATTTGCTGTGTTCGTAGTCGTGTGAACTAGACTCTTTTTCGGAAGCTTTTCTTTCAAAAATTCTCATAAATAAGTTCAAATAAGTTAAAGTGTTAAATTAAAGGTGTAGAATTTCAGATTTACCTGATTTATGTGAAGACAATTTATAAAATCAGTGAAAAGAGACTGTTTCTCAATTGCCGTATCGAGTGTGGGCGTTGGCAGAAATGGCCGCTGATAAATTTTGTATTTGAAAGCTGTTTTATTACTTATAAAATAACTTTCGGATGGTGTCGTTCATAATATGATTGTGTATTGTGTTGTTTACCTATATAAAATACAATTTCATAAATATTTTGATTAGTTAATCAAAAAAGCAAACAGTTTGACGAGATACTTGGGTGAGTCTTGTTTATTTCATTAAAAATGCCTGATAAATGTTGCGTGCCTAATTGCTCAAGCAATTACGATAGTACCCATACGTATGTGTTCGTCTTTTCTTTTCCAAAAGATGAAGAGTTGAAGAAAACGTGAATTAAATGCATTCATAGAGACTCATTTAATCCAACAAAACATTCAGTAGTATGTATTAAACATTTCTTAGAGTCATCGGTTATAACAATAATATGATAAATATGAAACTGAATTTCTAAAGACAGGTAAACAAAGGATTATTTTACGGGAATTGACAATGTTAAAATTGGAAAAATATGTACACGAAATCAATGAGAAATGTATTTTATGTAGCAAAACGTTGAAGTCGATATTGTTAAAAAATTGTCATATTCTTGCCAATATATTTCTCAATAACTATTCAAAAATAATCAACGATAAAATTAACACCCAAAACATGGATCTATCAAAGAGAAAACTGATTAAATTTAATGGTTAAGAAGTTATAAAACACATTAACGCATGGAGATAGGGCTATTGGCGAGGCCTCCATAAGAGCCAACGCGTCTATCATTGGTACCTCAACGGTGACGTGGAAAACCCTATTCATTGTTTTTTATCATAATATAAGTGCTTTTTTTGAAATAATATTCAGTTTTACTCAGAAATATACAAGTGTTTTTATGTTGGGTATTTTACGTTTCGCAATTGTTAGCCGGTTTTCGTGACGTCACGATTGCTTGGTAGCGGCCTCTTTATTCTCGGAGGTTACGGTGGAGTATAATTGATCACCACATGTTTCATGATGGGTCAACCTACAATGAAGTAAGAAATGATTTGAAATTTCAAAAATGATACTCTAAGTTTCATTTCAAAATATAAACATACCTGATAATATAAATAATAAATGATCAAATGATCGTGGGTCCCACTTAGAAAGGTGGGACTTCCAATTTTTCTAATTGGAAGAATTTTGCTACCTCAACACTGGGTGTGCGTGTGATTGTGTTTCGTGTTAAATGGGGGACATACGACCTTAGCTGTTGGTTGTGTAGGTGAGAAATAAAAATTAATTGATAACAATCAATAACATAACCTAAATTGTATTATGTTACTTGGTTAATAAGTGATTTTATAACTTACATGTGTACTAAGTATTCAACAACATAATTGAAATGAAAATAAAATAAACTGAAGCAATATCAGAAATAAATTTACCAGATCATTACATTTTATATTTAATTTAATAATATATAATATTTAATTAATTTAATAAAACCTTCTTTAAATTGTCTATTAGTATTTCTAAAAAATGGCCATCGGGCCTGACCTGGGCTATGACCTAAAGGGTCATAACTTTACTACATATGTGTATGATGATAAATATGATAACCCATTGTGAATTATAACCCATGGTGGCTCACTCTTCCCTACATATTCATTCACATTCCAGCAAGAAAAGCCGCGAATGTTAATGTCATTCTATTTCTCTTAGAATCTTTGGATCTGGTATAGCTAATAGCTTGATTTTAGCAAAAACTTGTAGATACTACACTACTTCGAAAAATCTGATGCCTGCAAGCTACAAATAACACATTCCTTTTCAGTTTCTGCTGCAATAATACTTCATTTCCAGAAGATGAAGTCACTTTTGACGCCCCTAGTGACTGTTCTGTCATATCGAATGTTCGATTCATGGCAGTGTATATGTCACGATATCTTTGAACAACCTAAAAGAACGCGAATCCAAATGCATATTAATTTGTATGCTTTTATTTTTGTTAAAAGTCACCCCACAATTTGTACTTTGAAGTTCTTTTTTGGTCTATGAGGTGACTGTTCCTTGTTGAAGCTTGATGAAATTATATCACGAGGCACCTTTACATTGCTTCTTGCAAAGCTTTTGGATACTCTTGTCAATCTGCAGAATTTCAGAAAACTTGCCTCAGAGTAATATTCTAGTATCGAAGCCAAGAGTTGCACTTTATCAGTCAATGCCCACTCTTCCAACCTTTTATGAACAGCTGAGGATATTTAATTTCCAGAAGATGAAGTCACATTTCACAACTTTAGTAACTGTTCTGTCCCACTACAAGTAGCAACAATGGCCAACAAAATCTACTTTTGTCTTTTCAACTAAGTACGCTATGTAATAATATAATATAATCTTTAGCCTCTTATACCTTTTGGTGTCGAGGTGCCAGACACACCGAACTGCAGAGTGGATATGTGTGTGTGAGACGAGGCAGCGGAGCCATGTAGGCAAGTAAACTGCCCTCGTGGTTTACCCATCCGAGTACTGACCGGCACAAGCTCAACTTAACTATGTTAAGCGATATAAATTCACTATAACCACTTTGCCATACTGCCGACCTTTTATTCTCACTTACCATTAAATGTGGAGTGACTCACTTTTTCATGAATGAGGTGTAGAAAGCTTTACTTATATCTTATAGAACATGATAAAACATTGGTGTGGATGATTTTTAATTACTGGTACAGCAAATACAGAAAAGCAGCATATAAATGTAGATTTGGCAGATTTTACAAGAATTCAAGCTTGATGAAACACGTGTTAACATAATCTGGTCAACTTTAAACTTTGCAGTTTTTAATACTTCGTAGTAAGCAATGAGTGTAAGTATTTCCGAGACAATAGATGGACGAGTAAAGTAACAATATGGAAACCAAAAAAAAGGAAGACTACAGTAGATGGGAAGATAAACTAGTGTAGGAAATGGGCCAAGATTGAAAAATACAAATACATGACAGGTCGAAATGGAATAGAAAGGGGGAGGCTTTTGCCAGCAATTAGGATCTATAGGTTTCAAATAAGCAACAAATCTTAGGGCTCTACATTAGGAATTTCAGCTATATACGACGTAATTGCCATAAATTCTCGGCCTGATATAGAAAAAATAAACTTGGTAAAATATAATAATTTTTATTTTTCAATATAATCTCCCCTAATGTCAATACACTTATTACAACATGGAATTAATAATTCAATGCCCTTGTAAAAATAATCTGAAGTTTTTCCTTCAAAATGTTAACGTCCTTAAAACGACGTCCCCTAAGGTCTTTCTTTAAATTGGAAAATAAATAATAGTCACTAAGAGCCATATCCGGACTGTACGGTGGATGATCCAATGTTTCAAAGCAGCATTCACGAATGACAGCTTGTGAAATTGCGGTAGTATGAACGGGTGCATTGTCGTGTAATAATCGAACACCTCTTGTCAATTTTTCTCGACGTTTTTCAAAATATTGTTTCTCAATTTATGCAATAAAGACGCATAATATTTACTGTTAACAGTTGTATTGCGTTCTTTAAAATCAATCAATAAAATGCCGTCACAATCCCAGAATATTGTTGCCATAACTTTCTTTGTCGATTGAACGTCTTTCGCCTTTTTGGGACGAGGTTCATCGGGTCACCGCCATTTCATCGATTCTCTTTTGGATAGAGGATCATAATACAGAACCATTGTTTCATCTCCAGTGACAATGGACTCCAAAATCGGTTTTGGGTCGTCTCCACACAAGTTTAAAAACGAGCGCGCACATTCGACGCGACGTTGACGTTGAACAGCAGAAAGAAGACGCGGTACCCATCTTGCACTAATTTTATTCATACCCAAATGGTCATGAAGAATTCGGCGAACGCTTGTTTCGGAAATGTCGGACATCACTGCTAACTTCTTTATTTTCAAACGGAGATCTTCTAATACCATTTCTTCAATGATTGCAACTTTTTGAGGCGTTACCGCTTCAATTGGCCGACCGGTGCGCTTATCATCTTCAAGAGTTTCTTGCCCCAAACGGAAACATTTTGATCACTTTTTTACAGTGGAATATGATGGAGATAAATCACCATAAACGCCATCTAAACATTGTTTGATTTGATTAGGCGTGTGCCCTTCTTTTGTTAAAAATTTAATGACCGCGCAGTACTCAATTTTCATTAGCTGCGACATTTTCATGCACTCGTCACAATGCTTGAGTGGCTACTAAAATCTATTACGCTTCTAGCCGTAATATATATAGTGTAGGCCTCTTACATATTCAACTATGACTCAACCGAGTTTGAACATGTTGACACCTGTAGAAGCCTGCCGGGCCGAGAATTTATGGCATTTACCTCGTAAATAAGAATTATCTGCTATACTGTTCTGATGATCACTAATAAGTGCAACTATTGAGAGCACTGCAACAAACAGTTTCTCTCAATAAAAGTCAGTAGCGACACTACTATGTACTATTTGTCACTCAACGCACATAAATCTAGATAGCTACGAATAAATCTCTTTTAGCGTAACATCAGCACCACACTATTTCCTACACTTACTGTATATCAATCAATGAGATTTCATCAAACTTTCCTGAGATATTAGCTATTAGATCTCAAGGTACGAATATATGTGAGATACTGTATAATTTTAAAGTTATTTAAGCCAAAAGTTACCAAATTCCCAGTAACTTATTAAAATATGGTATGAGTAGTTGGAATAATATCCAACTTATATTTTGCATGTGGTAGTTATCAACCCTTGTAAAGTAGTATTTGAAGCTTTTGGTTAGATTTCACAGCAGAAGATATGCAACATAACTTAACTTTTTTTTACAAACAGGTAGCCGCAAACATTTAAACATCTTGGAAGAAAGACAAAGAAGTAGTGAATCCAAGACATCAATGGACAGTAGTGAAAAGGATGAAGAAACACAGATCTCCGCGGATGATCTAGCTGCTTTGAGCTTGGACACACTCAGATTAAGAGCTAATAAGAGAAGAAGAGACTCATCTGGGACTGGCAGAAGAAGTTCAGATGGGGGTAATGGTAAGAGATTAATTTTTAAAGATTCAGTTATGTTAAACACCCTAATTTATACGATTTTATCTTTTAGGTGAAGAATCTTTGCATGGCAGTAGAGCAGGCCTTACCAGCCGACAACTTTCTCAAACACACTCAGAACCAGACAACAGTGAACACACAATACTGGCTGGCTTACCTGCCCGTGCTGGAACCGTAGAGCGCAGCGTGACCTTTGCTGAACCAAAGATAAAAGTAATACCACCCACCTCGACGGCAGCGCAGAATAGTCCACGTGCTATGTTAATGGCAATGCATACTGAATACACAAGCATCACAGACGAACTTGAAACTGTGTGCGGTTTGCTAAGTCCACCTAGAACGCCAAATCTTCTATCTCCGCCACGTCCTGGACAAAATGCAGCTCCTCCACAAAGTAACAAAATGTTGCTACATTAGTAAGAACACTATAACTTACTATAACATTTTGTTTTCTTTTTTCTTAGCAGCTACCAGAAGAAGGCATGCGTCAGAGATGTCCAACCCAGAGATAGCACTGTACATTGAAAAAGAACATTTACGTGATGCTGAAGAAAGTGACTACATGCTTATGGAGAATCTTATACAAAGGCGATACGAAGAAGAGCATGAAGATGAAAATAATTCACCAAATCCGGCCTTCTTAACTGTCTTACATGAATGTCGTGAATTTGTTCGAAGTCCCATACCTGCTCGAGCGTTACGTCGTTCTAGTGCTGTCGAAGATGATATTACACTTCAGTGTCCGTTAGGTATTCTTATACCAGGTGAGAGCAACACTAATCTTCCAGAGAATATACCATCCACGTCTGGTCAAGCATCGTCTAGTCAGGATACAACCCAACGTCAAGACTCATGTGATTCAAATGCCACAAGTGATGTGATTCCTCTCCTTAATCAACAGTTACCACCTAGACCTTCTATTATTATCGACTCTTCTCAGTTACCAATACAAAGGGAAGTTATTAAAAAGGCTGACAGTAAAGGTAGTCTTCATATGCAATCAGAAACTATGTGTTAATATCAGCTTTAGTACTTAATACTACAGTATATGACTATGTACAGATTAACTAAGTCTTATGATTTTAGCAATTTTTTTCTTGAAGATTTATCAATTTATACGAAATTTTAAAACAAAATTTTTTATATGATGATATCAAAACTATTATTTATACATACTATTAAATACTACAGCATGTGTATATAAATGATTGAATACAAGTAGTTGGCTGTGACAATAGTATGCATATTAGGCGTTTACGAAAATTGAATCAACTCATTCGGATCATTATTTCTATCTTATTCTTTTTAATGGTAATAACAATGACAGAAATAGTAATCTGATCAACCAGATTAAATTTTTGTAAATGCTTATTACCACTCATAACCTAACATAACCTAAAATCAACTACGGTCCAAAAATCCTTTTTGAAGTTAATTTATTAGTTCAATAGATTTAATATAAAATTAACATTGTGTATGATGCATCCCCGAACTTTTGCGGAAACGGGTTCAAGGATGTCTGACTGACCCGAACCAATAATGCTAAACAAAATAATAAACAACAGCGCTTGAAGCATTTTACACAACTTTCACTACAAGATAGCATTAACAAGACTTTACAAATGCTTGACACAACTCAATTCCAACACAAAAAATATTGTTCATAGTTTGATAACATATAAATTAAGTTTTAATTTTATTCAGTGCCGTTTTTCAAAAATAACCATAAAGTTGTATGAGACAATTGAAGTACAAAGCAATATATTTCAAATTGTATGTATTTTCATGGCCAACTGCATTTCATCAAATTTCTTATAGGCACTCACAGTCAGTGTAGTATCACAAGCGATCATATCATTTTTTTAATAAACATCGCCAGCTAGAATTAAGACAAATGCAGATCTAATAATTTTTTTAATTTTATAACAGGGTGCTAATTTGAGATTATTTGTATATTTTGCCACTTTCATTAAATTTTAACCTTACTTTTTAAAAATTAACAGTCTGCATTTCATAAAATTAATTTCTAATTTTTTATTATTATACTTCTAGAGAAAATACTCTACTTAATTGGCAATATCGTCCATTCTTGAATTATACAAATTATTATTGTACTGTGTGAACCAGAAAGACTGTCATCTGGAATCTGTTTTAATTTGGCACGTGGTGGAACTGGTTTTATTAGTTCTGTTAATATTGACATTGTTCTTTGTCTGTGCCATCAGTTCTATATATATATATATATATATATATATATATATATATATATATATATATATATATATATATATATATATATATATATATATATATATATATATATATATATAATTTGAGGTTAAGGAAATATTAATGGGCTGTGTTAAACGGGACTTAGCAGTCATTAACGCCTTCAAGGGCAAAATGATAAATTGATATTGAACTGCACATTAAAGCATTTGTCAGCACAATTAGTGCAAAATAAAAGCACTTTTTTAAGCTAACAAGTTAACTTAGCATAAGAATGGTCTATTTTTTTTATGATGTGTTTAATGAGAATGTTAAGTCCTGTTGAATACAGCTATTGTCACAAGGTCGAATGGTGCCAACATTGCTATTGTTATTGAATTTGCGGGAAATCCAAACAGGCGACAATATTTGTAGCTTACGTGGTATAAAGGAAAGATACAGGTAGGTTCAGGTTATAAGTTGTTTTAATGTGTGTATGTACAGCTAATTTCAAATAAATCAAGGACAGCCAGTATTCCGTATACTGTAAATGTTGCTTGATGTTTAATAAATTTTATGTAGTTACCTATGAAAATCTAATTTAAAGCCTGGTTCATATGTTGTTAAAATCACAAAAATTACTCTCAAGACTTGTCCTATATTTATTTTCAATTAGCTGTGTATATATGACTTAATGAGCAAGTGGTGAAATAAAACTCAAAAAACTAAATATAAAGTCTAAATATAAACTTCTATAAGATGAATTTTTCTATAGAAATGTTTAAAGAAATTTCTGCGACAGAATTGCATTTTACCTCAAAAATTGTTGCTACCTATTTCACTGTATGAATCTATAGAAATGTGGATTAAGATTCTAGAAGTTCTAAACCTTTGAAAACAGTACCTAACCGAAAAAGTGTAATCGTAACCATACAAAAGGAGAATTTAAAAGAAAGTCCTATTAACATGTATTGTTTAATTTTTTCATCTTCAAAGTATTTCAAAATAAAAATAACAGCTGGTTAGCTTCTGTACGATCGTTTTAATCTTTTAATTCACAGGTAAATAAAGGAAGTCCCAAATGCAATTTTAACGGTAAAATGATACATCATGATAAAATCATTCATTTGTTCAACTTGTTTCAAAAGAGACTTGCAAAAACAGAAATTTAGGATTAGCAGCAAATGCAAAGGATTTTAGTAAACAATAAACCCTTCTCGTTTTTTCTACTTTTACTTCGTGGAATTACATAATACAGTTTGTACTTACTGAAATTATAGTACAACGTTTTTCTGTCGTCACTATTATTTGTCACCGAACGCATATAAGCAAATTTCTTAATACAGAAACAATTATTTGGTTTCAGATTTTGATAGCTTGTGCATCTATAGATCTTCACTTAGTTGTTTGGGTTTTATAGTTTGTAATGGTTGTTAACATTGTCGTGTTGTTTGTTGTAACTATTCGTATTATAGTATTACATAACGCACATAGTATATTATACATAAGTATGGCGGTTATTGTTAAAAACAGAATGGGTTGTGTACTAAAGGTTGGTGAAAAGCAGATTTCGATAGTTCCAGACTTTAAACGTGCACTATATGAACAGCAAGTTTTGAAATTTTGTTTTACTACCGCTGTCAGAAGAAGTGACTACCTGCAAATATAACTTGCTCGAACAATAGGGATTATAAAGGTTTATGCAGTTACAACTACAATATTTAGAAAGTGTTTTTAAAAGTTGCTTGCAATATGTTTGGCAACCCTGTTGTCCATAAGAACACACACTGTAATCTCAACTTGAGACGACCAATAGTTACCTATTTTTTATATTTACCTTAACAACATGTTTGTTTATATTTATATTACCTGGGATAATGACAGCTTAACTGTCAAAACAATATTATCAGGTTATAATTTAATAAATACCTACTGTGAAACTTTTTATTAATCTTTATTTATTTCATGATTATGGAGTTCCACAAAGTAAGGCTAGAAACAATAAACAAGTAATATAGAATTTCTTTGTCTTGAATTTGACTTTATTTGGACATATTCAACTAATTTGAGACTACAGTCTTTAGAATAATACAGTGGCTTATTATAATGTGACTTTGCAATAAATATTCTGACATGACGTGGAGATGTGGAAATGTTTACGGTTTTACTGATGTGATAGCAATAATTAAGCTAAAAAAGTTGAATTCTGAAGAATAAACAGTATAAGAGTATAAAAAATATATGTTGTCCCATGTTACAGAAAAGTTGTTGCACAGTGTAATTATTATAATATGAATTCTTTTTACAAAAGCTCAAAATAAAACACCATGTGTAGAGATTTTGTAGTTTAACTACTAATTATATAAAGCCAGGCAAAAATAAAATTGCGGTTATTGAAGAGGAACACATGGTGTTTCATTTTGGGCTTTTGTTTTACAAACACTAATTTAATGCTACTAACACTTTGCGTGATTTTTTTAATACATTTTAGAATATGAAGTGGCTAGAAATACATCCGACGTGTACCAATGTATATTCACATTCAATATTCTTATTGGCCCATTTTGTTATGTGATCGCGTTGCACACCACCAAGACCACATGATGCTGAGAGTCAAGGTATTTGTGGTTAAAACGTTAGTTACTGGAAGTACTGGAAGCAAATCATTAAAATGATTGAGGATAAAAAGAAAGATCTATACTCTGGCTGCTCAACTCAACTCAACAGAGATAGTAATAAAAGTAAGGGGGGCGTAGCCACTTCATCAGATTGGCTACTGCTAAAAACCCAACTGACACTGAAACATTTTTGTATATTACATGAACATAACCTCAAAAGCCATAAGATTTTAATAATAAACTACTTCTAATGAATATTTTTGATATTATTTCAATTAAATTATGTATTATCAATTTTAAAATATTTGATAGTAAATGAAATGTTCAAAAACTAATCAAGTAATTATTTAATATTGCTGATCTGCATCAAAGTGACGTGATTTGTCACTTTGCCGTGTGAAACGGACTCCACAGTTTCGCGCGCTGTTTCAATTCGCCCAATAGCAAAGTAGCTTTTAAATTGCCCGCTCTTTTGTGGACGTTTTTATTACTATCTGTGTTGACCGGCTCGAGTATAGTATGGTTTTGTTCAATTTGCAATGAAGATTGCCAAGATGATTCAATCATTTGTAGTAGGTCCCTAGAATTAAGTCATTTTACATATGCTAAAGTTAACCTAAATTTCAAAATGCCTATTTGGTTTTGTAGCTTTTGCATTCCGAGATATTGATAAATGAGCTTTGATTAAATAACTTTTATAACTAATTACATACCTAATGTTAATTCATGCAAAATTCTATTTTTTCTTGCTTTGTTTTGCTTTTATTTTGTGCAATGATTAGTTTTATTTTCTCAGTTTCTGTCTCAGTTACTTTCTCAAAATCTCAATTAGGTAATTTTAAATTATATATAACATTATGTAGGATTTGTCTTAGTCCTATCATAATTTACTTTCTTTATTTATACCTACTTAGTACCTACACTGAGTGTCATCATGATTAAGAGATGAAAACGTAGGTATTTGTTAATAATGGCACTTCCGGACATACCTGCTCGTATATTCAATGTTCACGTTCTGATGTGAATGTTCATCAAAATTAGTTGAATAGTTGCTCATAGGCAGTAACAGTTAGAGTCTCTCGCAATGCAACACATGATGATATGCTGCTTTAATGTATTTATACGAGCATGATATCAATATACGTCCTATTGCCAGTGCCCCATGTTTCAGGTATGCATCCACCGCTAGTGCTCATACGTTTATGTCTGAATTTGAATGAGTAGACGGGCCAATAGCAACATTGGACGTGGATACAAGTTGACGTAAATGTAAGTTAGTTCCCGTCGAACATGAATATATGTTGATGATGTCAGACGTATTTCTATGGCCACTACCTTTAGAATACAAGATTAAACTACTACATTATTTCCAAGAAACAGTGACTTTTTAAAAATAAACGTTTTTATTGTTTCATGTGTGGACATTCATAAGGTGTTCTGGAAATGATTTCTAATTTCTGATGAATTAATATGTTTGCAGAAACTGCATGTACGACATTTCATGTGTGACTTAAACTACAAATGGAAAAGTTTGCAATTTTGAATCACTAATTTTATTATTTCTTTAATAGCTAATAATATTTACTGAAAATATATTAATTAGATTTCAGTGGTATATCTGAAGTATATTAAACAACGTTTTAATTTTTACATTGTGACTGGCAGTACAACAAAGAAATCAATATGTGAAGATAAAAAGAGCAAGAAAATGTTTTTACTTAACGTATCAGGTAACAATGTAAAGAATTCTATAGAAAGCTTTTTAGGCAATGTTTAAGGAAGTTGTGGTGGGATAGTCTGATCCAAAAATTATGGAACTGTGCTATTTTGACAAATAGAAATAATTACATAGTCTTGCTTCAAATAATGGCTCAAACGATACTAGTTTTATTAAAATGCATGTGAAAGCAATTAGTTATTATTTATATATGTCTTTAATTAATTATAATTTTTTTTAAAGTCAGAAATTAACTTTTGACTGTCTAGTCCAAACTTAAGAACGTGAAAAACTGACGAAAGAAACAATTGTTCTAACCAGAAATTTCATTCAAGTTTACTTTTTTATTAGTAAATATAAAATAACATTACTATGTAAACACTAAAAATTAAAGAAATCTCTCTAGAATATAAATAAATTATACGCTTCTAGAGTAGTGAAAAAGTGACAACGTTGCCTTCAGTTGGCACCAGTATTTCGTTTGTTTTCTGATAAAATCAAATTAATGCACTAAATGGAGTTGACTCATGTTTTGAGGTTATCTTTGCAAATATATGTATATAAAACACCATTTATTCAGATTCATTTAAAACGTAGCAGTAAGAAATTCCCGAATTATGTATCTTTTTATTTAATACAACTGATTTTATTTTCGAGATGTAAATTACCAACGGCACTGGTTCTATATGGAGCTATATAAAGCATTTAAGTTTCCCGGTAGTTTTTCGCAATGCGACGTTGTTACCAAGTGAGCTATATCAAGCGTTCAATCGACAAATTCTTCGTATTAATTTATTTTTTGGCAAAACTATTCTCCTAGCAAATTTGAAACTTTAACGGCACAATCTTACAACGGTTTTACGTGAAATGTTTTGGTGTTAAGTTTTTTTCATCATTTTTTATGAAGTTATTATAATGAAGGTATCAACAACTTGCCATTTTGCATAAGATCGTGTGTTATTTTTAAATGCAATTTATGCATAAACAAACTTCCTAAACATTAAAGATTTTCTAGGAAATAACTTTGTACATTAAAATCTATCAACTGTAATAATTTTTTTATATTTTCATCATATTTCTCTACAGCCACAACTCCCTTAAGGAAACAAAGAAACAGTATGAAAGTGTCATTAAACAGCAGTATTAAAATAATAATAATAATAATGTTTATTTAGTTTAAAAAATCATATACACTATGAAGAAAGATTTACTAAATAAACAGAAAGACTCACTGAAGCTACTCCTACAAGTAGGTGTTGCTTGTACGTGAGATATTAGTATGAATACTACTTAGTATAAATATTAGTATAAATAACGAGCAATTAATGTAACAATACAAATATTAATAATGTTATAATAATGTTTATTTAGTTTAAAAAATCATATACACTATGAAGAAAGATTTACTAAATAAACAGAAAGACTCACTGAAGCTACTCCTACAAGTAGGTGTTGCTTGTACGTGAGATATTAGTATGAATACTACTTAGTATAAATATTAGTATAAATAACGAGCAATTAATGTAACAATACAAATATTAACAGAAATTACAAAATCAAACATATGATGAACTATGAGTGAGATTTCAAGTTATAGGACCCTGCACAAACAAGCCTTATGGATTTTACCCCTTCTCAAAGTGTTTCTGAAGTTTTTATTTTATGATGCCTATTAGTTAAAATCTTGTAACAGAATTGTTTTATGTGTGTTAATTTAATACCTTGTTCGTTGCATCAGTTATTTTTATTTTTGTGTTTGTAATATATGATTTAAACATTTTCAGGAGCATAAATTAATGTTGTCTTGCACGAAGATGTCGACACTGCATTTTAAAGATAGTCTGCGAATATCATTTCTTGCATTACAGATACTGCAGGCACGAATTCTTCATTGCTTCAAGACATTTAACCTCAAACTTGATGGATCTGCTTGAATGACAGCTATTTCTTTTATAATGGACTGATTGAATTTATAATGAGTAACTGCAATTGAAGCAAATCCTTGTGGCATTCTCGATATTAATTTTGGGCAAGTTATTAGTAGTATGTCTGCATAATGCTATTTGTTGTTTGTTCACATCGGCGCCAATCCGATGCAGGTTCCAAGGATTGCTTTGTAAATTACAAATGTAGCACCTCATTTATCTGTTAGATATTAAATAATAGTATAACATAAATCTGCAAGAATATAATTCACCATCAAATAACTACATAAAGTACACAACAGCACTATATGTCTTATTTAATATTTAAACCATACCGGGTGGGGCAATAGTGTGGAGAAGTCCGATAGCTCCTAAACGGTAACAGCAACAAAAATCATTTTAATACGGAAATAAAAAGTGGATAGAGGCGCATCTAGAGAAATTATTTTCAAATATACAGGGTGTTGCAGAAAAGTGTGGTACACTTAAGGTAGTTTTTTTAAATAGAATGCCCCAAATATTTTTGCATATTTAACACCTCTCTTGGCAGGTTTATTCATATCTAAAATCTTAGCGCCATCTAATGACCAGTTTAGAAGTTACAAATTTTTTTTCAAAGAAATTGAGTTTTACATTATCCCACTTAACAGTTTATCGCTTTCACGGCCGCAACTGTGAAGACGAATCTAAGTAGGTAGGTATTTTATAGCAGGGGCTTGTAGGGTGCTCTTCTTTAAAAGAAGTGGACTCATCATGTACAGGGTGTTCAAAATTAATTTTTAAATTGAGAGAACTTCAAAGCTAAAATTCACAGCTTTTTCAAATGGAACACCCTGTAAATTTGGTACCTTTGTGATGCAGAATATTAACTTAACATTATTTCATTAAGAATTAAATAACGAACATTTTTTGTAGGTACGTCCCTATAGCTATCTGTAATCACTTTTGATTTATTGAGAAAAAAACTGCAAGAAGTACACAATTAAAAAATTATTTATTTGAAAAATCAAGGTTTCTCAAATAAAACAAAAGAAAAAAACTGTAACAAATGCTCCATATGTTGCCCACTTGCATGGACACACATTTCGATGCGCCTTTGGAACGATCTTTGTACGTTTCTTAACATTGCCGACATGATACTTCTAAAAGCATGTATTATTCTATCATTCATATTTTGGATCGTGGTTGCTGTCTCTATATAAACAATTTCTTTCACATATCTCCATAAAAAGAAATCCAATTTTGTAAGATCAGGAGATCTCGCAGGCCATTTAGTGGGTCCATTCCTTCCAATCCATTGATATGGGTAGATATTATTTAGGTGGTCTCTTACTGCATTAAATAATGCGGTGGAGCACCGTCTTGCTGAAGCCAGATCCCATTTCGGATCCTTTGAGGAAGGTTCGCCAATAATTGTGGCAGACAGTTCTCCAAAAAATGAAGATAAATAGCTCCAGTTAATGTACCATCAAAAAAATGTGGCCCTATTACATGTTCTCCAATAATTCCCCCTCAAACGTTTATGGACCATCTGTGCTGGTTATCAAGTTGTCTGAAAAAGTGGGGATTTTCTGTAGCATAATAATGGAAATTGTGCCTGTTAACAAATCCATTTTTATGAAACGTTGCCTCATCAGTGAACAAAACATTGTTGAAGAATGTAGCATCCTCTTGCATTTTACCTATGGCCCAATTACAAAACTGTAAACGTTTTAGAAAATCGTCATCAGTTAATTCCTGGTGCATTTGAATGTGATATGCATGAAACTTATTTTTCTTTAAGATTCGACCAACAGAATATCTACTTATTCCTACAGATGAACTCACTTCTCTCTGACTAACATGGGGATTCTCAATCGTTGCTAGCACAACAGATAACTCATTTTCTTCCTTCACAACATTGTTAATTCGTTCACTTTTTCATACTGTACATTACCGGTCCTCACAAATCTATCGAGCAGGTTTTGAAAGCTGTGAACTTTAGGGAGCCTCCATTCAGGATACCGTTGGTGGTAAATTCTGCGGGCAAGCAAACAATTTCTTTCCGACTCGCCCAAAACAAAAGTCATGTCTACAAGTTCTTCATTACTAAAATTAAATTTTGAAACACTAAAACACCTACTAGAACTAAACACTGATGGTCGATAACTGCAAGAAATGTACGTTTTGCATACGTGCACAACAATTGCTAGATGCTTTAATGTTTTGTTGAACAAAAACAACCAACACACTTGACAACTAAATAAATAATTGTTGTTAATTGTGTACTTCTTGCAGTTTTTTCTCAATAAATCAAAAGTGGTTACAGATAGCTATAGGGACGTACCTACAAAAATGTTTATTTAATTCGTTATTTAATTCTGCATCACAAAGGTACAAAATGTACAGGGTGTTCCATTTGAAAAAGTTGTGAATTTTAGCTTTGAAGTTCTCTAAACTTAAAAATTAATTTTGAACACTCTGTACATGGTGGGTCCAATTCTTTTAAAGAAGAGCACCCTACAAGCACCTGCAACAAAATCCCTACTTAAATTCCTCTTCACAGTTGCGGCCGTGAAAGTGGTAAACTGTTAAGTGGGATAATGTAAAACTCAATTTAAAAAAAAATTTATAACTTCTAAACCGGTCATTAGATGGCGCTAAAAGCTTAGATATGAATAAACCTGCCAAGAGAGGTGTTAAATATGCAAAGATATTTGGGGCATTCTATTTAAAAAAAAATTACCTTAAGCGTGCCACATTTTTCTGAAACACCCTGTATATTTGAAAATAATTTCTCTAGATGCGCCTCTATCCACTGTTTACATCCGTATTAGAACGATTTTTGTAGCTGTTACCGTTTAGGAGCTATTGGACTTCCCCACACTATTGCCCACCCTGTATATTTATTTGAAAAAATTTTGTTACAAGATCCTTGTTCGGTAATTTAGAACTGTTTACTCGAAAAGCTCGGTTTCTATGGAATTCATTGTTGTAAATAGTTATAACTATAGCAATAGAGCTTTCAAAGCAAAAAGAGTTGAAATACTGAACCCAGCAAAGATTTCAACTAATATAGGTGTCATAAAATAAGAAGTTCAGAAACACTTTGATGTTATTATTGTCAAAGATATGCTAAGTTGTTTTTCAAGTCCTGATTTTAAGCATTATTGAAATAAAGTTAAATTAAAGCACTTCAAGTGGCTGTAGCATGAAAACGACTGAATTTCGAACTTTTCATTCCATTGAGACTTTTGTTCAGTAGCTCAAAACCTATATCATATCCAATTTTTAACCAATTTGACAAAGGGGGAAAATCCAATAATTATTTACTATAATTATTTACAAAGCTAGTTGATGCAACAAAGGTCTGACATGTTTATCTCAAGGCATCTTGCATACATATCAGCTGGCTTTTATTATTTATAAAGTATTGGATAAATCGAGTATTGATCTGTAATAAGAACCAACAACGACTTTTCATTTTTTATGAACATATATGTTTTAGTAACAAAATATATCTTAGACTTTTTGGTAACAGTACCATTTTATAAATTGTATTTTTTCATTTAATTAAATTTTCAGTTATTTTAAAATGACAGATTACTTCTGAATTACTTTTAATTTTTTTACCTAACACTAACTTTACAAAAAGGTTACTATTGTCAGCAATAGGCCTTTTTTTTTCTTTATAAATTTTATGTCAATAAACCTAATTAGAATATAAAACTGTACGAAGGAACATAATCATCTACAACATATGACTGGGATGGGGTCTTAATATAGCGGAGTAGGTGTTTTTGGTTTTGTAATGAGATATTTCCATTGGCAGTTCTCACTGTCTCGAAATGCGCACATAAACTACATAACCTCAATTTTAAAACATACTATTTTGAAATTAATCTTTTAGAATATAAATTTGATATTTAATATTTTAAACAAACGAATACTCACTTCGTAATTCCCTTCTTCGTATTTATCGGAGTTTAAGAGAAAAGCAGATTTAGGTGGTGGTCAGTGTGACGTCATATCCGTCGCTTTTAAAGCTCATTCCGCCGGGTAGTTACACTCCTTCCTACAGTTTTGTATTCTAAGGACTAAAAACACCATAATACTTTAATAAATAGTATATTTATGGGACAAGTGGTTGAAATAAAATTTCAACGTTGAGAGTGCTTTTTCCAACGAGCGACAGCGAGTTGAAAAAAGTAACTCGAGACGTTGAAATTTTATCAGCCACGCGTTCCTATATTATATACCCAGGGACTAAAGTGCATCTTTTAATCCCGAATGTGAGTTTATTTTCCGAGCGTTAGCTCTGCAAACGCCTAAATCACATAGTTTCAGGATAATAAATCCTAACATGTACCGCGATTACTTTTTTTTGTTGTTTACTTGTTGTTGTTGTCATGGAAACACTTTACTCCCTCAGGGAGTAAAAGTGCTACTTTACTCCCTCTTTTGGGGGACTCAAGTAGAGCCTTATATATAGGACGTGGAAATAATAATTTTCTTTGCTAATTTCTACATTGACATCTTATTATTTTTTCCTCCTACCTCTTTTTTTTCCTGCCAACTTTAAAATTAAAATCCTTACAATTCGGCCAATCCTGACTCAAATGAGTTACCCAATCATTGAATCAAGTTTTAGCATGAAACTAATTAACATAAGCTTAACTGAACCACAAGAATATCATAAACAACAAGTGTACAAATAGTATACATTTCATAAGAATAAGTGTATCACACCCTAATCTGATATAAGTAAATGATATCATGATATACATGAGATATAAAATATATGATAGTGGGCATAAAAAAATAACATTACCATAAACCATTACAATAGTTAAAAATCATAATATAATATTACATAACAACAGGTACAGTTGCGATCATTCGCTACAGAATGATGTAAAAATCATAACCGCCGATTTTTCATTTTTTTGTACAATGTAAATGCAAGTTTAGTATATGGTATTCAAGAACATTTCATTTTTTAACATTATAATTACCCAGTTCATAAATCAGGCCTAGTTACAGAATACGTTATACAAAAAACTGTAAAACCAAAAATCACTATTTTTTTCATCGTTCCTTAGCGAATGATCGCAACTGTACATAACATAAGATGTAATAATATATGAGTACATAAATATTTACAACATATGGAGGCATTTGGAATATTATTGCCAGAAAGTATTAATTAAGGGATGCTAGTCCTGAAATCCATTTATTTTACATTTCTGTCTTACAAACATTACATAGCCGAGTTAGTTTATTACGCTAGACATTTATAGTTCTTGAGGTTTTTATCACAAATGTGTTTCACTAAACCTTTTCAGTTCTATTTATCTTTTGCTATACATTTCACTTCACTCTACCTTAAATCACTACATTCTTGAGCTGTGTCTCTTTTCCACGTCATTGATGGATGTGTTCCTTGTTTCTTGTTCCCTCTGTTTGTATACACTAGAGTTTGTTTTGTGATATCATTACTTGGTTTTCTTAAAATATGTCGCAGCCGCATCCATTTTCTTTTTGTTCATGTCTGTCGTAATTGGTGTGTGTTTAGTTCTTTACCATAGTTATATATTTAAAATTCTGTTGGGCCAGTATACACCTAGTACATACTAGGATGTTTCTTAGGCATTTTTCATAAATATGTGTAAACTATTTACTTGTTTTTTACTTATTACCCATGATTCAAGGCCATAGAATAATTAACCTTTGATGTTTTAATTGAAAGTACAAATTTGATTTGTTGTTGATAATTCTCTTCTATACCATATCTTCCTGAGTTGATATATTCGTAGCTAACGTCATTTTGAAGTTTGTTTTTTCTTCTAGAATATTCTAAGAACAATATTTCAATTAACAATTTTTATTTAATTTCCTTCAACTTTTGCCTTCTGGTGTCTTTCAAGTTTATCGGTATAATATTCGTTCTTATTTTTAAACCCATTTCTTCTGTATTTTTCAAAACAGTTAATATTTGATTACATATCTGTCAGTTTTTCTATTATTAGAAATACATCGTCTGAGAATTCCATATCTTTTAAACATTGTCTGAAATTCTATGATAACCATTTTTGATTCTTAAATGTTTGTCACATAACCCAGTGCTATATCAATTAGTAGTCAATGTTTCGGTCAATAGCTATCAGGAAGAGGAATGGTGAGAAGATGCAATCTCTCTTGATTCCACTGTTAATCCTAACTTGTTTTCAGTAATTAAACTGTTGTTTATGTTTATATAACAGTTATTAAACAGTTTAATTATTTAAATGATCTTGATTGGAATTCCATATTTTTTTAGAGAGTGTATTATGTTCCTACCGGTAGGTAACGAATTTCTGAAAAAAAATTGTTCCTTCCGGTAGGTGCTTTGTGCTTTAAATCATTTTTCACCTACCAAAACTTAACCTAATTCAACAACAAAACCTAATCACGAATACATTTTTGTAACATAACTACATACGTGGGTCATTTTGACATATTTTTAAATTAATCAAATTATACATGCTCATTTCAAAACTAGAATGCAGTAAAATTTGTCAGACAAAATCAGCAAAATGTAACAGTTGCTTACTTTGTTTCTTTTAACATGTGCTACTATTGATCAGGCTTCATCCAAGAAAATGATTATGTGTTAATTGCAAATGCTAATAAGGTGGTCTAAGGTGGCCAGATTTCTTCAGAATCGATAAGGCGGTATATCAGGGATGCCCTCCCTCATAAATAATTTATTAAGCAAGCTTTTCGAACTATTTTTGAATGATTTTTAGATGTGCAATCCATTGACCGAAAACTCTGATTTTTATTAATAGTATAAAATTCAAACAGTCCTTAAACGCTAACTGCTTTTCTTTTCCTAAATTACTTTTACAGAAAAATCTTGCAACTTAGAAGACGAGGCAGATACATTTACATATAGTTTAAGCTTATCGGTAGCCAGATGCTTTTACCCAAGTAGCGCTGGAATAGAAATTCATATGAAAATTAGTGCCTCTAATCCTTTTTGCATTCCACAATTAATATTCCAAAGTGATGCTTAATGAATTGTAATAGTTACGTGCCTCTCGGTATATTTTTGGAGCGTTAAAATTAATACGTAAAAAATACATGTTTTTCATGTCTTCGTCATTGCCAAGAACAGCTGTTGTTAGTTGGGTGGGCATCCCCTATTTTACAGATTTTAATTTTGTTTAATAATAAGTGTGATTGGAATTATATAGATGCAACTACGGTTATTTCTTGTAATTAATGTTAACTCAGCGTTTGTATTTAAACCCAAATAAAGTGTGCGATATTTATTTATATAACTGGCACGGTCAAATTAAATTAAGACAAATGATATCTAGTTTTTGAAAAAAAAATATAAATCCATTGGATACCAATATTAAATATAGTTTACTGCAATTTAGAAGTTAGAAGAAAATTAATTAAAACGTTTACATTTTTGTTTATTGTTTTAACCAATAAACGTAATGTAACTGTTTTGCTGTCTATGTTCGTCAAATCATGATTATCCATGAAAAGCGGGACATTTTGAAGAATTTGTGGGCACCAGAACAGGTGAAACAAAAGCGAGACTGTCCCGCCAATAGGGGACGTCTGGTCACCTTATAATAGTCGTTTATTTTGGTTATACTATAAAATATTTCCATAATATATTATTTTTGTAATAGGTACAGTATACAAAATATATTTACATATCTTTGAGAAAAAAACCTGTTTTTGTTTTTTATATCAGACAGTACAATTCCTTTAAGCTTTATATAGATAGTGAATATAACAAATCGGTAAAGTGGTAGGTGAGAAATTATTTAAAAAGAATTCACCTACTGATAGGTGAATTCTTAAAGAAACACAAAACACCTACCGGAACAGTTTTTTCCAGAAATTTATTACCTACCGGTAGGAACATAATACACTCCCATTCTTTTATTATTCTCCATAATCTCTCATTATTTATTGTATCAAGTGCTTTCTCGAACTATGTTAATCCTAAAGTATACTTCTTTCTTCCATTCCGAAGCCATCTACAATTATCTGTACACATTTGTCCTAAAGTAGCACTTGGCTATCTCTGAAAATTTTATGTGTTGGATCTTTTGTTTTGTCTATTTAGAATATCTGATTTTGTTTTGAATAGGTCTCCTGTTTGGTCTCTTATCTGTGTTGACTGATTCTATCTTTGTCCAGAAAGTTTTCTTGTTATTTCGTATATATATATATATATATATACATACAGCACTAAGGCCTTAAGGCCTTTGGCTTGTTTACATTATGTTTATCCTATACTATTTACTTTAATTTTCCACACCTTTCTGTTTTTTGCCATTTCTTCCCAGTTGTTTTCATTTATCGATTGTAAATCTTCCTTCACACATTCTTCCCACACTTTCCTTGGTCTGCCTTTTCTGTTTTTGCCACTTTGCATTATACACTTTCTTTACCATATCCCCATCTTCCATTCTTATAATGTGTCCCAGCCACCTTAATCTGCACTGTTTTACAATTACACTTAACTTTTTGTCTTTGTAGCATTCTTCTAGTTCTTTATTCGTTTTTCGTCTCCATACCTCTCCTACTTTGACCCCCCCATAGATTTTCCTCAACACTTTTCTTTCCCACACATCCAGTTTTTCATTTCTTTCTTGATCTGTTACTCATGTTTCTGCTGCAAAGGTTACCGTCGGTCTGATTATAGTTTTATAAATGCACTCTTTTATTCTCCTTGATATCTTTTTATCCCTTATAATTTTATTATACGCCCCTATACATCTTGACCCTGCTGCTAACCTTCTTGTAATTTCCCTTCTGGAATCTCCTTCTTCCGAAATCTGTACGCCTAAATATATTACTTGTTCTTCTCTTTTAAAACATTGTAACTGATTTTCTAATTTTATTTTTAGTGTTTCGTTTCCTGTTTTGTTTTTGTTATTTAGAATCATGTATGTTGTCTTGCTCTCATTTATCTTTAGACCGATATTTATTGCAGTTTTTTGGAATCTTGCTGTTATTTCCTTTAATTCTTCTTTGGTTCTGCTTAAGAATACCACATCGTCAGCATAGGCTAGACACTGATAAGAGTTTCTCGCTAAATAGTTATCCGTTTTTATTTTGCTTTTTCTAAGTACTGATTCTAATACTATATTAAACAATGTGGTGGATAAAGGGTCTCCTTGTTTAAGTCCTATACTACTGTTAAATGTCTTGGAGTCATGGCCTTGAAATCTAACTTTGTTTGTTGTGTTCTCTAAAGACATTTGTATTAACTGTATTATTGTTGGGGAGAATTTCAGGTCTTTTAATGCTGTTAAGATTTCTTTTCTCTTTATTGAATCATACGCCTTCTGGAAATCTACAAATAATGCATCGATTCTTGTATTCTTTTTGTTGCACATTTCTTGAATTTGCCTTATTACCCAAATATGGTCGATAACTGATTTTCCTTTTTTAAAACCACACTGATAACTACCTATTTGTTTATCTGCTTCCTCTTGTAACCTTTTGTTGATTATACTTGTAAAAATTTTATATGTAACAGTTAACAGAGATATCGGTCTGTAGTTTTCAGTTCTTTGTATTTATTTCGTAGTTATTTCGTATACTGTTCATATATCGTTGTCTTGTTTTGTTTATATACTGTTTACATATTGTGATATTACATGTGATATTATGATTAATCTAATTATATAATTGTGACTTATCCTCGATTTAGAAATTTTTATTCGAATTTTGAATTGATACCTATGACTGTTAAATTAACTGAAAATTAGCTTAGTTTTACAGAAATGATTTAAAAGAAGTAAGATACAATTACTACGTATCATTAAAGCATTATGATTGAACATCTTCTGTAAATTATTTTAGTTAAATTTACTTTCACTTAACAAGAAGTTAAAATGTTTCCTAATAAACAATATAAATATAACAATAATCAAGTTTTCGGAATTTTGTAAAATTTACAAAACTTTGATTTTACTATCTATAGCAATATTTACAACATACATTTATACATACATTCCCCATATTCCCACACTAGACTGTTGAGTAGATTAAATCAAACCTAAGAATACGTTAATTTTCTGAGATCAGAATAATAATAACATAATATTGATACGGAACAGGTGATTTAGTGCGACATTAACTTCTTATGCACACATTTATATAATATAATTAATCAATTGTGTGTAATTACCAATTATGTCATATAAATATTTATTTGCTACGTAGTATTTAATCCATTTGTTTATTCGTTTTGTATAAAAGCATTCAAATTTTTTGTATTTTTAAGTTACACTGAATTAGAACTATGTAATTTTAAAATTTGCAGATTATTGAGACACCACTTGCCCATTCTAATTTTTTTTTTACTCTAGACTCGACTTAACTAATGCATATTAAATGATGCGTGATTATGTTACTCATTTGTTAGATTGTAAACAGATGATCTTTTTCATAAATCTTCAGAGAGGATTGTTTTCTTCTATTATAAATGGCCATGTCAGTTTTATAAAACAATTTATATATTTCCATAATAACATAGCAACTAGAAATTGTGCTTTAAATTTTAAGAAAAGGTGAGTATTATAAGAATACTGTTAAGATTCCTAAAACTTAGCTGGTTTAAGTAGTAGGAATCTTTCTGATCTTGTAGAATATATAAATAATTAAATAAAATAAAATAGTTAAATAATAACTGGAATTTTAGAGATGTCTGTAATTTTACCAAATGAAAGAAATATTTTTTTAATAAAATTCTTTTTAATTGTTTTTTGGAAAATAATTTAACTAACTTTTTGTTTCTCATATTGGCACTAAATAATTCTTAAAAAGTGAAGAAATCTGTACTATACTAGGGATCTTTATATTATAAATACATGAATTTAAAACAGAGAGCAAGATTTGTCTAAAAAGAGAGGAATAATGATCAACTTCCTTATTAAAAGTATAACTTCATTTTATAACAATACTTATCACAATTTCTTCAATTAGTTATTACTACATATCAATGTTTCATATCACAATTCTTATTAGGATCAATTTATATTTCTTAGTTTTAATAAATCTTTATATAAGAATATAGTAATCAAAACATGTTTACATTTTTGCCTTTACTGACTTAATTTATGAATCATTATACTATTAAAAAAGAAAGAGAAAGAAGATACTTAATTTTATAAAACGAAAACGTATTTTAAAAATTGACAATATTTTTAGTAACTAGTCAATGAAAATGTAAGGTCGATTTTATTATAATTTCTGAGTTACGAGCATAGTTACCTGCATTAATTTTAAATTGTTTTTTTCTTTATTCAATCAGCCTTACATTTTTTGGACATTAGGAAATTGTAAATATCTCGTACGTAGGAATTTTATTAATATTAATAGATGCTCAATAATTTTTATAGTGTCCCAACTATTAAATGCATTAGTAAAACTTGAGCTGATCACCGATTTTGTTTTGCATAAAATAAAATTATTATTAATGCAAAAATCAGTGATAATCATGTTTTCTGTAATGCTCCTATAGCAAAATTTTGATAGCAATACTAAAACAATTGAATTTAAAGTGGAATTTTGATTACCTATTATTTCTTTATCGTTCTAATTGTTTTCTGATCAAGAGAATTTCACTTTAAAATCGATACATCATATTTTTTTAAATAATGTATTGATATTAATGGATACCATTTTTAATCAGTTTGATTGTGTCTTTTTTATTTCCTATAGTATACTCTTTCATATGAAAATTTATATTACAAAATGTTATCTTACTATTTGATAAAGTCTCTAGTTTAATTTAAATATTTAATTTTATATTTATCAATCAAACTGATTATGATTACAAAATGTGAAAATACATATAATTAATAATAATAATTATTATTAGTATGTCTCTGTAAAATTACTTAAATAATATTAATAGTGAAATATGAAACATTCAAGAAACTGTTTTATAACTTTATAACCATTTATTGTCTCTTCTTATGTAACTATCATTTTTCACCACTAAATAATAGTTATATCAAAAACCCAATGTGCCTATAACTACCTAAACTATAAAACTTTTTCTTTCCTGCCATATTTCTACAATAGCTGTAGTAGTTTCATGAATGTTTTTATGTATCACATCTCATTATTTTATATTGTCCTCATATCATGTAAAAAAATATCATCAATAAAAGAAACAACATCTGATATGGGAAAAAGCTGTACAAGTCACAAAAATAAGTATTACATGAAATAAAACCTAAAGAAATAAAGACTTTTATTTTATTTCTCAAAATCTGCTAAATTCTATAGAAGTAATTTGCCAATACCTGTATTATCAATTTAATAAATATTTGTTATCTCTGATTTTCTATCCAGCATAGTTCAGAATTCTCATCCTAAGATATACTGGGATTTCTGAAAAAGCCATGCCACTTTTTGTTGCCAATTGGTTGTGTCAATTCATTTCTTCAACTTCTAAAAGAGGCAAAGAGACACCATACACAATGCTGTTACTATTTAATTAGTGCACTGCATTGGGTGGTCCTCAAAAATCAACTTTTGAACGGGACACCCTCCAATTTTGTTTTATGGCCTAAATAAAGACTTCCATAAAAATCCCAGATTTTAAAAATACCAGGTAAGCGCCATAAATTCTCGGCCCGGAAGGCTTCTACTGGTGCCAACATGTTCAAACTTGGTTCTGGCATAGTTGAACATGTAAGAGGCCTACACTATATATATTACAGCTAGAAGTGTAATAGATTTTAGTAGCCACTCAAGCATCGTGACAAGTGCATGAAAATGTCACAGCTAACGAAAATTGATTACTGCGCGGTCATAAAATTTTTAACAAAAGAAAGGCACACGCCTAATCAAATCAAACAACATTTAGACGGCATTTATGCTGATTTATCTCCTTCATATTTCACTGTAAAAAAGTGGTCAAAATGTTTCCGTTTGGGGCAAGAAAAGGCGAAGTCGTTCAATCGACAAAGAAAGTTATGGTAACAATACCCAGCAAACACAGCAACATATTATTTATGTAACTGAGAGTAACAATGCCTACATTATTATGTAGCAGCTAAGTAAAATTCAAGTCATCTGGAGAGCGTTATGTCCGCCTCATTATGCATCTGTTATTTACGTAAATTCTATGTCACTGATAATACATATAAGATATGTAAAATACAATCTGTATTACAAACATACACAAAGCGCCGTATATTTTACGTTTATTTAATTATGAGCATGTTCTATCATATATAAAATCGATACATTGCAGTTCCACGCAAATTCTTAGGCGGCGATCCACTTTTTTTTTGGAGGCTCACTCGAACGCGCTCCAAAGCTTTATCCGCCACCAAAAGCACGTTCAAATAAGCTCAAAAAAGTGGGGTCATAGCCAGAACTTATCTGTAATCCCTTTGCAACGGGATCTTTAAGTTAAAGCAACAATTTTCTTATATCAACAATTTTATATCGGAAATGTATAGCAAATGTTACATCACCTTTACATGTGGGGTATGTAAATGTGTTTATATAGCTCATTTTACTTGATTCTTATGTAGCAGACAAGTAAATGTCACAGTTTTGTTTACTGGGTATTCTGGGATTGTGACGGCATTTTACTGGTTAATTTTAAAGAACGCAATACAACTGTTAACAGTACATATTATGTGTTTTTATTGCGTAAATTGAGAAACAATATTAGTGAAAAACGTCGAAGAAAATTGACAAGAGGTGTTCGATTATTACACGACAATGCACCCGTTCATATTGCCGCAATTCCACAAGCTACCATTCGCGAATGCGGTTTTGAAGCATTGGATCACCCACCGTACAGTCCGGATATGGCTCCTAGTGACTATTATTTATGTTCCAATTTAAAGAAAGACCTTAGGGGACGTCGTTTTAAGGACGAGAACGAGTTGCAAGCAGCTGTAATTGAACATTTTGAAGGAAAAGCTTCAGATTATTTTTACAAGGACTCCACATCAAACTGGTAAACACATAAATAATAATCGATAACAACTACTGAATACAGACGTATGTCGCACACGTCACACTCCCAGCCTGAGCCTGACTCAAGCAGATCAGTTTGTAGTCAGCTACTGTACTGAGTATAGTATACTTGCCTGAGTGTTTTTTGGCCATGTTCGACTTTTAAGTTCTAATAGGCCTGAACAAAAGTTATTAAGTATTGTTTAGTATTATTATAGTGAAATGGTTTGAATTAGTATTATCAAAGTGACACTAATATTTTAGTTTATAACAACTTTTTACTAATGACATCAAGTAGAAAATCGCCCGTTTTAACAAGAAAATCTACAGATATTTGACTTGTTGGTCAAATGTCTACATCGTTGTGCCGAACAAAGTTGCCTTCTAAAAGAGAAGTTCTTGGCATTTCTTTTCCATAAAAAATGAATTAAACCTAAATATTCGAGATTCCACTCACTGCACTGCTAGTGATGTGCTTCTTGTTTGGGAAAAGGCTAAGATTCCCACTCGATTAAAAATCCAAGAAGATAAAAAGTTTTTACTTTCTCAAAGACAAAACGGACGACCTGGTAAAATGGGAAATGTAGATAAAGATTTTTTGAAGACGGAAGTAGTCTATTCAAAAAAGAGCTTGTTTTGAAAAAATGAAATAACATGAAGAAGAAAATAAAAGATCACTATGAGCAGTGGCGGATTTAACACTTAAGGGGCCTGAAGCGTTACAAATTTTTGGGCCCCATAGTATAAATCAATTACTACAATCTATATACCTTTTACTATTTTATTAAAAATTAAGTAGGTACAGTCATTAGCAAATGTCTTGTCCCGAGTAGGCAACACATTTAACAATTCTGGTAAAAGAAACGACGTATGTTTCGGAGCATAGTTTCCTTTGTTTACAAACAACACAGCAAATCTAACCAGTTTTAAAGGTTGCTACCCTACCTAGAGTTGCTTTGTATAACAACAATAGAGTAATAAAAACTGCTATTTTCAAGTGAGTTTCTTATTTTACTGGAATACAAAACAGCCGTTTCACTTCTACTATCGTTTCTTCTATTTTAAGAAACAAATATTGTATACTTTTTTCTACTTTATTATAAATTCTATTAATTTATTTAGGAGTTTGATTTGTTTATTTACAAAGTTTATTTTTTTTGTAAACACTAAAAAAAAACTAAATTTTTAGTACTAACTGTAATCAGTTTTTATGCAAATATTAGTAAAAATAATAAATAATCAAAACTAATAATCATTTCCCGAGTTTCCAAAGTAGAATCAGATTGGGCATACAAACGAGGCATATTTAAACATTAAGGGCCGGTTTATTCACCTTCAGGTAAAATTTCCAGTAGTTGCCGGTCAAATAAATTAAGTTTAATAATAAATACAGTTTGGGTATATTCACAGGATTATATCTTGAAAGTAGTTAGTGGAATGTTTATGCGAAAGGGTCCAACTTTTGCACTCGGGTAATACATGCAAGAGTGGGATGGGTAATTGACAGAATAATGTTAGGAGGCGGGATTTAAAAAAATTTGTAATCTTTCACAAATATTTTCTAAAAATTTTAGGTAAACAGATATGTCAATAATTTTTAATTGACATTATTAAAAAATTTTTATATGTTATTTATTCATATAATAAGGCTTTGAAAAGGATCACGCAAAGTGATCGAAACGTCAGCCTGTTTATTATTAAACTATATTACATATAAACCCAAGATTGTTCTTATTGGCCACTTTTTATGATTAATAAGTTTAAATATACATACAAGGAACGTATTGGGTACTTTTAATATTTTATAAACAGATATTAATGATAGGTATAGTATATGATCTAAGGTTCTATGCTTTGTTAAGGGGTTTCTTAATTTTTGTTTTGTGACTGTTTTGTTTTTAGTACTGACTATATCTATGTTTCTAGTTTTTTCTTAGTTTGTAGTAATTTTATTAAAACAACTGAATATTTAATAACTTTTTAAAATTTTAACGTATTTACATAAATAAATGCCTATATTATTACTTTATTTTTATTTATCGCTTACATTAATTTCTGTGATTATTTAATTATCTAAAATACTCCTAAGCCTCTATTTTTGGATGATTGTTTTCATTATTATTTTCGTTTAGTTATTTTTTATTAAAGGTAAAGAATGAAACATAAACACCCTATATAACTTTGTTTAACTAGTAGATGTTTCTATTTAAAAGGACTATTTTATAAAGTGTGTCAAAGAAATTTTGAATAGAATGAGTAAAAGAGTTTTTACAAGCGTGTTTTCAAAACAAGCTTTAAAGAATTTAAATATCTTGCCCAGGTAGTCCATCTCTGTTTAATTCGGTCTCTTTCATACACAGTATAAGGGGTATTTCGATTCTTAAAGCAGCAACGTCCTTACTTGGAACAAGACATTTGCTAATGACTGTACATTAACTTATTAATATACTAAATGCAATTAATTACATACTATCTAAATATAACAAACAATATTTTGAAATTAATAAGTGTATGTAACCGTAGCATTTAATTTTTTTTGTATAACTGACTTATTTGTTAATTGACATTATACCTACTAATAAATATTATTAGTATATTGTGTTACAAGTGCAAAAAAGTGACAATTTCTCACGTGTAAATAAGTTGCGGCATGAAATTGAAATTGAAAAATGAAATGAAGTCGAATTCCGCAATAACACGAGTGAAATTGTCGTTTTTGCACATGTTACACACTATACTTATGATCACAAAAAAGTAATAACACGCTAAAAACTAGGAAAAAATATTTAACCTAGAGTATGATTTGAGATGTTTTGGATTGTCAAAAGTGGACAATGCTCACATTTTGTGGAAAACAGGTGTTAATTGTAAAAATTAAGAAATGCGTATAATTCAATGTAATAGTCATTTATTGATAAAATTAGTACTGAAATTTGAACAATTATTTAAATTAATAATAGTAGTTTTGTTGGCATCTTCAATTTTCTTTAAATGTTATAGACATATTTTTAATAGTTATTTACATGTCAAGCTTTGTAACTGAGCTGAAAAGTTTGTGGGGCGAGCGACGAAGGAGCAAGCCTCCATAATCCAGTGAGCCCAGTAAAGATTAATTGCAAAGTGTGTCGCGTACAAAATTTTATTTCCACCTTCACCAGCTTTTTTTATGAATTCAATATTTTTTATAAAAAGACATTTTATAATCAAAGGCGGTAGCACAATTTATAGCTAGGCGTTGTTATGGTGTTGTGGTTAAGCAACAAATTAGTTTCCATAGCTTTTTGTTGATAAGCATTGTAGAATTTTACAGGTCTCTTTTACAAACCCGTAAATTTTTTAACAGGGTAGTAGTTATTTTTATATTTACTTATTAGTTACCATAAATGCCTGTAAAGCCAGTCTCGGTGGATTAGTGGTTTGCAGTTTGCTTCGTAATCCAAACATCGCAGGTTCGATCCCCGGCCGAGCTGGTAATTTTTCATAGCGGAGAAAAATTAAAAACATGCCTTCTTCTCGGATAGGAAGTAAAACTGTAGGTCCCGTGTCAATGCGATGTTTGGCACGATAAAGATCCCTACTGGGGGGTGGAATTCCTCCAGATTCGGCTAAATTCTAGTGGGGTTGGCCAAATGATCATAGCAATCGGTGCCATGAGGTACGAAGGATGCTCCGCCATCCTGATTCCTCGCCCAAAAACAAACAAACAAACAAACAAATGCCTGTAAAGTGTTGTTTACATAGAAAGTGAAAATAAATGTATTTTGGACGTCGTGTTGTTCCGCTGACGTTTTTTTGTTAAAGGAGGTAAATCATAACCTCAATTTTACAAATACATTGAATACCTACCTAATGCTTCATTAGTATGTAATTTTAAATAATAAATTCCCAAAATATTTTTAGATTTGCATGTTACAGACCGGTTATACTAAGTTTATGGATTAAAGCCATGAGAAGGATATAACATGTTTGAACGTGTACGTAGTACGTACATATTATGGTCGCGACCAAAGTGACCCGTCGAGATACTAGAGCGGCCTTGAGTCGTTCGCTGTATGTACGCACTTTACGTTTCAGGATATAGGAAATTAGCAAATTATAAAAGCTATTATTGCTTTTATTGTAATTTAGCAATAATAATGAGTAATATTAATAAGTATATACTAACAATTCTATAATAATATTAGAATTAATTAATTTCACGTTATTTCAGTAACAATTTTATAATAACTTTATATAGCAGTAATAACTTAATATGCTAGTAGTTGACACAGAGCTCAGAGATAGAGATGTCGCTCGGAAAGCGAAAAGTCCAGAGTTCGATTTCCAGCCAGGGTGGTAACACTGCCTGCATTTTAATACTTTATAAAATGTGAATTGAGTTTTTCAACTGATTTTGGGTGTTTTAGTGGTGCTGATTTCAAATCTGTTTTCGGGTTTTCTCTATCACATAACGTTTTTGAACAAATAGTAAAACAATCGCAAAAATAGAGATATTTATATGTATTTAGGGTAAAAAGGCAAAATACAAAAGGCAACAAAAAAATTACAAAAATCATAGAAAAAATAGAAAATAACATACATTATTCCTTTATCTTTTTGGAGAGCTTTTCCTGTTTACTGGAAGAATTTCTTTTCGTTGCTTATCGTCTATATTTAGTTTTTGTACGATACCAAAAAAATGTTTCTGGAACAAATGTTCCGTTTAGGAACGGAGAAAGATCGTTCTTCAGTTGCATTACATATCGTCATATTGGTAATATTAAAAATGTTTTTAAAATTTTTCAACATTGGGAAATGTGATACAGTTTCCCTTCCTCGAATGTCAAGTCGGATGAACGCGAAGATTTTGGTAGAAGGCATGGAAGGCAAGTATTCGGAGTGATAGAGATGATACATTTCTTGCAGGTCTGCTGCTAAATAGTATATTCCGTTACAAAACTTTACCTATCGCTCTGAATGCTTGCCTATTCGCACGAATCTTTATTGCGTCGACCGTACACCTTTTTTACCCATCTGTACAAGATATGAACTGTTTCATGTTTCACTCTTCGCGACAAAGTGAGTTCCTATGCCAATAATTTTTAATTGTCGCCTGTCTACTGCGGTTCTGGACAGGGTTCGTCTGCGGGGCCTCTGAATTGTGGGGCCTGAAGCGGCCGCTTCCAACGCTTGTGCCTAAATCCGCCACTGACTATGAGATAGCTGTTCTTCAAATGAAAAAGAGCAAAGTTCATTTTGTGATCCACCCCTCCCAAAAAGGAGGTAGGAAGAATATTCTAAACAATAATGTTGCTGAAAACCCTAATGCAGCAAAGTTAAGTGATAGAAAAGCAGCTATTGTTTTGACAACAACACTTAAAAGCTTAGGCTGTGCTCCATCTGAGTACAATGTGAACAAATCTTCTATTCGGCATCTAAGAATAAAAAGCAGAGAAAATAGAGCTCAAGCTTTAAAAAACGAAATTCAGAAATAATATAAACTACGGATTATATTACATTTAATTAAGGTACTTAAACTAAACAAATCGCTTCATCTAAGTTGTGTCATTAACACAATGAAGAATTAAGATTCCAGTTTAAAATTTAAATTTGTGAAGTAAGGCTAACTTGAATTTTCGTGAATTAACGAAATCATATGGGACAAGTCCATTGTTTAATGGCATTTGCTGAGTTATAAATGATTTAATTACATCAAACTTCAGTTTATGGTTAATGTTAAGGGGAAGATTCGCTAGTAGAAAAATAATGTGTTCGTATCTGTAAAATAACTTTTTTATTTATGTAAATAATAACACGGAACAAAAACCAATTTGTTAAGATAGGTTTTCTGTAGGTACCTACGACTCGAATATCTTTACAAAACGTAATCTGTTTTAGAAAAAAATTGCTTAAGTTAGTATATTTTCGACTAACCAAAGCATGTCTGATAACCATAAAATTAACTAAATCTCGTCGTAGGTACTTCAACTGACGTTTTTTCTTTCATTTAGTAAAAACCGCATCGTATAGTGCCTTCTACTTTTTAAAATATCTTACATTTACGATGATAAGATACGGATTTTTTTTTAATACAATTGCCTAACTATCAGGCGCAATGGCAATAGTTTTCGATGGTAAATTACTCATGCACGCTACACTGTTAAAATAAGTTCACATTATGCGCGGTCTATTATTATTTATGGAATTTTATTTTATTCCTTAATTTAATTTGATTGAATCTTATTTATTAATTTCATTGAAACCTTGATTGCAAAAAGGGTAACTAAGTTGCAATTTTAACAAAAATAAAATTTCTGTCGGAAATTACATGTCATACTAAAAGGTGTATCAACCAGCAGTGTAAAAAACTTTTCATTACATACTAGTAGAAGGTTTTGAAGGTACATATATTATATATGTATGAGATTTTTTCTTTTACTTTTTAAAATAAAATTAAATTGAGATTTCAACTTTTACAAGAAATATAATTACAAGTAAGATCATAAGCAATAATAAGTAGGTACATACCTACCTAATTATTTTCGAAGGTCTTTTATTGGGCGTCCCTGAGGATACTGAGAATCAATCAATTCAGGTAACAAGCACTTATAAAAGAAAGTCGTTAACTCGTTTTTCATTTTTGTTTGCCAAAACAGATCGTCACGATAAATTTTCTCACTTATCATTTCTTGCGGTGTCCATACAACGAATATACAATAATCGCGGTTTGTTATATGTAACTGTCCTTTTATTTGAAAGTAATAATTATGAGTCCTTTTTAAACAGATTTCACCAGCCCAGTTTTCAAAAAATTTAATTTTCTTTTCGTTAACAGCACTCATAACTTTCATTTTTGCAGCTGATGCAGGGCATTTGATTTCAATTAATCCGTCTTCACTTAATAGTCCGTCTGGCGACGCTGCCAAAAAGAAATCATCTTTATCAATAAAAAGTCCGCATTGTTGAATTTGAATATTAGATTGCTCTTGAATTCCCGAAGTGCTACTATTTCATGATCTTGTCCCCATCGTGTAGCGAGATTTCCTTTACAACAAATTTTTTACTATATTTTTACAATGTGTTAAGCTTTTCATTTTACAAATCTGGCCAAAATTAGAAGCTGTTATTCGCGACGATCTTTCTTGACGCCAAAGTAGATTATTATGCTGACCAATTGTTTCTAACTGTATCAGATGTAATTGGTCTTCAGTTTTTTTCATTACTTGTAAAATTTCGTTTTCCTTTAAAGAATATTCTTCTGCTGATAATTGCATGTTTTCTTCCTCTATTTTTCCATATTCGCTATCGGCTGGTGCTGACTGGTAAATCTTCCTTCTTTGTGATTTTTCACTAAACAGTCTCTTTCGGCATTTAACCCACTTTGATTTGGTTTCCACAGCTTTCACGTATTTTTTTGTAAATTGTCCAGGACTTTTGCCAACTATCTTTTTATGGATTACCTTCGAAATATGGCCTGGTTCAAGATTGAAAGTCAAAGCAGCTGCTTCGCATCGTGTTTTATAGGAACTTTTTCCCGTAAAGTTAATTCGTTTACCTCCTATATATTTTGCAACTATAGAGTTATAACATTCGGCAGCGTTATTGTCCATATTTTGCAAAAGACTTTCAGAATTTCGCGCTACTCTGTCAGTAACAACCATTATATCTTGATATAAGCACCAGTCTTTGAAGTTAACAATCCAATTGTTTTCATTTTCATGTTTGGGTCCGTTGCAAAAGTAAGTGGCACAATTATTGTGAACCCCAAAAACATGATGAGGACAATTCAAGATGTCATTTCTCAGCTGTTGTATTTTCTCACTATGAGTTAAAGTTGCATTTATAATATAAAAAAGAACGGCACCTTGTATACCCGACCTTATTCGTTTGATAGAGTTGTTCAGCGTATTGCGATGTTGTAGAGGAACAATTATCATTTTGCTACTTATTTTTTTTTGGGTCAGTTCTCTTAATTTACTACAAAAATTACGCAGAAGATGATTACGACATTCGATTTTTTGAATTACTTTCTGCCCATACGGACGAACTTCTGCAAGACGTTTTGTTACACTGCTGTCGCCATCTCCAACCAAATACAAGTATTTCAAATTATACATTTCTATACTTCTTTTGAAGCCCTCTATGATAATATCAGCTTCCATTCCTGTAGATGGTTTGTCCCAATTCTTAAAGCATTTATGCAAGGGAGCTTCAGAATGTTTTGATTTAGCACGGCTACACATACAACAGTATTTATTTCTAATCCCTAAGAATAACACTTTTTTTGTTTTTTCACCAACAATAACGCCAACTCTTGCAGCTGCATTATAGTTGGTTCTGTAGGATCTTTTACTCCACGCTCCATCTGCAATCACAGTAATGAATGGAATGCCGCCCGAATCAACTCGGCCTTCTTCAATTGCTAAACGGGATAACTATTAAAGCAGCTTTTTCCATATATTCCCATGCCGTTTCTTCAATATAAGTCGCATGAAGTTGTTCTGTCTTTGCATAAAGATTTGGGCCCATCCAAGGAATATCGCAAGTAGCCAACATTTCCTTCAATTGTGAGTATCCTATTCCTGTTGTGATACTTCCTAGAACTGCAGCCTTGTTTATATCCATTGCCTGATCATTACAGTCAGTTGATATAACAGTATTAACTCCGCACATCTCACATTGAACAACAATTTTACTCTGCAGACCAATTCTTTGCTCGGAAACCATTTTCAGATGTTCATTTCTACACGAAAACAATCCAACATGAGGAAAACGAATAATTGCATTAAAGAAATTACTAATTTCTACAATTCTCCTTCCACTGACATCTTCGTGCTCTTTTTGAACATTAAGCACCTCATTTTCAACGTCAGTAGTATAAGTAGGTGGAATTTCCTCTGGGCTGTGGCTACTACTATAGTCACGCCATCAAATGAAGGATTTAAGATTACCGATATCACGAGGGCAGAATTGTAAAAAGCATCTCGAATCACGCAGTGTTCACCTCATGATCACGTGGTCGACTCGAGAAATGTATCTGATAACAGAAACAACTGATAAACTGGAATGATTCAGTAGCGTCACAAAATGTCCTTTACGAAGGCTAACATTGATGCTTATAATCGTTCGATTATAATCGAATACACGTACCAAATAGGGAAAATGAAATTAATTTATACTATAAGAACAATTATTATTAACGTCCAAGTTTAATTATTTCATTGCACCTATAAAATACTATTTGACTCACAGTTAGGCATATCTTTATTTTCTATCTAACATGTATGCAAGTAAACGGCAAAAAATATAAATTAAATTAAAAATATGAAAGCAGAAATATTGTTATAAACAAAAATTCTTAAGAACTACTATAATAGTTAAGTAATTCCTTTACAACAGTAACAAATTGTTTATACATTAATTGTTTTATTGGTTATTTGAAATTGGTAAATTATTATACATTACGATTCCTAATATATAAAAAGGATTGCCATCATTTAGTATCAGTTTTATGCACTTAAAAATGTAAATTAACACCAGTTATGCTTTTGTGTAGTTATGATTATTGATTGATTCCCTATTTTTTACTTTTAACGATTTATAGTTAAAATTTTTGCAATTACTTTTCTTTAAATGTATTCATTACCCTATGCCATTTAAAACGTAATGAGATTTTTAATTATAAATCGTTATTAAGGTTGAATAGATACTTCAACGATGATAAATTTACATAATGTTAAAAAGTACTATCCGAACGTACGCTACTGACTTTTTTAAAACGTCTCTAGTAACACGATACTCTGCATACATTCTTAGCTTATCGTAATGTTCTCACAGCTGATGTGCACGCGGTCATTTAAATCCTTCATTTGTTAGCGAGACTATAGTGGAAGTACAAGGTTGATGTGATGGAGCTGAAAGTTGATCAAATGAAGTTGAAGGTTGATCTAATGAAGTTGAAGTGTGATCTAATGAAATTGAATGTTGATCAACAGGAACAAATTCTGCTGATTGAACTTTTTGGGCAGACTTTTTAAAACCAGAAAGGTTTTGCATTCTTCTACGTATGCTCTTTTTTCGAGCTGATAGCGTTAATCGCGGCATAATCTTAACTACATAAATAAATTGCACGTACAATATGATATATAAGTATTTGTTACACTTCACTACGTTACACTAAAATACACTACACGATAATTACACTATGCTCTATATTAATACTTGCTACACTTACTTATAAAACATGTAGTACTATCACGAAAACTATACCAGTACTGTTGTTACCGCTGTGCTTACGTTCACCGTTGGTTTACTAACTTGGTTTGTTAAGGAAATTCAACAACAACTCAGAAATAATACTCTTAAAATGATGTATTCACACCAAAACACACTAAAACGGTACAGCCCTGAAATAGAATAGGGGTGCAATATGTTATTATGTATTTAAGGTGCCTAAATAAACAATAAATGTGTCAGTAAGTAGCCGGTGACAGTAAACAGGTTTCAAAGAAAGGATTAAGGGATGATTCATTGCGGCTCCTTTTCATTACCCATCCGGTTATAAAACCAAATGTTAAACAAATTTTTAGAAAATCCCAAAATAAGTAGGTAAACCTTTTAGTTTTTAATTGATTTGTTGTTAAAGAAGATTATGGAATTCGGTTTGTTTCTTTGATCTTGTCCGTGTACTTTTTGACATTTTAGTAGTAGTAGTAATAGTAGTAATTATGGGGAGACCTAAGTCTAGCAAGTAGGCCTCTATGGGCCCTTTTTGCCAACCCCTGCTCGTCCCCTTAATCGCCTTCACTGCCTTCGTCTTCTTCTACCTCATCTCCCTCCGTGAACCTCCTCGATTCTCTAATGAAACTTAGGATGTCTGTCCACGCCAGGGAGTGTAACTCCTCCTTTTCGAGCGTAACCGCCCCGAAGGTTTTAAATCTTAACCGCTCATATGTTACACATTCCCCCAGATAGTGGTAGGATGTTTTTTCCACCCTTCCGCATCTTGGGCATATGGGATTCTGTTCTACTCCTATCAAGGATAGGTGTCTCCTCAATTTACAGTGTCCTGTCAGAATCCCTACCAATAGGTTTAGGACCCTTCGGCTTTTCCCCAGTAGCCAGGTAGTCTTTTGTAAGTTGAACCCCGCTATATGGTACTTTGCCTGGCGACAGACTCTGCTCCTCTCCCATCTTTTCTTAGATGTCTCGTAGGCCCATTCACATAGACTTGTTGAGACATGTTTCCTTGTTATACCTAGGAAGGGTTCCGGTCCAAAGCATGTTTCCATGGCTCCGCGTTTGGCTAGCTCATCAGCCCTCTCGTTGCCTCGAATTCCTGCATGACCAGGGACCCAAACCAGTTCGACTTCTTTATGTCTTGCCAGCTCCTCTAAGGCATCGCCACACTCCTGAACAAGTGGTGATCTTGTTCTGGGCGAGCATATTGCCTTCAGTGCCGCTTGACTGTCAGAGCAGATGTATATTTTCTGTTCTGTCGACCTTTTTATTTCCTCCTTGGTTGCTACCGTTAGGATAGCAAAAACTTCTGCTTGAAAAACCGTGGCATACTTTCCTAAGCTTATGCTCTCTTGTATGCCTCGATTTTCTACATAGATTCCTGCTCCGAAGCATTGTTCTTTAGTCATCCTTGAGCCATCCGTGTAACACACTAAGGCTCCTGGTTGAAACTTAAGCTCTTCTTGCCCCCACTCGTCTTTAGAGGGGATTGTAAGAGCATATCCTCTATCCAACCTTAACCTGTCCTCTGCCTCGGTTGCTTTACAACTAGACAAGGGTAACTCCTTCGTCACTATTTCTGCTACCCTAGCATGGCCCATGCATACTCCCTGGCCTATCCACAACCCTGCGTCTCGCATTCGCAAATGGGCTGCCATGGCCTCTTTCTTTATCCAGGTATCAAGACTAGGAAGTCCTAATAACCCTTCAAGTGCTGCTGTTGGAGTTGTTCTCATTGCCCTGGTAATGCCTATATATGCCAACCTCTGGATTTAGCCGGCCTGGTGGAGATGGTAGTCCGTTCTACACTAGGCCACCATACCACTGAGCCATATTGGACTCTAGGTCTGATCACCATTACGTAGAGCCAGTACAGAATTCGAGGACTCATCTCCCAATTCCTACCTAGCGCCCGGCGCAACTGCCAGAAGGTTGCTATCGTCTTGGTGACCACCTTGTCGACATGCCTCGTCCAACTTAACTTACTATCGAGAGTCACCACTAGGTACTTAACCTCCTGCACTAGTGTTAGAGGTCTGCCGTACATAATGGGTGCTCTGAATTCTTCCAAGTTTCTCCTCCTGGTGAAGAGAATCATCTCTGTCTTCCATGGGTTGACTGAGAGGCCATCCTCTTCACACCACCTTTCTATAATTCTACAGGCTACCTGCATTCTATTGCAGACGACGCCCAAAAACCTCCCAGTTACTAGTACCAGCCCATCATCAGCATATGCTTGGGCGTAGAAGCCCTCTTCTGTTAACCTCCCTAGTAGTCTGTCCATTATGAGGCACCATAAATGAGGTGATAGGCAGCTGCCTTGTGGGCAACCTCCCCTCACCCCTGCTTCAACTGAACAGTCCCCCAAAGCGGCTATTACTGTCCTCTCTTCTAGCCCCGATCTTACCCACCTGACCACGGTAGGGTGTGTCCCCCTGGCCTGCAGGGCCTGGTCGATAGTAGCCAACTTAGCCTTATCAAAAGCGCCTTCGATATCGAATAAAACTGCCAGGGCTACATCTTTATAATGAAGAGTCCTCTCAACCTTATGCACGATTGCGTGGAGTGCTGTTTGAGTGAATCATTTTGACATTTTAAATTTATTTTGACATTCGATGAGAGAAGTGAAAAGAAAATGATCTAGCCAAAGAATTTAGAATTCAACCGAATACGCCTTCCACAATTTTAAAGAACAAAGAGAAAATATTGGAATTCTAACGAAATTTGTGTTTCCAGGAAAAGTGTACGAGAACCGCGTTTTGGTGAATTAGAAAGAATGTGCTTTAAGATGGTTTAAACAAGTTCGCGATAACATCGCGGTAAATGGACTTGTGTTACTTAACAAGACGGAAGAATTTTCAAGAATTTTAAAGATTAACAATTTTAAGTGCAGCAGTGGTTGGTTAAATCGATTTAAGGAGAGACCGTGATTTGTCTTTTAAAAAAAATGTAGCGAGAGCGCATTGGTTAATTTTCAAAAAATTCCTTAATTCGAATATTCATTAATTTTTTTTCACTCCCTTTGACTTCGAATTAACGAGATTCTACGTATTAGGTAGCTGTCGACCTACGAGATTTAGTGCTCTAATCTGGCAATAGGATTAAGTGAATAAAATAAAATAAAAAATAATAGATATTCCTGATAATTGATAACATTATATTTTATTTTTATTTTAATTAAATATTAGGTGCATTATCGTATTATTACCATCTATACACAGAATTAAAACTAAAATGAACATTCCATTGTAACAGTGTATATCATATTTCAGTCACAACATAATTCTGACTCATTCACGTTAGAAGCAATTAAATTTTGATTGCAAGTTAAATCTGCAAATACATGCACCATTTATTAGTCAGCTATGTGTGTCTCACTTCTAACTATTTTATCTTCGTTGCAAAATATATTAGGCTATAGCGAATCTTGGCCTTAAGAACGTTGTAGTGTCACAGTTTTCAAAGTTCTGCTTCAAATTAAATGTTTGATTGGTGACTAGTGATGTAAGTGTACAGTGCTTAAGGGCAATATTGTGCAGTTTTGTGCTTTAAGGATTACTGGACAACTAAATGCCATCAGGACTAGCAGTTCTCGTTTATAACTTATGTAAGTTAGTCTTATGTATACCAGTACAGTTATCATCTGATAATATATGTTCCTGTAGTTTAAGTAAATCTTTTTATCTTTATACAGCCTTGGTAGTTATTGCCACAGCCTCAGGGTATATAGTACGGTATCAAAGTGAATGATTGCAGTCAACGCGATATTGCCCAAAGCTAACTCAGCTAAAAGAAAAACTCGTGCGCCACTCGTTTAGGTAAAAGACTGCGTCCATAAACGAGAATGAACCCCAAAGTTCTAAAAGGGCATCAATCAGCTTCAATCGTTATTGCGATACACCCTTTAACGTGATTCGAGACAAATATATGCGGAACTTATAAATACAGTGGGATTACAGATACTTACGCTCTTACTACGAGTTTATTCTCAATAGAAAGCTGCTGTTCCTATAGTGGAGTATAGGTTCAGGTACCTGATATAAATAAAATCAAAAGAGAACCAACTAAGGGCTTCAATTCGTTGGTATAATTGGATACGTAATATGAAATAAGTTACAGGTATGATAAAATTATTAGGGTAACAATAGAATAGGACTGATTAGCTTGGCAGACCGATAGTAGGCTTAGTTCAAGAATGATTAATTTAGGTTGTCAATTTAAAAGTAGGCAAATGTCAAACTTGACTTAAAGGTTATGTAACATTCTAGGTTAAGACTCATGGATATACGGAAATTCATAATTTCTTGAGTAGCGTTATGATATCATTCGGCTTTACATATAGAATAGCAATGGATTAATTATTCCCCAATGAAAAGGATATGGTCTTTCTGGATTACTTAGGGTTTACCCAGTTATAAGTCTTAATCATAGAGTTGAATAAGATATGCCAAACACCAAAAAAAAGGGTAGTCCGTATATTTCTTCATCATAAATGTATCTTTCTTGGCACTTATCTGGAAAGAATCCAACACACCATGCAGGTCGCGCTGTCTCCACTAAAGTAACCTTACAGCTGTTCTCGAGAAAAGTAGCGGTAAAGAAGGGGAATTGGAGGAGTAGTTCAATGGTACCAATAACAACAATAGGTAACGCAATAAAGGGAAACTTAAAGAGAAACCCAAAACCAAGAACCCTAAAAAGAGAAAAATGAATTTAACATAAAGTCAATACCTTTAAACAATACCACTTACCTCTCAGTGACGGTTTTATGGCTATAGACAAACGCAATTGGAAACAATAAACGGTTTGGTTGATGATGTCGGGAGATTATTACTTCAACTAGAAAGAAGTAAGAAAATAATACATTTAGAAATTATCGATGTAAGGTAACTTACATCAAAGTAGCCGGGGACTGTGGTTGGCTGCAGATCCTCTTCAAGAGATTAGCGAGCACGAAAAGGTAGAAATGAGATCCAGAAAACGGTAACTCACCCATTAACAATTTCACGGATATATCCCCTATTCAAGGGTAATAAAAATACAAATTATAATTCCGCGAAGTTGCGACCACAACCAGCTGACAGATATTTAGATCATCCAAAAAAAATACCAAGGAAACCAAAAACTAGTAAAACTGGTGACTTGATGAAACATTATATTAAAAATACTCAAGGCAAACCAACATAACAACTTACGCTAAGAAATAATAGTTGCTAAATAACGATCTACAAGCTTCGAGAAGTAGTTGGAAATATGACCCGTAATATAGTGTAATGTCTAGCATGCTAGACTTTCACCCAAGGTGCCCGAGATCGACTCCCGGTGCCTGCAGATCTGGTTAAGGTTTTTTGCAGTTTTCCTTAGCTGTGACACAGATGTGGGATTTGCGATGTTCCATCTGTAAGTCGGATGCAGCCGCACGTAGGGCCTACGTAATAATAATAATCGCCCCCTCCCTTCCGCACAAGCTTATAGCTTCTGGGGCCTGGTTTCCAGGTTATGGGTTGTAGCAATTATTATTATTATTATCTTTTTTATAAACAGTTTTCTTAAAGGATCCCTATTTTGATATCAACTAAATATTTGTTATTATAACGTACAGGATATCTATTCAGTAAATAAATAATGTTTAACTTGAACTTTGTGGTGATAATATTGGACCAGTCAATTGTTGGAGTTTTAGGTTTCAATCATTGCAACGAAGTGCCAAGATAACGATTTATAACTATGTTATTAAACCAATCTAATCAAACAAGAAACCATTTCTCGTGGGTATCTTGTAAACAAAGACAAAACTAAAACCAACACAAGAGAGTGACGTCCATATTTTTAATTATTATCCTTATTCCTTGATTCCGCTTTGCAATTTATGAGCTTAAGAAACCAGTTCCTGCAGAACCTGAGTGATAATTTGCTGAGGCATAAGTACAGTAAGTATTTTCTTAATGAAAGTTTGAGCATTTTAGTTGCACTATTTAAAGTAAGTATGGACCTGTTCAGTATTTTGTGTTTGAGAAAAATGTAGAGTAACAATTGGCGCCCAAGTGTAGGGCATTTTGTGTAACTTATAAGTTTTGATACTATTTCTGTAAACACCTCAAGCAAACTTAGAGAAATAAGATTGTATGCATGCGGATCTTTTTCTAACAGCATTTGATGTCCTCTAACAGTTTTGCTATCAGAAGGTTGTTTTTCAACAACAATAGGTTAAAAAATATAATTGCAGTGGTGAAAAGCCTTTTAAGCAGCACCTGAAGTCTTGCAGAGTTTTGCTACCAGGAGGTTATATATTAACAGAGGTTAGAGAAATAAGAATTTAAGCGTGCAGATCTTTTTCGAACAGCATCCGATATCCTCGAACAGTTTTGCTATCAGAAGGTTGTTTTTCAACAACAATAGGTTAAAAAATATAATTGCAGTTGTGAAAAGCCTTTTAAGCAGCATCTGAAGTCTTGCAGACTTTTACTACAAGGAAGTTATGTATTCACAGAGGTTAGAGAAATAAGAATTTATGTGAGCGGATCTTTTTCGAACAGCATCTGATATCCTTTAACATTTTAATATCATAAGATTGTTTATCAAAAATAGGTTAAAAATTATAATTGCAGTGGTGAAAAGCCTATTAAGCAGCATCTGAAGTCTTGCAAACTTTTGCTACCAGGAGGTTATGTATTCACAGAGGTTAGAGAAATAAGAATTTATGTGTGCGGATCTTTTTCGAACAGCATCTGATATCCTTTAACATTTTAATATCATAAGATTGTTTATCAAAAATAGGTTAAAAATTATAAATTGCAGTGGTGAAAAGCCTTTTAAGCAGCATCTGAAGTCTTGCAAACTTTTGCTACCAGGAGGTTATGTATTTACAGGTTAGAGAAATAAGAATTTAAGCTTGCAGATCTTTCTTGAACAGCATCTGATGTCCTCTAACAGTTTTGATATCATAAGGTTGTTTATCAACAACAATAGGTTAAAAAATATAATTGCAGTGGTGAAAAGCCTTTTAAGCAGTATCTGAAGTCTTGCAGACTTTTGCTACCAGAAGGTTATGTATTCACAGAGGTTAGAGAAATAAGAAATTATGTGTGGTATCTTTTTCGAACAGCATCTGATGTCCTTTAACTTTGCTATCATAAGGTTATTTATCAACAATAGGTTAAAAAAATATAATTGCAGTGATGAAAAGCCTTTTAAGCAGCATCTGAAGTCTTGCAAACTTTTGCTACCAGGAGGTTATGTATTTACAGGTTAGAGAAATAAGAATTTAAGCTTGCAGATCTTTCTTGAACAGCATCTGATGTCCTCTAACAGTTTTGGTATCATAAGGTTGTTTATCAACAACAATAGGTTAAAAAATATAATTGCAGTGGTGAAAAGCCTTTTAAACAGTATCTGAAGTCTTGCAGACTTTTACTATGAGGAGGTTATGTATTCACAGACTTTTGATCAGGATAATGTAAACCACAATATATCACAATTTTAGCCAATTTGACCGTAATGTATCCAATTTCCGTAAGAAACGTAATGGGGTCCTTTGCACGATGGCTCTCATTAGGCTTGGTGTGGTACACAATCTCCCTCAATCTGCATCAGTTAATTATTTACTAATATTATTAATGCTAGTTGTTAGGTTAATCCTTATGCATTTTCTGTTACATATTTATTAATAATAATAATTATTATTAAATTTGTTTGGCTAAAAAAGTAAAAATTCTAGTAAAACGAACAAACAAATAAAAATAATTTTACTATTATAACAACTTTATTCTTTGTCAGAAGTTTAAAATCGTGTATTAGGATAGCAGAAAAGGTTGAGGCTAGTCTGCTGGAATACGGTAATCTATGCATTATTATATTGGTGACAAACTGTATGTATACATTGTCGACACAAACTACATACCATCATTAATAGTGCTACTGGTTACCAGATGGCGTCCAGTTTTTAAAATTTTTATAGCATATTTTAAATTCTGACATATAATCAAATTAAAGGATTAATTTAAAGTCTCACAAGTTTTATTAGTTTATCTTAACCTGACAATATTGTTTCGACATTAAAATGTCATTATCAAAGGTAGATAAGATTGATAAACAAACACGTTGTTAAGGATAAATACATAACAGAAAATAGGTAACTAGATATAATACAAAAACTAAACATCTAACACTTCTAATAAAGGAGAATTACTAAGCTCAGTTTGTTCATTCATTAAAGGTACCTACTGTGCGTTTATGCTTGTATATTTCAAAAGCTTCTAAAATGTCTAATTTGTGTTTGTTGTTGCAAAAATGTAAGAATTTAACATTGTTTTGAGGTGTCATTGGGTGGTTCTATTCCAAAATGTGTTTGGCATAATTCGATTTTTCTGGATGTTTAAGTCTATAAGAGCGTACGTGTTCTTTGTATCTTATGTCGAAATTTCTAAGTGTTTGTGCAATATAAACCGAGTTACAAAAAGAACAATTCAAACGGTAAATGCAGGATTTCATGATATCTTGTGTTTTGTCTTTAGCATTGAATAAAAATGAAAAAGTGTTGGTGTTAGTTTTATAGGTTATTTTGTAACTGATGGTTTTTCGTATTATAGCTGTAATTTGTTCTGATATCTTGCCAAAGTATGGTATTGATATGTAGTGTGTGTCTTGTATATGAGTGTCAATTGGAAATATTCTTTTGATAGCTAACTTATAATCTTTTTGTTGAATTAAAGTGTCAATCATGTTATGGTTATAATGGTTTGCATGTGCTAATTGTTTGATGATTGAAATTTCTTTATCAAAATGTGATCGTTTCATTGGAGTAGTTAAAGCTCGGTGTACTAAAGATCTATAAGCCGCTAGTTTATGCATTTTATGATGACATGAATCGTTAGGAATAGTGACGTCTGTGATTGTGGGTTTTCTGTATATGGAAAAATCAAATTCATTGTTTGTATTGATTGTAATAATTAAATCAAAAAAATTAATCGTTCTATTTTATTCTGTTTGTAGTGTAAACGTGATGTTTGGGTGAAGACTGTTAATAAGAATTAAAAATTCATTGATAACCTCAAAAGAACTGTCAAAACAAGCTAAAATGTCATCAACATAACGAAACCAAAAAATAATGTGTTTAGAAAGATCTAATTCAAATATCTGATCTTCGAAATTATCCGTAAATATGTTAACTAATAGAGAACTCAGAGAATTACCCAAAGGTAAACCATCTTTTTGTAAATAAATTATATTATTAAAAGTGAAATAATTTTGACTGATACAAAGATCAAATAATTGAATTAACTCCAATCTTTTTACTAATTCTACATTACTATTAACTAGGAAATTATCTAACAAAGGACACAGTCTTGTGGTGGAATCCTTGAAAACATTTTACAAATGTCAAAGCTTACAAGTTTTGAATGTGCTGGAAGATGTGTTTTGTAGTTTTTCTACTAATTCTAATGAATTTTTGACCGAGTATTTCGATTTTTATCCTATGGTGTTAATAATATGGTTGAGTTTCTTGGACAAAGTGTGATTAGGTGCGTTGATATATGATACTACTGGTCGTATAGGCATGTTGCGTATATGTGTTTTAATCAGTCCATATGTCTTGGTGGTTGTGGGTTGTTATGTATGATTTGTTGTTTTTCTAATTCGTTAAATTATCTTTGTATACCTTGTATACATAAATTATTATACAAGTTGTAATTTTCAAAATTATGTTTGTCAACAAGAATTTCCTACGCAGCATAAACTAAGGCAAGCAGATGCGGTTTTACGATTTGCTTTTGGGAGGGGTTCAAATTTTTAAACACATGTGTAGGAAAAAAGCATATAATACATAATATATATAAACCTAGACATATAATTTTTAAAAATTAACAGAAAAGTATCTTAAAAACAAATATAATATATAGAAACTTAATAACATATTAACTTAAATAACAAAATTTAAACGCCAAGGATTTTTAGCGAGTTCTTCAATTACCTCCTCAACACGAATCGGACATTCTCTATTGATTGAGAGATTTGCCAAGCCATTTAATCTACCCTACAAGTCGAGAAATGAGGAATATAAATTATGTGTCTAACTATTCTATAGTTATAGGTATCTTACCTGAGATATAGAATTGCGCAGGTAGGTTTTTATTCTTTTCAATGTAGAAAAGGTCGTTTCATTTGAAGAAGTAGATACTGGTAATGTGGCCAAAATCTGCAGAAGTCTAAAAATATGCGGAAATAGATTTTTGTTGCATATAGCCAAAGCTGCAAGAGCATTTCTCGGCATATCTTCATAATCCGTAAGTTTGCGGTACCATAATCGTAATTCAGTTTTAATTATTTCTTCGTTTTCACTTTGTTCAAGTTTGTAGTTTTTTATTAAATGCTGGAAATCTTCTTCAATTGCAGTGGTTAATGCATCATTTTTCTGTGGAAATAGAGACTGGAAACCTTTAAATAGAAACTCGTGTTGAATAAATCTGTCTCTAATTTGAACAATATATGTATCTAGAAAGGCATTGAATATTACAATTCTGTAATAGTCTTCTGGCGAATTTGAAGATGTTTCTGGTTTCGCTCTATTTGTTTACCTACTCGTTAGTCTTGGGACGGAAATTACTACTCCCAGCTTTTCTGCTACACCACTTGCCTTACAATATATCTCATTAAATACTTTATTCGATTTGGCTCGTAGAGCTTCCAGCTCGTTGACTGTATTTTTAGCTAGAAATACGGCCTCTTTGAGATATATCTTGACTTTCTGAAAGTGTTTACTCAATGGCGTTGTGAGTGCAAACACTTTACCTATAACAAAGAGTGAGATGATGAAATCGCTTTGCAAAATTGCACCCCGTAAAGAAAAAGCACTTCTAGAGGTTTCTTGGTTAGTTCATTCTGATATCACGTTTAAAGAAAATATGACCGACTCCAATAATTCTATGAAGTCGTGTACTGTTTGAAACCTCCCAATCCATCGTGTAGCACAGTTTCGTTTTAGTGTTTTTATACGTGACTCTGTGAGATCTTCTACCGCTTGATACAAAACAGATTTTCGTTTCGGATATACAAAAAAATCATGAGCTTTTCCAATTATACCCATACAATTTCGAATTGGTTGAATCTCACATAAACTAGAAACAACCAAATTCAAACAATGAGCTGAACAGTGAACGTAGTGTGCTAAGGGGTAAAGATTTCTAATGTACGCTTGAACTCCTTTCATTCTTCCTGACATCGCAGCTGCACCATCATACCCTTGTCCACGAAGATAATTAAGGTCAATCCCATAAGAATGTAGACTTTCCAAAATTAGTTTAGCAAGTGCTTCTCCAGTAAGACCTACTGTTGCTACAAATTGCAAAAAATCTACTCTTAATGATGATGTCTCTATGTCAACATATCCAACACACAGAGATACTTGCTCCACTCCCGAAATATCAGCAGTCTCATCAGCTAGAACGCTGAAACATCTTGCTTGGTTTACGTTTGCTACTACTTTCTTCAGAAGAACTTTGTTACAAGATTCTATTATAGCGTTCTGGCTGGTCGAGCTTGTATATTTATTTCGTTCGCCCGGGCCTTCTAAAAATGATTGTAATTTCTGATCACCGGAAGCACGGTAACGCAGAATTGCCCTAAAATTTCCCTCGTTATGATCTATGTTTTCACATAACTTATTTTTCCCCAGTCTCTATGACCCCGTAAAGCAACCTCCTGTTTACCACACAATATTATTGCTTCAATAATCGGCTTAATATTTTCCCGGTTCTGCAGTATTTGCTTAGCTCTAGCTGTATCTATTCTATTTTCTACAGAAAGGCTCACATTTTTTGAAAAATGCATAAAGTGTTCACTGTCAGCAATACAATTTAAATGATACTGTAAAGTGGAATGTCTCGTAAACGTTTCCACAGCGTGCTTCCAATTAGAAAGTTTTTTTCTCACTAATATTCCTAAAGGCTGAGAATTTACTCCTGCACCCGACTTGGCAAACACACAGCAATATTTACAAAACGCTCCGTCTTCTTTAGCTGAATAAGCTATCCACGGCCAACGAGATAGCCAAGAATGTTGAAATTTTAATTTTTTGCTAGAAATTACTGTTATTGCAAACTGCTCGGGCACCCACAGATTTTTTAATACATTGTCAATATCCAACGTCGTTAAATGCTTTCCAACAAAATGTGTAATATCATTTAAATGCACCATTACTTCGTTTTGCTTCGAATTTTCTGCACTGCACGATGTACTTAACTGTGATGATACCACTTCCGGTGAAATTAAATTATTAATCTTATCATCTTCCCCGTTATTTGTTGTCAACATTTTGGTCTGTGTTTGAAAGAAATTCATAAAAGAAACCTGTCTCTTTTTTCCTTGGTCCCTCATACTTTTAAATAAATAACACGACTAAAAATATACTTTACACATCAACAATCACTGGGCAATAATGCACAACTAAAAATTGACTAAAAAAACTGCACATAAGAGGACACTTGTAACCGGGGGTCTAATACCACCACGTGCAAATAACAACAGTATCTACTTCCTATAAAAACATAAAAACGTCAAATATTGAAGATACCTTTATTTTGAGGATATTCCTATTATTCTGTATTTCCTAAACTATTACTGGTAAGCAATAAAACTACCCGAAGGGTCACAGAGATTCCAGAGCCTCTAAACCCTCTAGTAGTATTAACAACTATACATTGAAAATAAAAATATACAAAAACGTTAAACTTTTTGGGCTATCTGCTTTAAAATGATGTTCCTTACATTACAAGTTTTAAGTTATGTCTCACTCTTATTTTATTGAGGATACTTATTTAAAAAAAATATTTTAAAGTTCTGTTGTGAAAAATGTTCCCATCCGAATGAATTTATGAAATTGAGATGTAAAATTTAGAATACACACTTAAAGTTATGCTGCTCTTGGGGATGGTCTGGGCCCCTGGACCCCCCCGTAAAACTGCCACTGAAGGCAAGTACTTAAAGCAAAATATATATGTATATAGACCTTTTTTGTAGAACACAAAATTTCCTACACAAATCTGACCGCAATATTATAATTATTACTCTAGTTTGTAATTTTGTAAGTTTGTTTGTAATTTAGATACGAGATGTATACGTAAATCCAAAGGCGTAACCAGAATTTAGCGTAATTTAGTAAACGCCTTGCATTGGTTTATTAAATAATCATCAATTTAAAAAAAATAATGCAACGAATGGGAAAACCCCTATACATGGGTGACGAACAAGCTAGAAGGTTCCCGGCCCATCTACAATGTTCGATACGGGCCGCATACATGACGCATGGCGGCTAGACGATGCAGTCTAATCTAGTGCGTTCTAGAAAGATTATAGGGGATATATAAAATCGCCGCCCCGCACGGAAGGGGCAATCATTTGTTCAACCGGTGAATTGAATATGTGCATTGTGTAATTAGTAGTTAAATTTAATGTGTAGTAAATAAATTGTAAATAAATAGTTCTTAAATAACCTACTTAAAGTTTGCTAATACCTAGTTTAAGTTCGTTAACAGTTTATAATCAAAGTGTTTGTAGTTAGTGTATGTAAATAATATTTCTCTTGTTAATAGACGTTTTTTTTTTAGTATTAATTTAAAGGAACGTTAGAATAATTTAAAAAATGTTTTATCGAATGTCATTTATTGCAAAATTATATTATATCGAAATAGGACAAGAAATAAAACCCCGAACAAACGTTCGCAGTAGGGATAGCCCACCGAGGAACTGAGAGAGGCGATACACAACAACCTGCGCCAAGCGTTCTTTTCTGTACGTCACATTACCTAAAAACGGAACGTATATATTTTTTTACGGCGATGCAGCGGGCTTGCCCAAGGCGTTAAAATGAAACGCTACATTCGCATTTTCTCCTACTACTGAACGTATGGAAAAGAATTCTGGGGTAAAAGCCGTTTAAGAGCTTATTAACTATTATTAATCTACTAAATTTCATCTCTAAGATTCATTTCTATTAATCAGCTTCGACGAGCCGCCACTGATGCCTTTGAAAATACTTAGAATCGACCTGTAAATGTAACTCGAATTGAGAAATTGGATAGCAATAATGAAATTCTATCTTTTTAGAACATATCTTCTTTAAATTAATTGAAATATTCCATAAGATATTGTAACACAAGTTCAGAGTTCAAATTATAATCGATGTGATAAAATGTTGTTTGTGCCTTAAAATTGTAAATAAAGGATTTAGTCGATTGTTAAGGAAAATACAAAATTATATAATAAAAGTTGCAATTAAATTATTTTTTCAGGACATTTTGTTTGATAATAGTGAATTAGATTATTTGAAGGTGCGTAAAAATTAAAATTATATAATACTTTTAGCACACTAAAAATTGTAAATTGTAATTGTTTTTCTTAATTGCTCTTATTTTGTCTTGTTTTTAAATAAAAATTAAAAATATATTTAGTTCAAGGTTGTTTATTCAAGTACATATAATAATCAAACATTGATAAAATTTAAATGGTTATATAAACTAGGGTGTTGAAATGTTTTGAATTTATAAAATATAAGTTTCTCAAAGATGCTTAAATATAGAAAAACAAAGAAATGTAGTAATAATGCATAAATTAAAGATATATGCATAATACATTAACAGATAGATAATAATGTAATAACAATATTAATTCTTGTCATATAAAAATAATAAAAGATAAGATAATACAAATCTTTATAAGCAAATCATTTCCAGTGTTCAATGATCTTCCATAATGCAATTTACAAACTCTGCAAGTGTCAATATCTATTAGAAAATATTAACCAAAACATAATAATCCCCATAGGCAGGTAAAAGAACATCATTTTTAGTATAGTATAAATGTAATAAAAATAAAGCTGATAATTGTATTTAAATTTTACATCATTAAAAACTCGATAAATTTACTATAAATAAATTGTTATTATACATACTGCTTCAGTATAATTCAATAAACATGAAAACTCTTTCGCTTTTTATTTCCTATTTCACCTTCTGCCAGGTAATTATTTACAACTAATACGTATAATTAATTTATTTTAACAACTTCCTTATATAAAAATTATTCTTATCAGATATACCAAGTTACTTCTGCATTCATATCTATTAGTAACACCAATTTCAAACCAAACGAAGAAGCTTGCATAAACGAATTACATTTAAATAAAACCACGATAAAAGTTATAAATAATAAAGACATTTATCCTGAAAACAATCTCGAGTTCAATAGTTTCATTGACTGCTATTGGAAAAGAATGGGGTGGCAAGATAGTAAAGGGAAAATAAATTATGCAGATTTAAAAATTTTTATGCAAGATGAAATACTGAACAATATAGAAACGGAAAATCCAGCAGCCATATCTTTACTTCAGCAAATGATGCTAGGCTCGATTGAAGAATGTGAAATGTATCCGCCTGCTTATGATGTAAATAATGATGACCATGGGAAAATTGCTATTAGAGTACAAAACTGTATAATAAAGAATTTTCATGATGTCATGAAGGAATACGTGTACTTATTGACTAGTATACTGTAAATTACTAAATTAATGCCTATAAAATACACCTTTATGCATTTTTATTTTGTCAAATTCATTAAGTTGATTTACCTACTACCTCGAATGTAGAAGTTCTAACCACTGAGTTTGAATGACCATAGCAAAAAACTAACTGCCCAATTAATTCAAACAAAAACAGTAAGATAGACAATTTTTTTTTTTATAAAATGGTACATTTGTAAAATTATGTGATTTCAGGTTTTTGAGTTTTCGCGAATTATGTTACAAAAAGTCTGGTTTTTGGGAGTTCTGGAGTAAAGCTCGACTTTAATAATTAATATTTTTATATATAACTACTCGACAGAATTGAATGTAATATTATATATAATATTGTATATATATATGTGGAAATCTTTGTAATTTGACGTCTGTATTATTTTTCAAGTTATTATAGGAAATAGAAGGTAATGTCTTCTGGTATCTTAATCAAAATCTTTTTTTACAAAATATAGTATTTTTTAATAAAAGAACAAATACAAAAAAATTTAAAGAAATGAAAAATCAGGAAATTTTGAAAATATTCACAAATTAATTAACAAATAATTCTTTGAGAATTATTTTAAATTTTTGACATCAAGTTACAAAAACTTCCACATATGTACAAGACCATTGGCTACTTGCACATAAAATTACGTTCAATTATGTCGAATAGTTATTGAGATATAAATTATTGAAGACACGCTTTAAGCCAAAATTCCCAAAAATCGGACTTTCTGTAACATAATTCGCGAAAATTCAAAAACCTAAAATCAGATAATTTTATTAATTTTTCTATTTTATACAAAAATAAATTGTCTATCTAATTATGAAATAAATAAAGATTATTAAAAGTTTCACAGTTTTATTAAAATATACCTGACAATATTGTTTCGACAGCTATGCTGTCATTATCAAAGGTAATATAATTATAAACAAACACGTCGCTAAGGTAGATACAAAATAGGTAACTAGATAAAATAATAATAATAATAATAAAAATTAATAATAAAAATCATAATTAAACATCTAATACTTCCAGTAACGGAGAATTACTGAGCTCAAGTTGTTCATTCATTAAAGGTACCCTGAGTTTGTGTTTGTATATCTCAAAGGCTTCTAAAATGTCTAATTTGCGTTTGTTATTACAAAAATGTAGGAATTTAATATTATTTTGAGGAGTCATTGTGTGATTTTGTTCTAAAAGGTGTTTGGCGTAATTCGATTTTTCAGGATGTTTATTTTTGTAATGACGTACGTGTTCTTTATATCTTATGTCAAAATTTCAAAGTGTTTGTCCAATATACACCGAACTACAAAAAGAACAATTTAAACGGTAAATGCCCGATTTCATGATATCATGTGTTCTGTCTTTAGCATTAAATAAAAATGAAAAAGTGTTAGTGTTGGTTTTAAATGTATTATAAAATATTATTAAATGTGTTTATATTACCTTTGATAATGACAGCATAGCTGTCGAAACAATATTGTCAGGTATATTTTAATAAAACTGTGAAACTTTTAATAATCTTTATTTATTTCATGATTATGGAGTTCCACAAAATAAGGCTGGAAACAATAAACAAGTCTATCTAATTGTTTTTGTCTGAATTAATTTGAGCAGTTGTTTTTTTTTCATGCGGATTCAAATTCAGGGGTCAGAACTTTTGCATTCGATAGTATACAGCTTTATTCAATCGGTGGAAACCTTGTTAGATTCGTTTTAGGATCACTTATTACAGAAAGAGAATTTTATTCAAATGAACAATTGTTGATATATAAAGGTAGGGCATTACTCCGCTAGGAGCACTTAGCTTATGTGTTATCATAACTCGGGTACATTACAAGAATTTTGTTAGTCTCCTAAGTCTTTTTATATATCAAATATCTTAGTAATTAGTCCAGTTAGCCTAGTGGTGAAGATATTTGACAGGTTTAATTTATATATATATATATATATATATATATATATATATATATATATATATATATATATATATATATATATATATATATATATAATATATGACGTTCTGGGAACGAACTTATAGGGCCAGGGCCGGATTATGTCATTTGTAGCCTATAGGCCCATTCATATTTACACCATTAATAAAAGACTTTATTGTCATGATTACATGTAATTTATTTAATAAATAAGCAAGAATATTGTAAATAAAAGGTATTTTTTAAAATTTGACATCCAAGTTAACTATGAATTAGTTATTCTGCGAACGTACCACACAATGTCAATAAGGCGTTACTTGTCATCTGTTGTATCAAATAAATTATTTTAATTTATTTAATTTAAGTTTAAGAATTTAAAATTGCAACAGGTTAGATTAGCACAAAACTCGTAGGGCTAAAATCAAGGACATACCCAGAATCTGAACTACAGGGAGAAGGGGCAACTCATATTAGTTTCGAGGAAGGAGGGCAAAGTGAAACACGACAATTTCTTACAAAATAAAACTCGAAACTGTTTTTACTAGTCACTAAAAGATGCGTACTGATTCGCATCCTGCCCCGCCACACCTACGCCATTGATGTACGCCGTATATCAATTTGAAGAGGGCTTTATTCTCTTTTATTTCTCTTCTAGGGAGGCAGTTGCCGCTCGCTGGGTAGGCCCTTGCTACTACTATAAAATAGTTAAATCATTTAATAAAAAAAGAAAGTGTTTCAAGAATAATTCCCACCTTTTTAAATCTCCACGATTTCATTTTAATATTCGAGGTCACAGAACGAAGGCTAGTAAGTAAAAATGTGGGTTAAATTCTTTCAATAGAATACTACTATAAAGTAGCTCCAAGAATTATATTATCGTTTTCAAATTTCCATGTTTTCATTTCAATATGCCAGGACAATGTGGGTTTGTTTATTTCAATAGAAATTATTTCAAGTACTTATGGCATTTAATTTGTCTTCAGATAATGTCGACTGTAAATATGTTTTTAACGACCGTAGACATTATCACAATAATAAATATTCACCATATTTATTAAAATTTTTATATCTGATAATATTATTTCTATAGTAAGTATCATCACCAAAAGTAAATACATATCTATATTTATTAGTTTAATTCTATTTCAGGATTATGGAGTTTCACGAAGTAAGGTTTGAAAGAAATAGAACTCAACTATAAATCACGTAGACAAACATCCTTCTTTATAAAATTCTGAGAGAACTTGAAAACCATTACATATAAAATTTGGTAATTTCACATTTTTTCCTGTAGAACACGTTTAATGTAATATACTAATTCAATATTTTATGTACATAAAATATCAAATTAATGTTTAATTAATTTTATAGATTTACTACACAAGTAAGTATAAGTTATGCAAAAAGTAGAACTTAAAAGTAAAAATTTCCAAAAGTCACTAATACAGCGAAAGTAAAATTACTCACAATTGAGATAACTGAACAAAAATTAGGAAATTAATAAAGAAATTATATAAAATGTTGAAAAGATTTTTCACTTCTACAGTAAAACAACTGTTTATTTTACTGAACGACCACAAGGGGCTAATAGTTCCTATAAAAAGCAATAAAATAATTTCAATCCGTTTTTCCGTTCTATTGATACCCTTGACGTCTATCCAGATATGTACTTAGTAAACATTTATTGGAATTTATTTGGTTAGTTTTAGGTCAAAGGTTTTTGTGAAGTATAAATATTGACATTTTCTAATAATTCTAAAAATTTGAATAAATCTCATGTAATTTTTTATTTAAACACCTACATCAAGATCAAGATCGCTCCGAAGTTTTCCACCCTACAAAATTTGCCGCCAGGAGTTAAGTATAAAGTACATATTGCGAATGCTTTTTAATATAAATACTATATTTTAATGTGTTTTAAAAATATGGAAATTTAAAAAACTTCATTCTCAAGTCAAATAATTTAAAATATTAAAATGTGACAACTTAAGAAAACAGTAACAATTAAATCCATCACACTTGAAAGGTGCTCATCATCAATTCAATCAGGTTATGTTACTAAATATTCTTGTATAGATGGACTATATTAGTAGTCGTAGATGGATGTTTTTAAATGGTATTCTATGTCCTATTTAATTGACAAGCAAAGATTTCTATACAGAATTACTTTTTCTTATGAAATTAATAATAAAAATACTTTTTTCTAGGAACACACTGTATATTAAAATAATCAGCACATAAAATCTATCATTTTATTCAGACAGGCCTTACAAACTGTATCAGATGAAACATCATCAGATAATAAGGACCTTAGTCTAGATTATTCCTGGTAAGATTTTAATCTAATCTTCTGATCCAGCTGGGCCAACACACAGTTTTGTACCATGACAGCCGTTTGTCCGTCAGTTGTTCCGGAGTGCGGTTGTGTTTCGCAGTACTGCACAGCTTGCTCTCCTAATCCTTGTACGTACTCTATTACATCATCTTGTTCCTCTTTAAAATTCTCAGCTATCCATGTTTTCAGTATTGCTGCCAGAGCATCGAAATCAATCTCTCCATTGGCTTTTTGTGTTTTTATCTTTTTCCAATAGCACTCTAGAAAATTATTGTATTCTTCATCATCCTCTTCTGTTGCCTGATCATTGTTCAGTTCAAGTATGTTGTTTTTATTTAGATTTAACTTAGTAACGCATTGCAACTCTTCTTTTGTTAATGGAACCGTTTCCTCTCCAGCGTTCATGATACCTCTCGCGGATATTGTATTAAACTGTGACTGAAATTAAAATAAATATAATTTAATTACATGAAAGAATTAATTAATTATATTAAATAGTACTTTTTTTATACAGTGTAAACTAAAATGCTTGAAAACAAATTGCATCTCTCACTGCTCTGTTATTTCAATCATACCTTGATGTTCCATATATGTTAAATTTGAAAACACTGGAAATAAATATTTGATTTTTTTCTATATTTTATAAACTCTTATGAAATATAAAACATGAAGTGTAGAAGATTTTTATTGGCATATTTGATTTTAACAAAAAAAGTACTTACTAATCAAAAAGCAGAAATTAGAATTTAAGTTGATTTAAAGTTCAATTTAATTAATTTTTAAGTTTTTTTTTTTATCAATTTCATTTATAATTATTTCACTATTTCTTTAATGCAATTTGATAATTCATTATAGAAATAAGAATTTCATTTTTCACTGTTCCCAAATTGTCAGTGGTTCTTTATTTTTTTTGCCTATTTCAATTCAAATGTAATTAGTTCTATTACCTTAATTTAAGATGGTTTGTTAAAACATACATAAAGACAAATTAATGTAACTTGTGGAATTAATTAATTTTTAAAATTTATTAAGAATTATTTTATTTTTCAAAACATAAACAATACGAACTGTTACAACGACTAGTTGTATAAACAATTATAAAATGCATTGTATTAAAAATCTAAGGAAATTAAACAGAATGTTTTTTTGTGAAAACCCTTGCACCATTATATTAAATATTGCTATTTCTTAAATACAAAACGACTTTTTAAGAAATATATACAAAAATTATATTTTTCATCATTATTAAAGATAAAAATTACAATTAATTACAATATCTGTAAACAGAATTGCAATCTAAATACGTCTGCAAAAAATAATACAAGAATTATAACTAATTACAACAGAATTATATATTAGGTTTTTAAAATTATTTCCAATGTTTTATATGCATTTAATTTAATTTAATGTAACTAAATGTTGTAAAATCTTTAATTAATTTTAAAATAAATTTCAAAATTTAGGTTTTGATTGTTCTTAATTAACACCTGCTATTTTATTAATTTAAAATTTTAATGATTTAACAAAATTAAGTAACATGTTTAATTAAATAATAAGAATATTTTATTATTTGCATTAAATTCAGAATGAGTTCATCACATAATTACATTATATGCACCATAGAATATAATTAATTACATTGAATATAATTGATAACATAACAGTAAGAATTAATGACTTGTCAGGCTTACTATTATTAACTAACCAAAATTATATAATTATTTATTAACTTGTTTTACTGAAATAATTAAATTATCTCTTATCCACAAATTTAATAAGAAAAGCAAATTCCAATTATAACATATATATATATTTAAGAAAATCTAAAAATTGTTATTACCTGTAGAAAAATGCAGCATAAAAATAAGGACACATCTATTTTCACCATTTTTGGTTCAATTTATGGAAGCAAAGAAAATCCTTTGAAATATATACTGATATGCCCCCCCCCCTATAAAAAATTTCCACACTTCGTACCAGTCAGGTATAGATTTATCAATGCATATGTTTACTTCGTTTGGGTCCGTTCCAGTTGAGAGAGAATTACATCAGCTTAATAGCAAATGAACAATGTCTAGAGTTTAAAAAACTTCTTAAATAAATAAAACGGTAAAATTTATTAATAACCAATAACACTAAATTATTGCAAACGCAATTTTATGTGTTTCATTCTTCATATATTTATTAAAAAATAAGTAGGAATCTAAAATGAAACCAAGATTATTTTTATTTTTTGTGGTTGAATTGAATTGAAAGTGGTTGAGATTCTACGCCATGAAACTGCTATCCTGAATTTCACAATGTTTACCTTTTTTATTTTTAATAATAAATTTAAATCAAATTAATATGAATATAAGGAAATACCTTTAAAGGGGGAGGGGGGAAGTATGTCAGTAATAATATAATATAATATAACATTTCGGTTAAGTGTTTTTAATTTATATTTCATAGACAATCTCCAAAATGTAAATATTTACATAAAACTGGTTCGAACTTTTGTAGTTTTAAATAAGCGCCAGCTGTAAGATAAAAATGGGATAGTTGGAAACACAGCTAATAAATCTATCAGTTCTACATAATATTAAATTGCCCTAATATTTTATTAATTTAACATTTTTCATAGATAAATAAATATAAATATGTAAGAGATTAATTTATATTGTATACTTGCCTTATATTGGAAATTACCCGAGAACCAAAGGCGCACAAAATCTGAACACCAAAAAGGGTGTTTTTGTCTAATGACTTTAGTTCAAGGGTTATTTTCAGCTAGAAACAAACCTGAGTGAATTAAAGACAAGATGGAACTAAGTTCAAAAACGAATGTTATTGGAACAGAACACCCTTTGGAACAGAACCACCTACTGACACCTCAAAATAACATCAAATTCTTGCAACAACACACGCGCACACATAGGGATTTTAGAAGCTTTTGAAATATACAAACATAAACGCACAGTACCTTTAATGAATGAACAAACTGAGCTTAGTAATTCAGCTGTATTAGAAACTCCAGCAGCATACTAAATTTAATTAAGTATTTGTTATGTGTACTTTTAAATATTAAATGTTATTTTAATATGAAAAACATTTATTAAATCTTTATTTTACGTCGAGTGATTTATATTTGAATTTAATACATATTTGGAAAAATATATAAAATCTAACGCACTTTACGCACGCACGATTAGATATGTAAACTAAATGTTTCGTTTTGAGCAAACAATTTACATTTAAAGCTTCATATTTTAAAAATATTTAAAGTGCATTTTCAAAAATATTTTCAATTTAATATATTATTGGTAATGGCGATTTGTTTTAGCGGCGTGCACTACGAATTCCGCAATAGTATATTAAAGTATTAGTTTCATAAGACACGTTTTTAGCGCACGCGTCCGAGTTTAGAAAAAGACCTGCATAACGGGGAGTCTTCTAAAGGACAAGTGCGCTAAAACGTCTTATAAAACGAATACTTTATATTGTTTTTTTTTTCTATTTACGTTATTTCATTATTAAATAATTTTAAGAAAATACTTAGTTGCAAATAAAATTTGTTAGGGATATTTTGGTAAGTAGCATGCCAATTGGTAACACTAAGAATTCTGCATTTGTTTTCACGTAGTCTTACTAACTTTAGGTAACCCGCCCGACGTAGGTATTCCCATCCCTGTCTGATACGTAAGGCAGGTCCTTGTCCAAACTTGCCAAGAATATCGTGTATTATACGTAAAGTTCTTGCACTGTTGAAAATTATTATAAATTAAAGGAGAATGTATGCCAATATATAAATATACTTGTGATATAAATGATAATTGCTACTTAATGAATTAGAAAATTGGATGAAATAAGAATATATTTTATTTCATAGAGTAAATACCTTATTTGTTAAAGAAATTAATTAGATATAAATGCAATAGTATTTTTAGCAAAGAATGATTTTTGTTAACAAAAATAATTATTCGTTGGATCTTTTGAATAACTTGTATGAAATATAAAATGTTATGAAACTGGATTTTATCACGTTACGTTTATCGTAAGCATATTGCACTTATACACAACACAATAGATCCCATGATAACAGTATTAAAAATTTATAATTTCGTTAATAAAGTAAAAATTGTTACGACAGTAACAGGGCTATGACGTGCGGCTAGTCTTGCGAGCGTTTCATTCCAGTTATAAGAGTTCACTACGTAAATAAGATAAGTTAGACATTCTAAGAACAACTGTCTAACAGTGATATCAACATTAAAAAATAAAATGTTACTGTTTCCAGTATTCAAATAGATCGCTTTTGTACACGCAACATGCGTGTCCAAATGGCTTAAAAGATATAAAAAGATTTTTTTGCTTGTTTGGAATTTTTAATGAGAGTACAATGAACGTATTTAAAATTTAAAATGTGATTTTCTCGAGAACTAGCAGGAAGCCACCACATGTTGATCAGGAAAGTATATTCTAAATAATTACAACTACCCCCCCCACGCCCCATTACAAGGTTATATATCTGTAGTTATATTAGTTACACCCTGTATGAGTTTTATAAAACAAGCTAATAAAGATCTCTAAAAACCATTTCTTCAATAAACGAATCTTCACTCGTAGGGGAGTGGTGTTAAGTTCCAAAAGCCGTACTTGGACTATAATAAGGGTATCAAAATAGTGTCACGATTTCTATTCTTTTATTAAAATTTATTCAAACAAAATAATAGAACAATAATAATTTAATATAAAGCATTACATAAAATTGCATTATAAAAATGTATGTGGCCAATTAATAATTTTACTAAAATTCGTCCATAAGTGCCTTAAGCTTGGACATAATACAATTGTATGCTTTAACACATGTTTGCCCATGTGATGGTCCTTTATCCTTACAATAACTAACAGCAGCTTCTGCTAATCCTTGTATTATTGATACGTCATATGCGGCCACCTTTTGGAGTAACGTCGACACGGCATCATAATTAACATTTCCATTCTTATCTTGGAAACCCTGGTCTTTCCAAGAGCATTCTAAAAAGTTATTATATTGATCATCGTCTTCTGTTGTAACATCTGCATTATTAAGTTCAAGTATATGAACTTCGTTCAAATGTAGGTTTCTAACGAATTTCTTCTCGTCATTTGATAAAGGTATAAGAGACTTTCCTTCAGAATAGCTCTGGCTTTTATTGTATTAAGTGTAAGCTGAAAGATGGGGTTAAAAAAGTGGAAGCCATTTTCAAAAAATGAATTAATGTTAACGAGATCTAAAAATAGTAATGATTTCCTAGTTTGAACTTAAAAACTTCTTTATGATAAAGCGCTTTTTGTATTTTAAGTCCTATTTAAGATACCTAGATTGATTTTGGATTTTTATGGTTTACGACTTCTTAATATTACTTTATATTACTTATATAATCGATTCTATTTAGTTTAATCAAAGAAAATTACCGGATTGTAAATTATAATAGTAATTTTGATGTCCACGCAAATACTGATGACATAAATTATAATGAATAACGTTTAAAGATTTTCTATTATAACGTTCTTTTTGAAATAATAACAAAAATGCTGTTTAAATCGTCTATTCACAAGAGAAATATTATTTAAATACACTAATTAAAACACTATAATTATAAACTATTTAATGAACTTAAATGCTAGATATTTAAAAACTTAAAGTAAATTATAAAAGAACTATGTATTATGAGTACATGAAAAATGTATTAACAATTATTAAACATTTATTTATTCACTAATATATTTGATTACTAGTTACACAGCGCACACTTCGATACGCCGGCCAAACACTGATCCCTGGCCCGGCCCATTGCGGCTGCATATATACCTCAAGGAAGTGTGTAGAATGCACTAGAAAGATCGGCGACGTTACGCCATACACGCGACCCGGCTCGAGTATTGTAGACGGGCCGCGAATCCTCTAGTGCAGTGATGGCGAACCTTTTTGAGAAGTGGGTCAAATTTTGTTCATTATTTTTTTTAATACTAGCCCGTGGGTCACTAAGTCAGTGGCGTCACTTGGAAGAGGGGGTAAAAAGGGCACCAATAATTTGAAAACACCGAAAATTTGTTAACAGAAAAACTTGACAGTTGACCCTTTTTTTGGTTCTCACTTTTAAAATCCTTTAAAAAGGTTTACGTTTCCTTTTTGTTTTACAACTTTTACTTTTGCAATGGAAGAGCAAAATTCAACAGTAGGTATTCCGACAGTTGAGCTGACCCCCTCTACTTTTATGCAAATGACCCGCGATCTAATTAATATTCAAATGAGGCGTGGTCTAATTAATTGCGCGAATTAAATGCGCGAATTAAATTAATTGATCTAATTAAATTAAATTAAATTAATTCACGGTATCATTTACATATCTCATCTCTCATTTACAATTATCATTTCTCATATGCATGCGCGAATTAAATTAGTTGATCTAATTAAATTAAATTAAATTAATTCACGGTATCATTTGCATATCTCATCTCTCATTTACATAACTCATCTCTCATTTGTACCGGGTCCGCCAAGTTTTATGTTCACCCCACTTTTTGAACTTAAATGTTATAGGAAAGGAACGCAATTTACATAGTATACGCATTGGATATTAGCTTTTCGAGAGTGCATATTTGTTTTTTAATATTGTTCGTAGAAGGCAGTAAAATAAAAAAAAAACTCATTTACATTAAATTTACAAATTTTATTCTCCACGCTATGACGTCGATTTCAACTTCTAGAACTTAAGACTCAAATCAGAATTGAAAAATATTAATTAGATTTCAAGTAAATTCAAGAGTTAATCGCTCCCATTGTCGAGATATTGTCATAAATTCATCACAAAATTCGGTGTTGAAAATTAAACTGATTTTCCGGAGAAATTAAAATATATTTTTAGATTTCAATTTAATGGTGTGGTAGGAAATTGCATAATGCACATTGTAGCCAAAAATAAATTTATACAAATGTTAAGTGCTCATATAAAGTGAAAAAAACTCGTAATGACCTAAAAAATTATTACAAATAGATAACATTTCATGATAAGACGCTTCATAAACTTTCAATTCAGTATGTAAAATTTGGCTACCCTTACGTAATTAGAACTCTTGATTGTCGGGGTGAACATAAAACTTGGCGGACCCGGTACATCTCACCTCTCTCATTTCTCATATGCATGCTCGAATTAAATTAATTCACGGTATCGTTTGCATATCTCATCTCTCATTTACATTTAACATTTCTCATATGGATGCTCGAATTAAATTAATTCACGGTATCATTAGCATATCTCATGTCTCATTTACATTTATCATTTCTCATATGTATGCGCGAATTAAATTAAATCACGGTATCATTTGCATATCTCATCTCTCATTTACATTTATCATCTCTCATATGGATGCTCGAATTAAATTAATTCACGGTATCATTAGCATATCTCATCTCTCATTTACATTTATCATTTCTCATATGCATGCTCGAATTAAATTAATTCACGGTATCATTTACATATCTCATCTCTCATTTACATTTATCATCTCTCATGTGGATGCTCGAATTAAATTAATTCACGGTATCATTAGCATATCTCATCTCTCATTTACATTTATCATCTCTCATATGGATGCTTGAATTAAATTAATTCACGGTATCATTAGCATATCTCATCTCTCATTTACATTTATCATTTCTCATATGGATGCTCGAATTAAATTAATTCACGGTATCATTAGCATATCTCATCTCTCATTTACATTTGTCATTTCTCATATGGATGCTTGAATTAGATTAATTCACGGTATCATTAGCATATCTCATCTCTCATTTACATAACTCGTATCTCGTTTGTACAACTCATTTTATATATCATATGCATCTGTCATCTCTCTCATAAATTTATTTTAAAATAAATCTTATGTTGTCATTCCTAATTAATATTTAAATATAGATCTATACGTAATTAACATGTAGAAACATCTAGGGTAATAATACGAGAAAGATTTATTTTTAAGCATAGAATGTAACTCTAAAGGTTGCTGCCAATCACCAGTCGAATTATGTCTGTTGCATTTTGACATGTTTAAATATACGTCATAAACATTTAAAATACGGTTTACAAGTAAAGCAAATTCTATTTGAAAGAAAACAATTACGGTCGTTCGTTATGATTTCTTAAAAATTTATTTAAATGAAACTTTTAAGAATATAGAATACTGTACAGCATTATTTTGAAAATTCAAAAACATTCTCTGTAGCTAAAACTGTTTAAGAAGTTACTTTCAAACTAAATGTTTTTGCATGAAAATACGTACAAACTAATTAGTCACGTTGTTTTTCCAACATTCTTTAACACTGCTTTCAACTATAAATAAACAAAGCGCTCTTACTGAACATTTCAAAGGAATTTAGTGAGTTAGTCATAAAGAATCTTCAAGGAATCTCAGTCACTTGTTTTGTCAATGTAGATAGATTTGATGTACGCTTCATTAACTTTTTTAACCAAGAAACATGTTTATTATTGTTTAGTTAAGACAAAGTGTTTATATAATAACAGCTTTCAAAAGAGTCATTCCTTTAAAATAATAATAATGTTCATGACGTACTAATTACGCAGATGCTAAAAATGATATAAAACCGAACGCTTTTTCTTAAATAAACCATTCCGAAAGTGTTCTTCGAATCATTAAGATAGTTACATCAGGTGTATATTTAGCTAAAATCAGGTATGTTTATTTTCATTAGCTTATATTTAAAAAACTATATGCAAATGTTTTACGATTGTTTTTAGATTAACTTCCATTTAGATCATCTATAGTTCCTAAGAAATATAATTTGTTTATTTGAAATCAATCATGTAAGTGCTTTAATTTTTAATTATTTTATGCAAACTAATCATTTTGAACTTTTAGATCGTCTAGAATTCCGTATCAATAAGAAATATTATTCCCTTATTTCTTCTGATTCAATTGGTAAGTTATTTATGTTTTAACTATATTTCTACCTCTATACCTAATCTCAACCAGAAGATAGCGAATAAAACTCTGTCTCTAGGATTGGTTTAACTAGGTAAAGTAAAGACAGAAAGATATCAACCGTATGTTGACTGTATGTTTATCGAAACGAATAAGGTATGAAATGTAACAGGTAGTCTATTCAATGAACATTGCCTAATACTTTTTTCTGATTCTTCTTCTAGCCTATGGATCCGCAGTTAGAAACACGGGCCTGCTAAATGCCTGCAATTCCCCTACCCTATCAATATGTCGTACAATGTATACATTTAATATTATTATTAAAATTTTATAAATAAAACCATAAAACAAGTTTATAGTTTTTCATTTATTTTTATGTTAAACATATACGGTAGCAAGATCTAGATCGTTATACAAATTCATATATGAGAGAAATGTTATGTATCTCAATACATACCTAAAACGTATTTTTCGTATATTCAGTAAGAGCTACCCATTTTTCTAGACATTCGAATTTTGAACAGCTTGATAACATGTTTTCTCATTTAATCATAATTAAGGTGAAGTTGAATAGCAAAATAAAGTACATAAAAGTTAACAGCTTAAAATAGAAATTCATTTTGCTACTTTTATATGTGCTAAGTAAAATAATAAACAGATATTATTATAATAGCTTCGAAATACGCAGATATGTAATAATATACTATATACTCTTGTAGGATATTCATCGTATCTATAGTAAACTCTTATGATTAATAATAATCTGTAACCATTTTCGATACCTTCGAAATATAAGTCTATAACATATGTTTGTAATACGTCTTTATAACTTTGAAACACAGGGTAGTTACCTCTTGCAATATTTACAGTTATGAGAACCCTGAAGACTTAACCTGGAGAAATAAATCAGATAAATACTTTACTTTTATTGAAACGATAACTTTGCCTACTAATATATGAAAATAATATAATGTATATCGCCTGATAAATAAAATTGAAATTATTCTTATTCTTTTACAATGAAATGTGCTTTGAAAATCACGATGAAGCGTTATGTATATTAATGCAGGTGTTCTGTTAAAGGCATTCGTTATTTAGAGATTCGCTTATAAGTACACTATCTATTTAGATGCTTCAATAAAAATTTCGTTATTTTTAAAAATTCCTAACAAGGGTTCAAGGTTCTTTATCTGTTTTAGAATATTCAAAGACAATATACACTCCGCGACAACTGATTAGCCTCAGACAAAAAGATACAATGTACACATTTATTTTAGGTATAAAGACAAGTATACTATTTTTATATAACAAAGTAGGCTTAGATAACAAGTGCAGCATATGATTAATTGTCAGTTTTGACGCAGTATAAATTTGATTGACGTTTTACTGTGACAAGCAACTTCTAAACCGTGACAAAGAATTAGCTTCACCAACAAAAACTTTGTTTTAAAGTAAATTGTATCAAAAACAGTAATAAATAATTACTTTACTTTAATTTTGGAAATCAGTGAAATACGATGGGACGCGGTAAAAGGTGGAGTGCGGAAGAAATAGGGAAAATTAAAGCATTGCACGAAGCAGGTTACTCTAATAGAAAGATTGCTGGTAGAATTAACAGAAGTTCGCGAGTTGTGAATAATTTTGTACGAAATATGGAAAACTACGGAAAAAATTACAGAGGCGGCATTCAAACTGCAACTACCGAGAGAGAAAGAAGAAATATTCTACGTGAAGCTTCTAACTCCTGTTGTACTGCCAGAAAAATCAAGCAAGCCGTGCAATCTACGGCCAGTTTGAGGACTGTACAAAGAATAATTAAAAAGTGTGCACATCTAAAGCGGTGTAGATTGCAGAAAAAGCCGGTTTTAACACAACGACATAAAGAAAATACACTAAACTTTGCGAGAAACCACATGGGCTGGATTGATCAGTGGCAAACAGTTATTTTCACAGACGAAAAACGATTCTGTCTGGATGGTCCCGACGGATATTTATATTATTTTCATGACTTGCGGAAAGAAGAAGAGTTTGTGGCTCGTCATCATAACAGGGAAGCCGGGATAATGGTTTGGGGGGCTATTTCTTCTAATGGTGTGGTACACCTAGAAATGTTAAATGGTATTCAAAATGCCCGAAAGTACAGAGACCTATTATTAAGAGTGAAACCCATCATAGACAGGACCATGGGAGGCTTACCATGGATTTTTCAACATGATCATGCTGCTATTCACACTGCACGGATTATTAGTACCTGGTTTGAAGACCAGAATATCGAAGTCCTAGAATGGCCCAGTGTATCACCCGATTTAAATATTATTGAGAATGTATGGGGATGGCTTACAAGACAATTATATGGTGATGGCCAACAGTATCAAAACACTGTACAACTAAGTAATGCAATAGAAGCTGCTTGGAACGTCATAGCCCAAGAGTATTTAAATGCTTTGTTCACTTCGTTACCAAATCGAATATTTGAGGTTATTCGCAAGGGTGGAAGTCACACTCATTATTAATATTGTTAAGTCAACTCGTTACATCTTCAGTTTTCAATTTTGTAGTACAATAAAACTATTTCCATACACAGAACCTGAGCTCTCCTTATTTTTGTTATTGTGAGGCTATTCAGATGTCGCAGGCTTTTTATAATAGAAATATGATTATTCAATTAAACGTGCATTAAGAATGTTAAATAATTTAATTTAATGATTGTTTCAAGCAACATAACAATAAAAAAACTATACTTGCCGTTATACCAAAAATAATTGTCTAAATTGTATCTTTTTGCTGAGGCTAATCAGTTGTCGCGGAGTGTATGTATAAATTATCGTGAGACTCCTGCTCTATATAAAACGCCATATATAAAATTAGAGATAAAAATTTATCCTGTGTATTGGTGAAAACTCAAATATTCACGGAAATATAACAATCGGTGCATATGACGATACTAATCAGTCTGACGCGGAATATATATTTTATATTATACAAACGGAGAGAAAATAATAGGTACAATCGGTTTATGTTCATACCAGGCTCACCATGATTATTATAAACATCTTAACAGAATAAATAGGGCGATATGAATATAACTTATAGGATTTAATCAAACTAGAAAAATATCGATATATATCCTACGTTGAGAAAATAATTATACTATACAAGCATCCAGTATGTAAAGTAAAAGGCATTAGACTCAACTATGATGTACTGAAACTCATCAACGATCATCTTTTATCCCGATGACGTTATAGGGTGACATTATGAAGTCGTACTAATATATGAAAATAATATACTGCCTGATAAATAAAATTATTCTTTTACAATGAAGAGTGTTTTGGGGAAAACCTTAATGTAGCTGCTGAGCTCTGCTAGCGTGCTTCACTTATAAGTTCACACCACTTAACTGATTCAATAAAAATTTCGTTATTTAAAAATTCCTAACATGGATAGCTTTATCTGTTTTAGAATATTCAAAGGCAGTATATGACAATAAATTATCGTGAGACTCCTGATCTATACAAAACGCCTTATATAAAATTAGAGATAAAAAATCAAACCTATGATATATGGTGAAAATGCAAATATTCAACAATTCTAACCCCAATTTTTTTCTACTTTTCTAGACGTAATGTAATTTTGAACTGATTTTTAACCTTTTTCGTTATATCTACTACCCTTGTAAATGATTTCTACATATGCCTTCTTACTGTGTATAATTTTGCCCCATGTAGATATTCGTCGTATCTATAGTAAACTCATATTTTAACGTTATTTTACAATATATCATCCATTTTCAATGGTTTCTAAATACGCAGATATGTAATAATATACTATATACTCTTGCAGGATATTCATCGTTGAATATAGTAAACTCGTATGATTAATACTAATTTGTAATTATTTTCAGCACCTTCGAAATATATATCTATAACATATGTCATATGTTTTGTAATAAGTCTTTATAGCTTTGAAATTCTACGTGATTTCCTCTTACAATATCTATAGTTATGAGAACCTAGAAGACTTAACCTGGAGAAATAAAACAGATAAATATTTTACTTTTTATTGAAACTAGTTAACTTATATTCTAACATACAAATATACAACAACAAAATAGAAAAGTATACTTGAGGGTAACATTTTGTATAACCATTATCTTTTATTCTATAATACCTTCTTCTTTAAGCTCAGAAATAATTGAAATAATCTCATCCTAGTTTTCTAAACTACTGCTACCCCTCTGTTTTAAGGTATACAGTAGACGAAGCCTGTCGACAACTTGATTCCAATACGGCGTTTTGTTTTTGGAATTTAAAATTGGTAGCTTGAGGTTAGAGCCTACGAATACATTTTTAGGACAGAACGTAGGGAGCAGAGTAAGTACAAAACAACATACTTTCATACAAGAACGTTTATTGATACGAGTAGTTTCGACGTTACTTAAAACATAATACATAACTTTTATATAATATCTATTAAAATAGTACATTTCGTATACACTAATAATGGTACTACATACCCGACTATAAAGTAAACATGGTAAGTATAACAGCAGTTTAAAAGAATAGATAGTAAATATAACTATATCTAATTATTTTGTACTGATATAAAAAGCCGCGGATCGACTGATGTTACGGGCTTCATGTAGTAATAATATCTGTATATAGTTTTAAAATAATTTTTTCTTTATATAGTTTAATAATGTTTGTATATTCTTCACCATGTATTTATATTAATCGTATGTAATAGATGTAATAGTTTAAACAATACCTTCTGACGCATCCAATCAGGCTTCATTTTGATTAACTTTTTCGGGAAGACTAAAATCTGTTATTCTGTATAAATTAGGTTTAATAATCTTCTCATATTTCCAATGTTTAACACTTATTGATTTACCGCTAGGTCTATACTCCTTTTTATGTGCATTGGTAAGACCAATGATTTTTGTATAATTCTCTATATCCTCTTCTGTAGGAATAGAGTCTAAATTTTTAAGTGTTAGTAAATCAAATAGTCCAGGGGTTCCCTTGAAAAGTTTGTTTTTTAATTATAATATCATTTCCTTGCATTCCTACCGAAGCTGAAGCAAATCTCAATTAGTCATTATCCTTATGTAGACCATATCTCGTTCTATCTATATTTCTTCCTATCAACGTATCGTGATATTCATAAATATCATGATGTTCGTCTGACCCGTGGTTATATTCTTCTTCATACTCCGATGATGTCAACGTTGCGGATGTAATGGGAGATGATTGTTCAATCTTCGACGAGAGAGTAATGGTCCCTGGTCGAGGTATATATGGAATATCCTGAGGTTCTGCTTTTATCATCGTGAAAGTAGGCTAATTTCTTATGTATAGAATTACGGGCGTTTAATATTTTATTATTATTTTCTCCTTTATTGACTTCTGTAGTTGTCGTTGCGGTTTCATGAACGATGCTGTCACTGTGTCGACGTTTCAGATTCACGTCTTTAAATATTACATTATTGCTAGGTGAAGTCTTATTATCATCATCTAGGGTACTATGAACAATTTTCAAATGATTTCTGTAGTTATCGAGACGTGTAAAATACTTTAAACAAATAGAACACTGAACGTTATAACCCTTGTGTATCTTCAAATGACGCGCAAACCCGGAGCGTCGAATGCTCAGACCGCATACTTCACACAAGCGTCGTTCCATACCGACAAATGAATGAACAGGAACAAAGTTCCTGTTTATATATATAGTCCAGTTACATGTACATTCACGCACAATTTCAAACAGATACACGCGCAATTTGAAGTATATTCACGCACAATGCGCAATTTGAAGCATATTCTCGCACAATCTCAAACAGATACACGCGCAATTTGAAGTATATACACGTACCGACATACATAATAAAGCATATACACGCGTAATTTACAATCATCGTGTTATATTGTATATCAATAGCTCCTTTTGACAGAACACTACCTGCGTTGCTACTGCTGCTACCTATGTTATCATGTTTGGTTTTTTTAGTCAGAGATCCATCATCTTGACATATTCATTTTCTTTTATACGAAAAATAAAAACATTAAACATTTATCGAGTTCTCATAAAACATATACAATCATTTTTAATATGACTGAAAGCATTTACTAAATACAAAATTTATATATTTCATCTATTTAAAAAACTTCCTGCAGAGTGAAAGAATATATACAAATGTACTACAATTATTTTTATCAAGTGCTGACATAAATGAGCATGCAGTCATGTATTTTATCAAACTTTTGCATGTTTTGTATGACAATAGCTTAGACCGTCACCCTTAATTAAACAGGACTAGACGCAACATCAGTCGATCCGCGGCTTTTTATATCAGTACAAAATAATTAGATATAGTTATATTTACTATCTATTCTTTTAAACTGCTGTTATACTTACTATGTTTATAGTCGGGTATGTAGTACCATTATTAGTGTATACGAAATGTACTATTTTAATAGATATTATATATAAGTTATGTATTATGTTTTAAGTAACGTCGAAACTACTCGTATCAATAAACGTTCTTGTATGAAAGTATGTTGTTGTGTACTTACTCTGCTCCCTACGTTCTGTCCTAAAAATGTATTCGTAGGCTCTAACCTCAATCTACCAATTTCAAATTCCAAAAACAAAACGCCGTATTGGAATCAAGTTGTCGACAGGCTTCGTCTACTGTATACCTTAAAACAGACGGGTAGCAGTAGTTTAGAAAATGAGGATGAGATTATTTCAATTATTTCTGATCTTAAAGAAGAAGGTATTATAGAATAAAAGATAATGGTTATACAAAATGTTACCCTCAAGTATACTTTTCTATTTTGTTGTTGTATATTTGTATGTTAGAATATAAGTTGTCTAGTTTCAAATATGTATGTTAGAATATAAGTTAACTAGTTTCAATAAAAAGTAAAATATTTATCTGTTTTATTTCTCCAGGTTAAGTCTTCAAGGTTCTCATAACTGTAGATATTGTAAGAGGAAATCACGCAGAGTTTCAAAGTTATAAAGACGTATTACAAAACATATGACACATGTTATAGATATATATTTCGAAGGTGCTGAAAATAATTACAAATTAATATTAATCATACGAGTTTACTATATTCAACGACGAATATCCTACTAGAGTATATAGTATATTATTACATATCTGCGTATTTCAAAACCATTGAAAATGGTTGATATATTGTAAAATAACGTTAAAATATGAGTTTACTATAGATACGACGAATATCTACATGGGGTAAAATTATACACAGTAAGAAGGCATATGTAGAAATCGTTTACAAGGGTAGTAGATATAACAAAAACGGTTAAAAATCTGTTCAAAATTACATTACGTCTAGAAAAGTAGAAAATTTGGGTTAGAATTGTTGAATATTTGCATTTTCACCATATATCATAGGATTAATTTTTTATTTCTAATTTTATATAAGGCGTTTTGTATAGATCAGAAGTCTCACGATAATTTATTGTCATATACTGCTTTTGAATATTCTATAACAGATAAAGCTATCCATGTTAGTAATTTTTAAATAACGAAATTTTTATTGAATCAGTTAAGTGGTGTGAACTTATAAGTGCAGCTCGCTAGCAGAGCTCAGCAGCTACATTAAGGTTTTCCCCAATACACTCTTCACTGTAAAAGAATAATTTTATTTATCAGGCAGTATATTATTTTCATATATTAGTATGACTTCATAATGTCACCCTATAACGTCATCGGGATAAAAGATGATCGTTGATGAGTTTCAGTACATCATAGTTGAGTCTAATGCCTTTTACTTTACATACTGGATGCTTGTATAGTATAATTATTTTCTCAACGTAGGATATATATCGATATTTTTCTAGTTTGATTAAATCCTATAAGTTATATTCATATCGCCCTATTTATTCTGTTAAGATGTTTATAATAATCATGGTGAGCCTGGTATGAACATAAACCGATTGTACCTATTATTTTCTCTCCGTTTGTATAATATAAAATATATATTTCGCGTCAGACTGATTAGTATCGTCATATGTACCGATTGTTATATTTCCGTGAATATTTGAGTTTTCACCAATACACAGGATAAATTTTTATCTCTAATTTTATATATGGCGTTTTATATAGATCAGGAGTCTCACTATAATTTATTGTCATATACTGTCTTTGAATATTCTAAAACAGATAAAGAACCCTGAACCTTTGCTAGGAAATTTAAAAATAACGAAATTTTTATTGAATCAGCTAAATAGATAGTGTACTTATAAGTGAATCTCTAAATAATGAATGCGTTAACAGTACTCCTGCATTAATATACATAACGTTTCATCGTGTTTTTCAAAACAAATCTCATTGTAAAAGAATAAGAATAATTTCAATTTTATTTATCAGGCGATATACATTATATTATTTTCATATATTAGTACGCAAAGTTATCGTTTCAATAAAAAGTAAAATATTTATCTGATTTATTTCTCCAGGTTAAGTCTTCAGGGTTCTCATTACTGTAGATATTGCAAGAGTTAACTACCCTGTGTTTCAAAGTTATAAAGACGTATTACAAACATAGCTTATAGACTTATATTTAGAAGGTATCGAAAATGGTTACAAATTATTATTAATCATACGAGTTTACTATAGATACGTTGAATATCCTACAAGAGTATATAGTATATTATTACATATCTGCGTATTTCAAAGCTATTGAAATTGTATGATATATTGTAAAATAACGTTTAAATATGGCGACGAACTTATTTCTTTTAAAACTGACACCTCATCATACAAAACATACTGTATTTATGTATTCCCTTTCTCTGTTGATATGTTTTCTACATTGTGTTTTTAAATATTATACCCCAGTTCTCTCAAGAATGCATAAAATTTTCGAAATATCTGTTTATTATTTTACTTAGCACATATAATAAAAGTAGCAAAATGAATTTCTATTTTAACCTGTTAACTTTTATGTACTTTATTCAACTTGACCCTAATTATGAATAAATGAGAAAACATGTTATCAAGTTGTTCTAAATTCGAATATCTAGAAAAAATGGGTAGCTCTTACTGAATATACGAAGAATACGTTTTAGGTATGTATTGAGATACATAACATTTCTCTCATATATGAATTTGTATACAACGATCTAGATCTTGCTACCGTATATGTTTAACATAAAAATAAATGAAAACTATAAACTTCTTTTATCGTTTTTTATTTATAAAATTTTAATAATAATAATATTAAATGTTTGCATTGTACGACATATTGAAAGGGTAGGTGAATTTCAGGCATTTAGCAGGCCCGTGTTTCTAGCTGTGGATCCATAGGCTAGAAGAAGAATCAGAAAAAGTATTAGGCAATGTTCACTGAATAGACTACCTGTTACATTTCATACCTTATTCGTTTCGATAAACATACAGTCAGCATACGGTTGATATCTTTCTGTCTTTACTTTACCTAGGTAAACCAATCCTAGAGACAGAGTTTTATTCGCTATCTTCTGGTTGAGATCGACCACTTTATCTTCAGTAAGTTTGTCGGCGAATCTTTTGGGTAGATATGTTATAGATTTATATTTTGAAGATGTCGCAAATAATTACAAATTAGTATTAATTATACGAGTTTACTATAGATACGACGAATATCCTACAAAAGTATATAGTATATTATTACATATCTTCATATTTCGGAGTTGCTGAAATGTATGATATATTGTAAAATAACGTTTAAATAAGAGTTTACTTTAGATGCTACGAATATCTATATGGTGTATAAACAATAAGAACGTATATGTAGAAATCGCTTACAACGGTAGTAGATATAACGAAAAGGGTTAAAATCTGTTCAAAATTACATTACGTCTAGAAAACTAGAAAATTAGATAATAATACGTATGTTAAATGTACCTATTCTTTCACCTCGTCTGTAGTAGATATAATGAAAAAGGATAAAAATCTGTAGTATAGGGTTTATGCTTATACTCAGGCTCGCAATCATATGTAGCGTATCGATGCTTACATAGTATAATTATTTTCTCAACGTAGGATATATCGATATTTTTCTAGTTTGATTAATTCCTATAAGTTATATTCATTTCACCCTTTTTATTCTGTTAAGACATTTATAATAATCATAGGGAGCCTGGTATGGGCATAAACCGATTGCACCTATTCTTTCACCTTGTCAGTAGTTAGACTGGAAATTTATGATTTCATATATGAAGAATACGTTTAGTGATGAATACTCTGTGTTCTAGAATACTTGTATAGGGGCTAGGAAGCTTGATTTGAATACTACAATCTTGATCACGTGGTTGGAGTATACTGATACCTCGATTGTGTGCATAGAAGTATAATGAGTACCCGTTATCGTGTAGTAGGTATTCGGTCCATTGAGTCCAACCCCTCCCTTTTTATGCAAATGACGCGCGATCTAATTAATATTCAAATGAGGCGTGGTCTAATTAAATGCGCGAATTAAATGCGCGAATTAAATTAATTAATCTAATTAAATTAAATTAATTTAATTCGAGCATGCATATGAGAAATGAGAGAGGTGAGATGTACAAATGAGAGATGAGTTATGTAAATGAGAGATGAGATATGCAAATGATACCGTCAATTAATTTAATTCGCGCATGCATTTGAGAAATGATATATGTAAATGAGAGATGAGATATGTAAATGATACCGTGAATTAATTTAATTTAATTTAATTAGATCAATTAATTTAATTCGCGCATTTAATTCTCGCATTTAATTAGACCACGCCTCATTTGAATATTAATAAGATCGCGGGTCATTTTCAAAAAAGGAGAGGGGGTCAGCTCAACTGTCGGAATACCTACTTTCAACATTAGATATTTATACTGAGATGTTATATTCTGAAATGAATAATATTTAAGAAAGCCCCACGTTCTGGGCAAACAATTAAACTATGAGATGAAATTTCTAAATAAATAAAATAAATGTTTTCTTGATTTTGGCTAGCATTAATAAAAATGAAAATATAACAACCCAAAGCATTTGTTTTACCCAATAGACTCAGTTTTGTTTCGATTGAGCATGAGAAAAACAAATTACCTATTGATCTTATTAATACCTGTATCTGGAAAGAGAACCTTACTACCACTGCACTTGGAATTCCGCACCTAGACAAGCAGTAGTCTTAAACTCTGTATAAATAATTTTATACTTGCATCCACATCACATCAAAATAAAATAAGCACATTTACAAATTAAAAACCACAAATCTTTGTTTTATTAAACACATCAATAAATATTTTATCAAACTAAAACCAAATTCCTTTAGGAAAAATTATTAACTTATAGGTGCGAATTCACGGGGGGGGGGGGGGGAATTGGAGGAAAAGATTTTTTTAAATAATCCGACTTCGTCTCATGCCGCAATCACACGAGTTGTGAAATTGGCGTTTTTGCACCTGTTACACACTATACTTTATCTACGACCATAAAGACGTAATAAAATACCAAAAGCTAGGAAAAATATTTAACCTAGAACATGATTTGAGATTACAATGTGCTGGATTGTCTAAAGTGGATAATGCTCACAGTTTGTGAAAATTAGGTATTAGTTGGAAAAATTGAGAAATGCGTTTAACTCAATGTAATAATCATTTATTTATAAAATTAATACTGAAATTTGAACAATTATTTAAATTAATAACAGTAGTTTTGTTAGTGTCTTCAATTTTTTTTAAATGTCATAGACACATTTTTAAATATATTTTGAACTGCAACTTGAAATAATAAATTCCCAAAAAATCTTTAGATTTCCATGTAATAAACCGGTTATTCTAAATGTATGGATTAAAGCCAATCGAAGGATATATCATTAAATCAATTTTACGTTAATTTAATAACAATTTTTGTAATAACTTTATATGCTGGTAGTCGACACAGTAGCTCAGAGGTAGCGAACTTTATATATTTCAAATTGCAATTAGAAATATTGCATGTGCTGACATCTATGGCACTTTAATAGAACCACTAAAAATGCGAACTCATTTAACGACGGTCATTTACGTACAGTTTAGAGATTATGCGCAATGAGTCGTTTTCATGGTTACTAGACTGTGTGAAATGTGTAATTTTCTATAATAGTGGTCGTAGATAAATTAGTTATTTGTATACCAAGGCACTAAACTAGTACTTTTTTATCACAAATATGGAGATTGTTGAACAAACATAATGAGTGATAAAAAAAACTTTAGTCCTGAGGTGTACATTACGTTTTTTTCTGAAATCGTGAAATTAAGAATTTGAAATACAAAATGTGTTTTTAATAACAGTAGAGTAGGCAACTAAGTCATTGTGGCTGTATGCGACATATGTCAAATACATGTGAAACAATGAAATAAAAATGACAGATGAGTCCGTAAAAGTCAGTTGTGACATATGTCATTGTGACAAATGAGCCCGTAAAAGCTCTACTTTACAGACTCGAATGAGTCGCAAAACATAAATTTTGCGCAATGTCATTGTCAATAAACATTACTGATGATTTTTTTATTCACAATCATATTGCAATATGTACATTTCATATGTTGTAAAAACCTTGGAAAGTAAGCTATTGCTATAGCAACACCAAAGTGGTTAACAATTTCCTTTACATGTCTCTAAAACTGACATGTAAAGTCTTGGCCAACTTTTTTTGCGAATAATTTAAAACAGGACGTTTTATCCGATTTAAATTTAGGTTTTTATAAATGTATTTAACGTATTTAGCGCATTCATTGCCATCTAGCGGCGAAGATGAAACCTTACTTAAAATTTCTTTTGGTCAATAGATGGCGTTGATTGGAATTATGACAGTTTATAGAAAATTTATTTTACAATTATGTACTTTTTATTTAGATTATTTAAGTCTAATTATTGTGCATAAAATAATATACATGTTTCGTTGGTAAAGTTTCCAAGCCACGTGATATTGTTTGACCTTGACGTACCGTCTCGGTCAAACAATTATAGCTTGGCTTGTAAAGAGATCCTTTACCAACTCAACATGTAATATACTATTAAATAACTTTGTCCAAGATTATTTCTTAAATAACTTTTTACACGTTTAAGAACGGAGAAAGATCGTTATCCAGTTGCATTACATATCGGTAATGTTAAGATTTTTTTAAAAATTGTTTCAACTTTGGGAAATGTTGACAATTGACAAATGACATTAAGAAATTTTCCCCTACAGTTCCCCTTCCCCGAATTTAAGTCGGACACCCGCGCAGAGTTGCTACAAGGCAAGCATTCGGAGCGACAGAGATGACAGTATATTTTGTTACAAAATTTTACCTATCGCTCTAAATGATTGCTTTTTCGCGCGAAACTCTATTGCGACGACCGTACACCTTTTTTACCGGTAACTAAGTCAACGTGGCTGTGTGCGACATATGTCAAATACATGTGAAACAATGCAAATAAAAATGACAGACGAGTACGTAAAAGTCAGTTTTCACATATGTCATTGTGACAAATGAGTACGTAAAAGTTCTACTTTATAGACTCGAATGAGTCGGTAAAGTGTTTGCTTTATGTACTATTTCAGAAAAACATTTTATTTCATAATCAGTTCATTTATAATGGAACATCTCTGCTTTTAGAAGCATCAAATTTATCAATAATATTTTCAAAACATTTTTGCGCAATTGAAACATTGAACTGTATGATGGTGTTTGTTTGCTAATCAACGTTTGGGTGGTGCAAAATCAAATAAAACGGTGTATTTAATGAATGGTGATGGTTTTTATTGTACTGTATTAATTTTTATTGAATGTTTTATTATGCAACGTTATGCATTAAATTAAAACCAAAGAAAAATGATCTTTTTGTTTTATTTCTTTCATGTAGATTTCAGTCAGACAAACATTCACCCAATATTTATGGGATTATATTAATGTTATATCAAATATATCATATTAAAAGTATATACAATAAAATATATTTAACATTCAAAGTTCAATATTTATACACCGTGTCCGCGTAAGTTGGCTACATATGGAAAACTTTGTTATTATTGATTTTATGAAAAACAGTTATTCTTCATAAAAAGTTCTGCATGTTCTAAAACCCAAAATTCAACCATCAGATATTAAATTATATCAGTTGTATCATAATAATAATAATACTAATAAAATGTAAAAATAATATTTTGTAATTGTAAATAAACAATATTGAATATTTAAAAATTATTTTTAATCCATAACATCTTTTCTTATTAAAAATTCTTGATATGGTCAAAAATGAAGGTACTAATGAAGGTACTTTACTCTTGAACAAAAATGATATAATTATTATTATTATGATACGACTGATATAATTTAATATCTGATGGTTGAATTTTGGGTTTTAGAACATGCAGAACTTTTTATGAAGAATAACTGTTTTTCATAAAATCAATAATAACAAAGTTGTCCATATGTAGCCAACTTACGCGGACACGCAGTATATTAAAAAACAAATGTTTTTTAGATTAAAAAAATCTGTCGTTTTCTATGTTTGATAAATATTGAGAATTAAGTATTTCATTTATAGATGATGCTACCTGGGAATAGTTAGATATATTTACTTTTTGTATGTATCGTATCTAGTTACCTATTTTCTGTATTCATCCTTATCAACATGTTTGTTTCTCAATTTAACTGCCTTTTATTAATGATATTATTTTATGATATTTAATATGTTGAAACAATTGTCAGGTCATAATTTAATAAAACTTGTGAAAGTTCTAATTAAACTTTATTATTTTATTTCATGATTATGGAGGTCCACGTACTACAATTGGAGAGAGTAAACTCTTAAACTTTATTGGTTAAAGATAATATGTATGATGTAATATTATTAAAAACTCAACACAAAGTTACATCCATAACCTTGCATTTTAAAACGTACAATTAAAAATTAAAAAGCACCACTAATTTACCAATACACTATTTTATATGATTTTGTACCACCCAAACGTTTACCAGCAAACGTTAATACATCTGATGTAATTCCAACAGCAGTGGCGGATTTAACAGTTAAGGGGCCTGAAGCGTTACACATTTCTGGGGCCCCATAGTATAAATCAATTACTACAATTTATATACCTTTTATTTTTTTATCAAAACGTAAGTACATATAATTATTAATATCACGGGGTTTGGGGGATGGAGGAAATTTCCTTCCCAAGATTTTTTAAATAATCCGACTTCGTCTCATGCCGCAGTCACACGAGTGTGAAATTGGCGTTTTTGCACGTGTTACACACTATACTTTATCTACGACCACAAAAACGTAATAAAACACCAAAAGCTAGGAAAAATATTTAACCTAGAATATAATTTGAAGTTGAGATGCTGGATTTTCAAAAGTAGACAATACCCACAGTTTGTGGAAAACAAGTGCTAAAATTAAGAAATGCGTATAACTCAATGTAATAATCGTTTATTATTTAAAATTAATACTGAAATTTAAACAATTATTTAAATTAATAATAATAGTATTGTTGTTGTCTTCAATTTTTTAAATGTCATTAGACATGTTTTTAAATGTATTTTGGACGTCGTCTTGTATTTTAAATGTATTTTGTTAATGCAAGTAAATCATAACCTCAATTTTACAAATACATTGAATACCTAGTGCTTCATTTGAATGTAATTTGAAATAATAAATTCCCAACATATTTTTAGATTTCCATGTAATAGACCGGTTATTGCAAATGCATGGATTAAAGCCATCAGAAGGATATATTGTTAAATCAATTTTACATTAATTCAATAACAATTTCTGTAATAACTTTATATAGTAATAATAACTTTATACGTTGGTAGTCGACACAGTAGCTCAGAAGTTTAGAGATGTCGCTCAGAAAGTGGAAGGCCGATTTCGATTTCCAGCTGGGGTGATAATTTTTTCTATATGGATTTGCATTCAAAATATAATTTAAAGTAAAACATTAATTAAACAAAATAAATTAACATATTTAAATAAAATACAAAATGAACACAAACGTGTTTTAATAAAGTGAGTTTTGTTGATGAACGACTATTATACTCACAATTTTATAGTGATATGTGTATAAATCACAGATGAGCTGCTCCTAACTGAAGAGAACCAAAAGCTCGAAACAGCTGTCTTAAGGTGCCGTCTGTGATTTATACACATATCACTATAAAATTGTGAGTATAATAGTCGTCCATTAACAATTTTTAACTTTTAAAAATACATTAATCTTTATCTAAAAGTTATAACTTTGTGTATTTCTAATAATTAGATATATAGCATATATTGCATTTCCCACGGTCATTTCCGTACAGTTTAAAGATTATGAACAATGAGTCATTTTCGTGCTTACTAGACTGTGTGATTGTGTAATTTTCTATAGTGGCCTAAATAAATTATTTATTTGTATACCAAATAAAGTTGTACTTTTTTATCACGAATATGGAGATTTTTGAACAACCATAACGTGTGATACAAAATCAGCTTAGTGCTGAGGTGTACATTACATTTTTTCTGAAATCGTGAAATTGAGAATTTAAAATACAAAATGTACTTTTAATAACAGTAAAGTAGGCAACTAAGTCAACGTGGCTGTGTGCGACATATGTCAAATCACGACCTCCTCGATTCGACGTTTGACGTCTTAATACGGCCAGTTCAAATTTTAAAAATATCATTATGCACATGTTCTCCGCATGGCGCTAGCTACCGGGGGATTGGAGATCAGAACCGCGCCGGTAATTTGAAATGGTTCGAAAATTAGCTTAAATTTTTACACTTTTGACAGTTAACATACTTCAAATAAATTACAATTTATGCCATCGGCAGTGGTGATTATAAGAAAAAGCATTTTTTTATTGAAAAGTATTTATTTGTCAATGTTTGAGTACTTTTTTAGAAAGAAGTTTAATGTACAATCGCGTTCCAGATATGTTGTTGGTGCTTTTTCGGCAAGGTTAGTTAATATTGATTTTAGAAGTATATTTAAAATTATTCTTCAAAGGTCCTTGTTGCGAATCTTGAGAATAGATAAAGAAGAATTCTAAGATAAAGAATTCTGAATAAAGAGTCAAGATCAGCTAAAATACTGCAATGATTGCATTCTTGAGGTAAATATTGAAATCTATTTAAAACCAGATCTGTTATTTGGTTTATTAATATGAAATTTTTACTAGGGCATTTCAAATCTCCACGATCTTGTTGGTTGATTAATCCTAAGAGCGATTTGAGGAGCAATTGCTCAATGAATTGGTCAATACATACTGTACATCATGAGGAGTGTTCGAAAAACATGTCTAAAATGTGTTATGATAAAAGATTTTCTTAAAATATATTTCAGAAATTACTGTATGTACTGTAGGGCACCACATTACATTTTAATAACTTTCAACCAGAAGATCCGTCTTTATAGCAACTGCTTTTAAAGTGTAATTTACAGATAACAGTACTTTCGGGTATTTTCGTATCTGAAATAAATTAAAATTCTACGTTAACTATACTGTCCGGACTGTTCCTTTCTACTGTACAATGCACTAAATACGATGTAATTTAGAAAATGTATAAAGTAAAATAAATGAACATTTTACTAAAGTATATGTTTTAATCCTACCAGAAGGAAGATGTAAATTTTCAATCCACCTATTTCGTAAGCTAATACTGGAAGAAAATGCGAAGAAACTCGTTGCATTTTTGTAATTTCTGTAAGTAACACATAGCACTTCTTGTTGTGAATTGGCATTTTTTTCAGTAAAATTACTATTTTTAAATCAAAAACTTATCAAACAAAAGCAAACGCACTAAATTCGTTATAAAGTAGAATAAAGATTAATTATTCGATATACGGACCTTCTAAACTCAGGTAAACCAATTATATTGAGTTGTAGAAGATAACTTAGAGAATAATAATCCGAAAAAACATCGCGCTGGTCGCCGGTAATTAATAAGAAAAACAATGTTAAAATGGCTATTTTGAGGTTAGAATGTCACGATGTTAGGTTACAGTTAGTAAAAAAGTTGGCTGTATTTACGTGAAAATGGCTTAAAAATGGAGTTTGTGTCATCTGATAAGAATATTTTATAATTTTTAACTGTTTTTATGACGTTTTTCGAACGAAAACCCGTAGCGCTATATCGAATAATTACTGAATAAAGTTTAGAAAAGTCAAATATTTAACAATAACCTTCAAAAGAATCCGGATTTTATTTTAAAATATTATCACTGATTATAAACATTCCAAGCATTTTTTTAGTGTACATTTGGATGTGTGAACGCGTCGGATAAAATCGAACGGTTGAACGCGTCCATTCCCCCGGGACGTGGCGCCAAGCGGAGAACGCCGAAAACTGGCAAATGAACAGGCCGCATAAAGACGTCAAACGTTGGCGTCGAATCGAGGAGGTCGTGTGTCAAATACGTGTAAAACAATGCAAATAAAAATGTCAGATGAGTCCGTAAAAGTCAGTTTTCAGATATGTCATTGTGACAGACGAATCCGTAAAAGTTCTACTTTATGTACTATTTCAGAAAAACATTTTATTCCATAATCAGTTCATTTATAATGGAACTTCTCACTGCTTTTAGATGCATCAAATTTATCAATAATATTTTCAAATTATTGCTTATTTGCTTAAACGTAATAAAGGCAATTTAACAGTACATTGTGTATCAAGTGCGTGAAGTAGACTTTTTTACACAAGCGTGGAGTGGAGTACAACCACGCGATTTAAAAAAAGACTTCACGCACGTGTTGCACACTGTACTTTTTCTACGACCGACCGTACGAATAAAACAAATTAAAGATACAAAAAAGAATTTAAACAAATTATTTAATTTTCTTTATTATAATAATTATTATTAATAGTAATGGTGCAATTTGTAAGATGCTCGAATCTTACGCCAGCGCCAGCGGCCTCAACTGATGAATTTCCATTCACAACAGTATTTTTGTTTGAATTGTGAATGGACAAAATTCTATGAGAAATATCATTTTTTTATTGAAGGAGTTTTCTATATATCCCTCCGCCACAGAGGAACTCTTCCAGCCTCCGTGCTGTTTGAGCGTCAATAAATCTGCCCCACTTTCCACCAGTAAGGAGGCAGAGGAGCGTCTGAAGCAGTGACCAGTGTACTGCTCTGGATCAGGCAGTTTTAAAAATTTCGCAACGTCGGAAGGTACTCTTCCAATTTTATTAATGCCTATGACTTAGAGATTTTTGCGGCAATAAAGATGCACTTGCTGCGTTTGCTGCTGCTGTTATATTTGTTGGTGTAGACGGTCTTTCTGTACACGATTCCATAATTAGCGCGCACAATACCCAAGAAAAACGCGAATGAGTTTGACGTTTAAACATCAAAAAAATAAACTTTTCTAATGCACAGCTATCTGTGAATTTTCCATCTGTGTCGAAAAGTGTATTAGCTCTTATGGCAGCGATGCGTAAAATAAATCCCATAAGAATAGCATTGCACTTTACGCATCGGTATTTAAACTTGAACTTCACTTCATTTTAATGATGTGTAAAATTGCATTTTAGAAATGGGAGTAGAAAAAAGACTTTATAATACCGAATTGTAGCGTTCTAGGTTGTAAAAACCGAATAGAAGGGAAATATTCTAAGGTCATAACCTTTCACAGGTACGTATTACAATATGTTAAAATTTTTTTTAAGTTGTTTCAACATTGGGAAATGTTGTCAATTGACAAATACATTAAGGAATTTCACCCATTCGAAAGCATGGTACAGTTCCCCTTCCCCGGATGTAAGTCGGACGACCGCGCAGAGTTTGCTAGAAGGCAAGGCATTTGGAGTGACAGAGATGATACATTCCTTGCGGGACTGCTGCGAAACTGTATATTCCGTTACAAAATTTTACCTATCTGAATGCTTGCCTTTTCGCACGAAACTCTATTGCACCGACAAAGTGAGTTCTCATGCCAATAATTTTTATTAGTCGCATGTCCACTGCGATCCTGGGCAAGGGTCCTCTGCAGGGCCCCCTGAATTGTGGGGCCTGAAGCGGCCGCTTCAAACGCTTGTGCCTAAATCCGCCACTGTCCAACAGACTAACGCCGATTACAGAAAAAATTTTTACCAGATAGAAAAAATATTATATTTTCGTTTTAGAAAATGAAAAAGTTTTTAGATATTTTGACGCCTCCACTGAGGCTTTACATATTTTACATTGTAAGTTAACCTTACATTGTAAATAAGTTTACGTTAGTAAAATATGAAGATTTAAATGTAAATTGTTTGCTCAAAAACGAGACATTTAGTGAAGATTTCAAGTCATGCTAAACTTTGTTTTTTGTATATGAAATATACAAATGTGCGAATCGAGTCATGTTTTTAAATAAACTTTGCGGATTTTAACCAAAACTTATCTTAATACTTCTCTGAACGTCGAGAGCATATCGCAGTTGAAAAAATTGTTTGTAAATCTGGTTTGGTACAATAGATTTATATTATACAGCATATAGATGTATATGCTGCATGCACTTGCTTCAGTTAAAACGGCAAACTGGGCATATTAATTGTCACATTGGCAAAGTGATTTTTTTAGCGATGCGCACGTCTAACTCCACAAAAGTTTTTTGCTTGTTTGGTATTTTTAATGTTAGTACAATGATCGTATTTAAAATTTAAAATGTGATTTTCTTGAAAACTAGCAGGAAGCGACTATATGTTGATCAAGAAAATATGTTCTAAATCACTACAACGAACCCCCCGCCTCCATTAAGAGGTTTCTAGTTTTATAAAACAGGCTAATGAAAATCTCTAAAAACCATTTCTTCAACAAACGCATCTTCACTCGTAGTCGTAGGAGAGTGGTGTTAAGTTCCAAAAACCGTTGAATGTTTTTAGTAGTATTAAGTACTTAGACTAAATAATAGGAGTATCAAAATAGTGTCATGATTTATATTCTTTTATTAAAATTTATTTAAACAAAACAATGAAACAATAATAATTTAATGTAAAGCACTACATAGAATTGCATTATAAAAATGTAAGTAGCCAATTACTAATTTTACTACAAATCTTCTATAAGTTCCATAAGTTTGGACATAATACAATTTTGTGCTTTAACGCATGTTTGCCCATGTGTTGTTCCAGTGGCTCCTTTCTCCTTACAATAAGTAACAGCAGCTTCTGCTAACCCTTTTACTATTGTTACCACAATTTCATCTTCATCTTCCAATTCATCTGCGGCCAACTTTTGCATTAACGCCGACAAAGCATCATAATTAACATTTCCATTATTATCTTGTATACCCTGGTCCTTCCAATAACATTCTAAAAATTTATTATATTGATCATCGTCTTCTGTTGTAACATCTGCATTATTAAGTTCAAGTATATGAACTTCGTTCAAATGTAAATTTCTGACGCATTTCTTCTCGTCAGTTGATAAAGGTGTAAGAGCGTTTCCTTCAGCTTCAGCAATAGCTCTGGCTTCTATTGTATTAAGTGCAACCTGAAAGATTGAAAGATAGTAATAAAGTAGAAAGTCTATAAATACGAAAAAAAAGTTTCTGGGGTTAAAAAAGTGGAAGCCATTTTCAAGATATGAATTAATGTTAATGAGATCTAAAAATAGTAATGATGTCCTAGTTTGAACTTTAAAACTTCTTTATGATAAAGCGTATTGCGCTTTTTGTATTTTAAGGCCTACTTAGGACATCTAGATTGAATTTTTATGGTTTACGACTTCTTAATATTACTTTATATTACTAATATAATTGATTCTATTTAGTTTAATCAAAGAAAATTACAGGATGGTAAATTATAATAGTAATTTCGATGTCCACGCAAATACTGATGACATAAATTATAATGAATAAAGTTTAAAGATTTTATATTTAAAAAAATAAACATAATTTATTAGCGAGGGTTTCTTAAATATTTTTAATTTGATTAAATTAAATCAATTTGTTATTACCTGAAGAAGAATGCAGCAGATAAAGAAAATCACTTTTGTCTCCATGATGCTGGATGTAATATAATAATCACTACTGATGTTATGCAAAACTTTCATTAACTATTTATAAGAAAATTATCGAAAACATAGATTAGAAGAATCGTTATCAATAAGTAAGCTAGCAATAATAACAACAAACATATGAAAAAATCATTTACTTAAATTAATACACGGAATTAATATATTTTTCATGTCAGTGCACAATGGCGTAACCGGACTGGTGATGAGTAAGAAAAACTAAACATCTGAAAAACAAGATGTAGTATTTCTAGTGTTTTAATTTGTAGTTACTGTAAAATAGGAAACTATACCTACGCATCTAATTATTATTATCATTAGTTTAATTTTTTGCTCATTTTTGCTTTAGCAAACTGTCAACAATGCTCTTGGCGTTGGGATTCTTCCCGTACGATTAAGGGACTAATGGGTATTTACGAACTCACATAAGCAAATGTTAAATATTGTATTAACATTCGTGCTGAGATTAATATACAGACAAAACATTATTTTCTCACAATAATAAATAATAAAGCGTTTTTATCTTTGGCAAGGTTCAGCTTACTTTTAGCTACTCTTCGACCAAACCAATTAATAATAAATAATAATAATAATAATAATAAATGCAATTTAATTAATTATTTAACAAATAACTATACAATGGTGTAGCAGCGGGGGTGACAGAAGGAGGTCCGTATAATTTGAAATTTTTATGTAAAGATTACATACTGTTATGATATAAAAAAGGTGGCGTGTCTGTGTGTTCGGTTAATCATTTTAGATTATATAAAAATTAATTAATAAGCATCGTATTTGTGCAACAATAAGATTTTATCGTGATAAGCGCTGTACTAGTATACACGTTACAACATTTGATCATAGATTTATTTAAATTAAAGACCACTATCACTTATGTTTAATGGTAGCAAGGCAAACTGAAAAGTTATACAAAAACAAACACCACTTAGCTTTGTGATGAAAAGAAAATTTGCACCGGCTATGATTTTAAAATCCAAGACAAGCTCAGGAAAATTGCATGAGAAAATTTAGGCGGGTCGCTCTTTGACAAAATAATAAACTATTGTTCAACCTATACCTGTAAATTTCTGTTAATGGACACAAAACAAAAAAACACAAATAAATTTCTTTTTGAACATTTAAAAATATTATTCTATTAATAAACACATAAAAAGAATGAAAACTGAAAGTTTATGAAAGAGAAACGAAAACAAAAAAAATTTCTTACTATCTAAATTGGATTTAATTAACAAACTTGGAATAATTTAAATTAATTATTGGTGTCAATTGGATTTACCAAAATAAGAATTAAGAGACAGTCTAATTCTCTATGTCCTGATTAATTTTTATTTTATCAATCCCACGATCTTAAATTATAATTAAAAGAAAGAAACGAAAGAAAAATAAAGTTAAAGTTTGAAAATAAATTTTTAAATTCAAAAATCTTGCGCCACTGAAAAATTTCTAAACACACTATATTATTTGGCAGTTTTCTGTAATAGTCGGTAAATTTACCTGCTTATTTGTTGTGATGGTGAACACACATTTTTAAAGTGATCTTTCCAGTGAAAATTGTATTGTAAATAATTACCATTATTAAATATTGGACATGTTTTCTCCAAGATGTGAGTACATCAAATCAATTAGTGATTTCCAACAAGTTTCCATTATATCCTGTTTTAAAACTCCTTCCATCCAGAAATAAAGTTCCAATACGTTTTCCTGAAATTTCTTTCTTATAAATAAATAGTCCAAAAACCAAATTAACACTTCACTTTGCTTTTTTTATAATTCACATTAATTGTTCTTTATTATTATCATTATTTTAAATTATTTAACACTTTTTCAAAAAAATTAAATTTGGATGACATTTGTCGTAACTTCACTTTTTTGACGTTTCATCGACGTTAAGTTTGACACACATAACCTTAAAACTTTATTAAATTATTGCATGATCTGACATGGCTTCTGCTTTGTATGAAGAAGAAAGTAACCAGATTTTCGACCTGCTTTTATATTTTTTTCAAAAACAAACGCCTAACGTCATTTTTCCACTAACAAAATCTGGTACGTTACTAAAAAAAATTGAACATCTAACCTAACAAGATTTACATAACCAAATTATTGTTAAAAAATTAAATTAAACGTTTAAACAAATTACATAATCGGAAAGAGGATAATTTTTCCTATAGTTTGGTATATTACATGCCTAACAAAAAAGCAAATTTAACTCCAGGATTCAATGGCAACCATCTTGAATTTCTGACAAACATGGTTTTACAAAATTACAGATAATAACATTTTCACACTTTATCACTTCCTTTTCTTATTATTAAATTAATCCTAACATCCTATTACACAATATTTACATCAGTTTTGGCACCAGAACTTTAAATATTTATAACTAGATTTTACTATTTTAACAGATCAGGTTCAAATGATACAAATTTTAAGCTTTAAAAGGCTAAACCTTCTCTATTTAGAGCTGCCCACTTGAAAATTCTATTGCTAAAGGTGCTCTAGAATCTAATTAACAATATTGCAGCAAAGGATTTTGGCTGCAAATGCATAGGTTAATGAAAATTATACATTTATCATTAATTTGATGAATTGATAAACCAGCATGAGATTTACTTGAGATTCAACAACAAAAACTGTGAGTATTGTGATGATTGCTTGCATACACCTTTCCATCTTTGCGGAAAACGAATGCAGCGTTGGATAGCTGGAAGTGTCTACTATGCTAGTACGAAAACACGTTTTTGTCGCTGTAGTAGTATTTTTTCTATAGAGGTTAGAAACAAACGTGTTTTTTTCTTGTGCCGATAAAAGTGTGTGACGAAAAACACGAGCAACGGATCAATGTGAAATTTCTCGTTAAATTAAAAAAACTCCGACTGAGTGCTATAAGTTGTTGAAAGAGGCCTATGGTGAGAACTCTCTATCTCGTGCGCGTGTTTTCGAATGGTATCAACGGTTTTCTGAAGGCCGAAAGAGCACCGAAGATGACAAACGTCCAGGTCGACCTGTCTTTGTTTCAACTCCGCAAACAGTGACCAAAATCAATGAAATTGTGGGCGGAGATCGTCGTATGAGCATTCGGATGATTGCTGAGACTGTAAACGCCGATAAAGAAACTGCCAGAAAAATTCTACATGACGAGTTGAACATGAAGAAAGTTTGTGCGAAGTTGGTTCCAAAAAATTCGACCCCTAAACAAAAGCTAGTCCGTCAACAGATCTGCTCAGATTTTCTTGAGAGGTTAGATGAAGAGCCTGAATTGATGGAAAACATCATCACTTGCTATGAAACATGGATATTCCAATACGATGTTGAAACTAAGCGGCAATCCATGCACTGGAAAACTCCTGCATCGCCAAGAATGAAAAAAGCAAGGATGTCGAAATCAAAATTTAAAGCCATGCTAATCGTTTTTTTCGACATCAACGGCATCGTGATGACTGAATGGGTGCCACATGGTCAAACTGTAAACCAAACTTACTATTTGAAAGTTTTGGCAACACTGCGAGAGCGAGTTCGTAAGAAACGGCCGGAGTTGTGGAAAAACAAGTCGTGGATCTTGGACCAGGACAACGCACCTGCCCATAACGCGCTGTCTGTGAAGCGTTATTTAGCCGCTAGACGCACTCCAGTGCTCGAACACGCGCAGTACTCGCCTGATTTAGCACCCTGTGATTTTTTCCTGTTTCCGAAAATCAAGTCTGCCTTAAAAGGAACCCGGTTCGAGTCGATCGAAGTGGTGAATCGAAAATCGGAGAAGCCCCCAAATGCTCTTACAAAAGAAGACTTCCAGCATTGCTTTGACCAATGGAAAAAACGAATGGAACGGTGTGTGGCGAGGGGAGGGGAGTACATTGAAGGGAATCATTCGATTGTAGAATAATTTTTAAAATAATACTCTTTTTCATAAGCAGTCTCGTTATTTAATAGCCAGACCTCGTATATCATCTCCTGAATACGAAATCTTCTCTTTTCCAAACAGGCAAAATGGCGTCAGGTATCAGAGAGATGTTCCGACATGTTTTGTTTTTTCGAATTCATTTTATTTCTTATTTTTATTCATTTAGGGTTCAATTAGGGTACAAATAGAAATTATGAATATAGGGCTATTTTCAGATTCAACGATATCCAAAAATACTCCGCAGTACCCGCCGCGCCGTTATACTAAACTTGTGAATCATTTGCAATGATTACAAAAACTTCCAAACATATCAAAATATTATTATTTTCCTTTCTACGATAAGAATTCCAGGCAAATAGGATTATCTTTATAATACAAATCAATAAATATTGCAGTTTTTTATTAATAATTCTTCTATCAAATAGGGGATTTTAATTGTACTTCAAAGTAAGTTTAATTTAAGATATAATTTACATTATTTTGAAAGAAGTATGACCTATGACCCTCCAAAAGATTTAATGCACGAATATAGTTATTTTTCATGTAATTCTAAAAAAAACTAAATTAGTAATCAAAAAATATGAAGTATCTGCGAAATAAAAGATTGTTAAAGCTTATTAAACTATAGCAATTAATAGCCGCTGAAATGCAAACAAATAAAAAAAAGGAAGTAAATTCTTATTAAAAACGAATATATTGTGCAAGATTTTATGAAAAATTTATTCATATTAAATTGATACTTAAATATATGACTAATTTTACAAATCTAGACGATAACGTTATATCCTATAACAAAATAAAACAATTAATTAAATAATTGACTCAAGCTGTTTCAATTTATAAAGTTTGAGAATTGTGTAGTCTTTGTAATCCTATTTGTGATATAAATGAGGTAACAGGCATATTCTCATTGAAACTACAAAAAAACCAAGTTAATATTTAATTCAACAGAAAATTAAAGCATCTAAGCTGTGAATAAAGAAAACGACATAAACAGATAAATAAAATAAACGCAGATTGAAACTGAAATCTGTCTTTTAGTGAATGCAGCCCATTCCTTCTCAAAACAGGCAGGTTGTGCCGATCAAGAAAAAAATTATCTTTCAGGCAAACCGAACTACATTCAAATATTCCTATTAGTTTCCGAAATATTAAAAAAATCTGTTTTAAACAGTAAACATATTCGCGATCGTACCCTTAACTTTGATGACCTGTAACTTGATCCAGAATCTTCTTTGGGCTAAACAAGAAAATGAGTCCTTTTATTTTTAACAAAGAATAACATACTAAAATTTCATCACAATTGGTGACTTTGACTGGCACCACCTGTCTGTTTTGAAATGGAAAAGGTCATACATTTAAGAGCCTGCACACATGAAGGCGTTTGTCGCCGCGTTTGACGCGCGTCACCAAAAACCCTCGAGCGTACACATGTAAGCGATAAACGCGACGTTTTAAGTGTCAATGTATCATGATTCATTATTACAGATTAATTATGTCAGTAGCACAATGGAATTCGAACAAGTATAATCTTATAATCTTATCTTATAAGATAACAATATTATCTTATAATATTGTCTTATAATCTTGTATCGCCTTTATAAACAGTATAAAAAACAGAAAATATTGGGTGCACCCTATTTTACGGGAAAAATTAATTAATGGCATGTTCATAACCCTCTATCCCAAACTTAAAGAATATGAATTGAAATTTTTCAATTATTTTAGAATGTCCATTAAATTTTTTGGCGATTTGTTGAAATTAATTACGGACGATATTACACCGACAGTAGATAGGCTAGGAGAGTTCGGCGACAATCCTTATGGAAATTAACATGGGAAATCGCTAAGGTCCAACGTAGTAATTTTGGATTTCAAGGTCATCCGCGGTCTAGCGCATGACCTCACCGCGCTCGCGTTATACGCGCTCCAGCGTGTGATATTACCACGTATACAGGTCAACTCTACATATTACATTATGATCGATGCCTATACATCCTTAGGTTAGAAACAGTCTTGAAACAAAAATGGCTGAGTCCACCCTGTTAGACAAGAAATCAGAGTATGGGCGTGATAAATAAGCTTTCCAATCTCAAGTTGATACTTAAGAAAATAACCTTATTGTAATATTACATAATTTCGTTAATGAATACTAATCGTATGCTGACGGCACCAACTACAAGACTGTGCTCGTTATCTATTCTCACTCGGCATCTAATACTCATATGTCTATACGTATATATTATTTAATAAAGACCTGTAAATGAAACACACAAATATGGTTTATACACTTTATTATTTTACTTTTAAGGGCGAGGGAATGAATGCTCTGCGGATCATAGCGATTTTTAATCATTTGCATATCTCATCTCTCATTTGCATATCTCATCTCTCATTTACATAACTCATCTCTCATTTGCACATATCATTTTTTTGCTAATTAAATTAATTCACGGTATCATTTGCATATCTCATCTCAATAATAATTAATTAACATATATATTGATAATGAATTCAAATAAATTCCTGAAAACACTTTTCTATATCTCATCTGCATATAACATTTCAACTACAGACATTCCTAAAATATAAATCTATTAGTCATAACATTTAAAATGTGTAACATAATTAACATGTAGAAACTTGTCATTTCTCATTATTGATTTCACCTTAGTTCTCGGAACTGGATCTATAAGGATTATCTCTACGCCAACAAGAAACCTCAAGTAAAATGTATTGTTTCATCCGATGCCTGTCAAATATTTCTTATCATAACATACCATTATGTTCAAAACAATGCAAATATAATTACTTTCAATATAGTCACTTGTTTAGTTAAAAATTTATTTAAAATTTACAGCAAAGGAATTTTAAGCAGCAGATTTCTTAAAACATTGCTAGCTTGATACGTGTACTGGAATAATAATGTAAAAAGTGTTTATAAATATTTATATGCGATTGTTTAATTGATTTAATGAGAAGGTCCCCTATACACGGTCCAGCATGCGATATTACCACATATACGGATCAACTCTACATATATTATGATTGATGCAGTCATCCGGGGATCGTTAACATAGAAACATTAAACTAAATATATTTACTTAATTATAATTAAAATACAGAGTTATATGACTAACTTTATCTTATACTAAACTACACATTAAGAAATAATAATTATGAAGCATAAGGCTTTTATAGTATCTTTGAGGATAAGAAGATTACATTCAATCTATTTACTTGAATCATAACATTTATCATTAACTAAATATCATAAATGAATATATTCCATATTGAAACCCGTTATGTAATATAAAAATCCTATCTTATTATTCAGCTTGCAGATTTTCCCTAATTAGACATCTCTCAAATGTATTGTTTCATACAACGACCGACAAACATTTATTAACCGATTAGCTTCCTTTTGAAATTTCTTGAAAGGTGTCCATTATGTTCAAAACAATTATAATTTATTTATTTATAGAAAAAGGAATATTGCATAATGCTTTTGTAAATTCAAAACATATTTCAGTAAATATTTATAATTGCTATGGATACTACATTAAACAGTTTACTTCAACCCTCAGTATTATTATTAATGTTTGAATTACGTACACGGTAATTAATCACCAGTTTTTTCATAGAAGAAAATTCCTTAAATATGTGTAGTATATGCAGGTTTGAGATTATTCTTGATCCTATCCAATATTATCGGTTTTACAAAAGATGAATCTTTATCAATTATAAATATCTATTATTATTAACTTGATAGAGTCAACATCTAACTTCGGTTTTATAGAATTATAACGTTTTAAATATTGATATTTTAAAATTGTCTTGCGTTTCACGTTTATTACGATAACAATTATTCTGCATCGTTAGGTTCTACACGGATTAACCCTGAGTCAGTTTCAACTTGGATGAAAACATATTTATCATTAATGTTTAAATTAAAAAAAAACTTATTTGCTAGCTTGATACGTGTACTGGAATAATAGTGTAAAAGTGATTATGAATATTTATACGCGATTGTTTAATTGATTTAATGAAAACCTTATATGGTTATATGAAGTAGGATGATGCGGTATAAAAAATCTATAGTGGATTATTTAAGCATCTATGTTAATTCTCGAGAAGCTATTAACTCGATATGATCATTATGAAAGCAAATATAATTCCTTTCAATATAGTCACATGTTTAGTATTACTTATTTCTTACGAATGAAGGCGGATTACATCCTTATCTCATTATCTCTTTAACACAACATATAAACTGTTAACTAGATATCATAAATGAATATATTCCTTATTGAAACACGATATGTAATATAAAAATCTTATATTATTATTATATAGCTAGCAGATTTTTCCTAATTAGACAAAGTTTGATTATCTACGAATCACCAACAGGAAATATATAAGTAGGGATTAATGTTTTACACTGATACCATTATAGCAAGGTGCAACTCTTATTACCTTATATATCATAAACGTGTTGTTAGTGTAAGCTACTTACAGGAAAAAAGATTACAATCAATCAGGATCACAACATATATCATTAACTAGATATCTTAAATAAATATATTATATATCGAAGGTAGAGCAAAGACATGAGGATATCCATCGTTTGACTAATGTCTATTTATTAAAACAAATAAGTTATGAAATGAAGCAGGGAGTCTATTCAATGAACAATGCTAATACTTTTATGATTTTTCTAACCTATAGATCTGCAGTTAGAAACTCAAGCCTGCTAAATGCTCACAATTCACTTACCTTATCATCATCATATCGCACAATACAAACATTCCATATTATTATTAAAATTTTATAAATAAAACGATAAAACAAAATTATAGTTTTTCACCTATTTCTATGTTAAACGTATTCATCGTATATGAAAGCACGTACGGTAGCAAGATCTAGAATGCTCCTACCCCTCAGAAGTGAAAGGCTTCAACAACTTCAGATCAGCAAACTGAAAAACTTGATAGAGTTAGCATCTAACTCAGAATGTCATACAGAGCTATCAACTAAATCCTATACAGCTTTTACTTAATTGTACGAATAACTCGTTCAACTATTGAAGTCTTAATCACGGAATACGTAGAGTAATGATTTATGTTGTATTCATTCATTACTTGGTTTAGGTTATGGGTTGTAGTAATTATTATTATTATTATTATTATTATTATTATTAACTTTAACTCGGTAAATACAAATTCATATATGAGAGAAATGTTATATAAGTCAATACAGCCCTATAACTATCATTTATTGAGCTATACAAAGAGATTTATATCTGCGCTAAACTAAAGATTAATAGAAGTAATGCATTCCTAATATCATAAGATAACGATAAAACACATGATTATTCTTAGACTAAGGTCTAATTTAGGTAGTCAAATTGTAGGTAATCGAATTGTTGGTACATATCATGATATGATATCAGGCAATTATATTCTAGTAAGAATTGTAATAAAGCCGCAGTTATAAATAACAACATTCTTTATCACGATCATCTATCATTATCATAATCATCTAATGTCATGCAGAGTCAGCAGCTAGCTCCTAAGTTCGTATATGCTAGAATCGGTATTATATAACACACACATCAGTCTACATTCATTTGTTCTAATATTGATAGGAACTTTCTAGAACCTATAAAGTCGTACTACATATATTCAACTAATTTGAATATGCGATAACGGTCACTCATTATACTTCTATGCACACATTCGAGGTATCAGCACACTCCAACCACGTGATCAAGATTGTAGTATTCTAATCAAGCTTCCTAGCCCCTATACAAGTATTCTAGAACACAGAGGATTCATCACTAAACGTATCCTTCATATATGAAATCATAAAGTTTGAGTCTAACTACTGACGAAGTGAAAGAATAGGTACAAGCGGTTTATATACATACCAGGCTATCTATGATTATTATAAACGTCTTAATAGAATAAAAAAAGGACGATGTGAATATAACTTATAGGATTTAATCATACTAGAAAAATATTGATATATCCTGCGTTGAGAAAATAATTATACTATGCAATCATCAATACACTACATATGATTGCGAGCCTAAGTATAAGCATAAACCCTATACTACAGATTTTAACCTTTTTCATTATATCTACTACAGATGAGGTGAAAGAATAGGTACAAGCGGTTTATATACATACCAGACTCGCATATAAACGTCGTAACAGAATAAAAAGGGTGATATGGAGAGATTATATATAATTTACTTCTATTAACAAGTTATGAACTATCAAATACTATTAGAAGACTGATACTATTAACCAAAACTGTCTGAACAACCACATTTACTATCAGCCAGTATGAAGTATGAATACGAAGGCGTATAAATACACATATAAACAGACATTAATCAATACAAATCATTTAAACGATCACAGATAAACACATACGTTTGCCTACTATAAATATATTCAAACTACTCATACATATAAACATGAGGAGCAGGACTATGAATCCATATAAACACATAAAAACATAGAGATAGTAATCCATATGAACACATATAAATACATACATATAAACACGTAAGTACACATACTATCAAATAATATATTTAACCGCATGCAATCATGTAAACGTATGCAAAGTATGAAAACGAAGACATACTAACACATGCAAAACAGATATTATAAATAGCCCATAATAGAATTGGATGTTAAAATGAGTATTATTTACATTTTCATTTACTGCGGTAGCAACACAAATTTGCTTTTAAAAATATTTTATATTGACATACATTATCAGAAAAGAATTTTAATATCAAACAACCGCTAGTTGAAAGACTAAGCAACATTACAAGGACTACAGTAGTTCTGAAAAAAATTAACAATTAAAAGAATCAGATTATATGTTTAGATCTATCAAACAATATTTCTCAATATTTTAAACTGAAAATGGGAATCATCTGAAACTGCAAGAAATTCGGTTATATTTTAAACCGGTCTAGGTTGTTAAGGTATAACAATTTGCCCTGGACACGTATTGACCGATTATACGCTTCATAGTGTAGGAAACAAGCGTCTCAAATTTGTTTCAAAAAATAATCAAAGTTTTGAACTTTACATTTCCGAATTAAGTCTAGGGAGATTATACACGATGAAAACCTTTTTATGGAAAAAAATTGATAGTATTAAAACTATGCATCGCAATTACGAATGTTTCGCCGAAGAAGTCCTGGACGCGGCTAGAAGCAAATCTCAATTCGTCGTTATCATTATGGAGACCATATCTCGTTCCATCTATATTTCTTCCTACCAACCTATCGTAATACTCAGAAATATCATGATATTTATCTAACCCTTGGTTATATTCTTCTTCTTCATACTCCGATGATGTCGACGTAGTTGATGTATAAGAAGGTAGTTTTTTAACTTTTAATGAGCTGTTATAGGATTTAGCAATTGATTCTAACAGAGATATAATCTCTTTTAGTTTGTCATCACAACTACATTCTGTTTTATCACGATGAACTTTTCTATGTTTCGCATTACGAGCATTTATTATATCGTCTTCTCCATCTTCCATATTATGCTTTGCTTTCAAATGTCTCTTATAAGTGTCAGTCCGCGAGAATCCCCTGGAACATTTCTGGCATTGCACTTTATATCCCTGATGAATTCTCATATGACGTGCAAAATCAGATTGTGGAATTTCTTTTGTTGCAGAGATTACAAGCAAGTCTGTTCATCTTTAATAGCCGTAGGCAACTATTAGCATCATTATAACACAACTTTTATTTATATTTCACAGACATATTAATTACGCTATCAACCACATTAATTAAACTATCAGCCACATTCAGCATGCTATCAGCCACATTAATTACGCTATCAGCCACATTCATCATGTCATCATCCACATTAATTACGTTATCAGCCACATTAATTACGCTATCAGCCACATTCCTCATGGCATCAGCCACATTAATTACGTTATCAGCCACATTCATCATGCTATCAGCCACATTAACTACGTTATCAGCCACATTCATCATGTCATCAGCCACATTAATTACGTTATCAGCCACATTCATTATGCTATCAGCCACATTTACCATGCTATCAGCCACATTAATTACGCTATCAGCCACATTCATCATGTCATCAGCCACATTAATTACGCTAACAGCCACATTCATCATGTCATCAGCCACATTAATTACATTATCAGCCACATTCACCATGCTATCAGACGCATTAATTACGCTATCAGCCACATTCATCATGTCATCAGCCACATTAATTACGTTATCAGCCACATTCATCATGCTATCAGCCACATTCATCATGCTATCAGCCACATTCAATATGCTATCAGCCACATTTACCATTCTATCAGCCACATTAATTACGCTATCAGCCACATTCATCATGTCATCAGCCACATTAATTACGTTATCAGCCACATTCATCATGCTATCAGCCACATTCATTATGCTATCAGCCACATTCATCACGCTATCAGCCACATTCATCATGCCATCAGCCACATTAATTACGTTATCAACCACATTCATCATGCTATCAGCCACATTCACCATGCTATCAGCCACATTCATTCTGCTTTTAGCCACATTCATTACCTTGTATATATCGCCGAAACGTCTAATCTGTACGAGGACATTAGTCGTGACGCTCATATTTCGATACCAGACACTACCCTGATGATAACATCATTTGCTTATATATTAAAAACTACATCGTTCATCTATAGACGACTTTAATTCCGTTCCGTACGGATTTAAAGCGCGTAGGATCGACTGATGTTACGGGCCTCTTGTAATAACATTATTAAACTATAAAAAGAAAAAATTATTTTGAAAACTATATACAGATATTATTACTACAAGAGGCCCGTAACATCAGTCGATCCTAGGCGCTTTAAATCCGTACGGAACGGAATCAAAGTCGTCTATAGATGAACGATGTAGTTTTTAATATATAAGCAAATGATGTTATCATCAGTGTAGTGTCTGGTATCGAAATATGAGCGTCACGACTAATGTCCTCGTACAGATTAGACGTTTCGACGTAATACATACATAGTACATACAAGGTAATGAATGTGGCTAATAGCAAAATGAATGTGGCTGATAGCATGGTAAATGTGGCTGATAGCATAATGAATGTGACTGATAGCATGATGAATGTGGTTGATAATGTAATTAATGTGGCTGATGGCATGATGAATGTGGCTGATAGCGTGATGAATGTGGCTGATAGCATAATGAATGTGGCTGATAGCATAATGAATGTGGCTGATAACGTAATGAATGTGGCTGATGACATGATGAATGTGGCTGATAGCGTAGTTAATGTGGCTGATAGCATGGTAAATGTGGCTGATAGCATAATGAATGTGGCTGATAGCATGATGAATGTGGCTGATAGCATGATGAATGAGAAAGATAACGTAATTAATGTGGCTGATGACATGATGAATGTGGCTGATAGCGTAATTAATGCGTCTGATAGCATGATGAATGTGGCTGATAACGTAATTAATGTGGCTGATGACATGATGAATGTGGCTGATAGCGTAATTAATGTGGCTGATAGCATGGTAAATGTGGCTGGTAGCATAATGAATGTGGCTGATAGCATGATGAATGTGGCTAATAGCATGATGAATGTGGCAGATAACGTAATTAATGTGGCTGATGACATGATGAATGTGGCTGATAGCGTAATTAATGTGGCTGATAGCATGATGAATGTGGCTGATGACATGATGAATGTGGCTGATAGCATAATTAATGCGTCTGATAGCATGATGAATGTGGCTGATAACGTAATTAATGTGGCTGATGACATGATGAATGTGGCTGATAGCGTAATTAATGTGGCTGATGACATGATGAATGTGGCTGATAGCGTAATTAATGTGGCTGATAGCATGGTAAATGTGGCTGAAAGCATAATGAATGTGGCTGATAGCATGATGAATGTGGCTGATAACGTAATTAATGTGGCTGATGACATGATGAATGTGGCTGATAACGTAGTTAATGTGGCTGATAGCATGATGAATGTGGCTGATAACGTAATTAATGTGGCTGATGCCATGAGGAATGTGGCTGATAGCGTAATTAATGTGGCTGATAACGTAATTAATGTGGATGATGACATGATGAATGTGGCTGATAGCGTAATTAATGTGGCTGATAGCATGCTGAATGTGGCTGATAGTTTAATTAATGTGGTTGATAGCGTAATTAATATGTCTGTGAAATATAAATAAAAGTTGTGTTATAATGATGCTAATAGTTGTCTACGGCTATTAAAGATGAACAGACTTGCTTGTAATCTCTGCAACAAAAGAAATTCCACAATCTGATTTTGCACGTCATATGAGAATTCATCAGGGATATAAAGTGCAATGCCAGAAATGTTCCACGGGATTCTCGCGGACTGACACTTATAAGAGACATTTGAAAGCAAAGCATAATATGGAAGAAGGAGAAGACGATATAATAAATGCTCGTAATGCGAAACATAGAAAAGTTCATCGTGATAAAACAGAATGTAGTTGTGATGACAAACTAAAAGAGATTATATCTCTGTTAGAATCAATTGCTAAATCCTATAACAGCTCATTAAAAGTTAAAAAACTACCTTCTTATACATCAACTACGTCGACATCATCGGAGTATGAAGAAGAAGAATATAACCAAGGGTTAGATAAATATCATGATATTTCTGAGTATTACGATAGGTTGGTAGGAAGAAATATAGATGGAACGAGATATGGTCTCCATAATGATAACGACGAATTGAGATTTGCTTCTAGCCGCGTCCAGGACTTCTTCGGCGAAACATTCGTAATTGCGATGCATAGTTTTAATACTATCAATTTTTTTCCATAAAAAGGTTTTCATCGTGTATAATCTCCCTAGACTTAATTCGGAAATGTAAAGTTCAAAACTTTGATTATTTTTTGAAACAAATTTGAGACGCTTGTTTCCTACACTATGAAGCGTATAATCGGTCAATACGTGTCCAGGGCAAATTGTTATACCTTAACAACCTAGACCGGTTTAAAATATAACCGAATTTCTTGCAGTTTCAGATGATTCCCATTTTCAGTTTAAAATATTGAGAAATATTGTTTGATAGATCTAAACATATAATCTGATTCTTTTAATTGTTAATTTTTTTCAGAACTACTGTAGTCCTTGTAATGTTGCTTAGTCTTTCAACTAGCGGTTGTTTGATATTAAAATTCTTTTCTGATAATGTATGTCAATATAAAATATTTTTAAAAGCAAATTTGTGTTGCTACCGCAGTAAATGAAAATGTAAATAATACTCATTTTAACATCCAATTCTATTATGGGCTATTTATAATATCTGTTTTGCATGTGTTAGTATGTCTTCGTTTTCATACTTTGCATACGTTTACATGATTGCATGCGGTTAAATATATTATTTGATAGTATGTGTACTTACGTGTTTATATGTATGTATTTATATGTGTTCATATGGATTACTATCTCTATGTTTTTATGTGTTTATATGGATTCATAGTCCTGCTCCTCATGTTTATATGTATGAGTAGTTTGAATATATTTATAGTAGGCAAACGTATGTGTTTATCTGTGATCGTTTAAATGATTTGTATTGATTAATGTCTGTTTATATGTGTATTTATACGCCTTCGTATTCATACTTCATACTGGCTGATAGTAAATGTGGTTGTTCAGACAGTTTTGGTTAATAGTATCAGTCTTCTAATAGTATTTGATAGTTCATAACTTGTTAATAGAAGTAAATTATATATAATCTCTCCATATCACCCTTTTTATTCTGTTACGACGTTTATATGCGAGTCTGGTATGTATATAAACCGCTTGTACCTATTCTTTCACCTCATCTGTAGTAGATATAATGAAAAAGGTTAAAATCTGTAGTATAGGGTTTATGCTTATACTTAGGCTCGCAATCATATGTAGTGTATTGATGATTGCATAGTATAATTATTTTCTCAACGCAGGATATATCAATATTTTTCTAGTATGATTAAATCCTATAAGTTATATTCACATCGTCCTTTTTTTATTCTATTAAGACGTTTATAATAATCATAGAGAGCCTGGTATGTATATAAACCGCTTGTACCTATTCTTTCACTTCGTCAGTAGTTAGACTCGAACTTTATGATTTCATATATGAAGGATACGTTTAGTGATGAATCCTCTGTGTTTTAGAATACTTGTATAGGGGCTAGGAAGCTTGATTTGAATACTACAATCTTGATCACGTGGTTGGAGTGTGCTGATACCTCGAATGTGTGCATAGAAGTATAATGAGTATTCGTTATCGCATATTCAAATTAGTTGAATATATGTAGTACGACTTTATAGGTTCTAGAAAGTTCCTATCAATATTAGAACAAATGAATGTAGACTGATGTGTGTGTTATATAATACCGATTCTAGCATATACGAACTTAGGAGCTAGCTGCTGACTCTGCATGACATTAGATGATTATGATAATGATAGATGATCGTGATAAAGAATGTTGTTATTTATAACTGCGGCTTTATTACAATTCTTACTAGAATATAATTGCCTGATATCATATCATGATATGTACCAACAATTCGATTACCTACAATTTGACTACCTAAATTAGACCTTAGTCTAAGAATAATCATGTGTTTTATCGTTATCTTATGATATTAGGAATGCATTACTTCTATTAATCTTTAGTTTAGCGCAGATATAAATCTCTTTGTATAGCTCAATAAATGATAGTTATAGGGCTGTATTGACTTATATAATACTTCAATAGTTGAACGAGTTATTCGTACAATTAAGTGAAAGCTGTATAGGATTTAGTTGATAGCTCTGTATGACATTCTGAGTTAGATGCTAACTCTATCAAGTTTTTCAGTTTGCTGATCTGAAGTTGTTGAAGCCTTTCACTTCTGAGGGGTAGGAGCATTCTAGATCTTGCTACTGTACGTGCTTTCATATACGATGAATACGTTTAACATAGAAATAGGTGAAAAACTATAATTTTGTTTTATCGTTTTATTTATAAAATTTTAATAATAATATGGAATGTTTGTATTGTACGATATGATGATGGTAAGGTAAGTGAATTGTGAGCATTTCGCAGGCTTGAGTTTCTAACTGCAGATCTATAGGTTAGAAAAATCATAAAAGTATTAGCATTGTTCATTGAATAGACTCCCTGCTTCATTTCATAACTTATTTGTTTTTATAAATAGACATTAGTCAAACGATGGATATCCTCATGTCTTTGCTCTACCTTCGATATATAATATATTTATTTAAGATATCTAGTTAATGATATATGTTGTGATCCTGATTGATTGTAATCTTTTTTCCTGTAAGTAGCTTACACTAACAACACGTTTATGATATATAAAGTAATAAGAGTTGCACCTTGATATAATGGTATCAGTGTAAAACATTAATCCCTACTTATATATTTCCTTTTGGTGATTCGTAGATAATCAAACTTTGTCTAATTAGGAAAAATCTGCTAGCTATATAATAATAATATAAGATTTTTATATTACATATCGTGTTTCAATAAGGAATATATTCATTTATGATATATAGTTAACAGTTTAATATGTTGTGTTAAAGAGATAATGAGATAAGGATGTAATCCGCCTTCATTCGTAAGAAATAAGTAATACTAAACATGTGACTATATTGAAAGTAATTATATTTGCTTTCATAATGATCATATCGAGTTAATAGCTTCTCGAGAATTAACATAGATGCTTAAATAATCCACTATAGATTTTTTATACCGCATCATCCTACTTCATATAACCATATAAGGTTTTCATTAAATCAATTAAACAATCGCGTATAAATATTCATAATCACTTTTACACTATTATTCCAGTACACGTATCAAGCTAGCAAATAAGTTTTTTTAATTTAAACATTAATGATAAATATATGTTTTCATCCAAGTTGAAACTGACTCAGGGTTAATCCGTGTAGAACCTAACGATGCAGAATAATTGTTATCGTAATAAACGTGAAACGCAAGACAATTTTAAAATATCAATATTTAAAACGTTATAATTCTATAAAACCGAAGTTAGATGTTGACTCTATCAAGTTAATAATAATAGATATTTATAATTGATAAAGATTCATCTTTTGTAAAACCGATAATATTGGATAGGATCAAGAATAATCTCAAACCTGCATATACTACACATATTTAAGGAATGTTCTTCTATGAAAAACCTGGTGATTAATTACCGTGTACGTAATTCAAACATTAATAATAATACTGAGGGTTGAAGTAAACTGTTTAATGTAGTATATATAGCAATTATAAATATTTACTGAAATATGTTTTGAATTTACAAAAGCATTATGCAATATTCCTTTTTCTATAAATAAATAAATTATAATTGTTTTGAACATAATGGACACCTTTCAAGAAATTTCAAAAGGAAGCTAATCGGTTAATAAATGTTTGTCGGTTGTTGTATGAAACAATACATTTGAGAGATGTCTAATTAGGGAAAATCTGCAAGCTGAATAATAAGATAGGATTTTTATATTACATAACGGGTTTCAATATGGAATATATTCATTTATGATATTTAGTTAATGATAAATGTTATGATTCAAGTTAATAGATTGAATGTAATCTTCTTATCCTCAAAGATACTATAATAGCCTTATGCTTCATAATTATTATTTCTTAATGTGTAGTTTAGTATAAGATAAAGTTAGTCATATAACTCTGTATTTTAATTATAATTAAGTAAATATATTTAGTTTAATGTTTCTATGTTAACGATTGAATATAATATTCTTTGCCTGTAAGATATTACTAAAAGTTAGAGTGTACGACATGTAGTTAAACCTAAAAAGAGAAAAATAGCGGTTAAATGCAGGCCTTGTTAGTCGTATTTTATTGAGAGTGTTTTCAGGAATTGATTTGAATTCATTATCAATATAAATGTTAATTAATTATTATTGAGATGAGATATGCAAATGATACCGTGAATTAATTTAATTCGCGTATGCATATGAGATGAGTTATGTAAATGAGAGATGAGATATGCAAATGAGAGATGAGATATGCAAATGATTAAAAATCGCTATGACCCCACCCCCGGATGACTGCATCAATCATAATGTAATATGTAGAGTTGATCCGTATATGTGGTAATATCGCATGCTGGACCGTGTATAGGGGACCTTCTCATTAAATCAATTAAACAATCGCATATAAATATTTATAAACACTTTTTACATTATTATTCCAGTACACGTATCAAGCTAGCAATGTTTTAAGAAATCTGCTGCTTAAAATTCCTTTGCTGTAAATTTTAAATAAATTTTTAACTAAACAAGTGACTATATTGAAAGTAATTATATTTGCATTGTTTTGAACATAATGGTATGTTATGATAAGAAATATTTGACGGGCATCGGATGAAACAATACATTTTATTTGAGGTTTCTTGTTGGCGTAGAGATAATCCTTATAGATCCAGTTCTGAAAACTGAGGTGAAATCAATAATGAGAAATGACAAGTTTCTACATGTTAATTATGTTACACATTTTAAATGTTATGACTAATAGATTTATATTTTAGGAATGTCTGTAGTTGAAATGTTATATGCAGATGAGATATAGAAAAGTGTTTTCAGGAATTTATTTGAATTCATTATCAATATATATATATATATATATGTTAATTAATTATTATTGAGATGAGATATGCAAATGATACCGTGAATTAATTTAATTAGCAAAAAAAATGATATGTGCAAATGAGAGATGAGTTATGTAAATGAGAGATGAGATATGCAAATGAGAGATGAGATATGCAAATGATTAAAAATCGCTATGATCCGCAGAGCATTTATTCCCTCACCCTTAAAAGTAAAATAATAAGGTGTATAAACCATATTAGTGTGTTTCATTTACAGTTCTTTATTAAATAATATATACGTATAGACATATGAGTATTAGATGCCGAGTGAGAATAGATAACGAGCACAGTCGTGTAGTTGGTGCCGTCAGCATACGATTAGTATTCATTAACGAAATTATGTAATATTACAATAAGGTTATTTTCTTAAGTATCAACTTGAGATTGGAAAGCTTATTTATCACGCCCATACTCTGATTTCTTGTCTAACAGGGTGGACTCAGCCATTTTTGTTTCAAGACTGTTTCTAACCTAAGGATGTATAGGCATCAATCATAATGTAATATGTAGAGTTGACCTGTATACGTGGTAATATCACACGCTGGAGCGCGTATAACGCGAGCGCGGTGAGGTCATGCGCTAGACCGCGGATGACCTTGAAATTGACCAAAAATTACTACGTTGGACCTTAGCGATTTCCCATGTTAATTTCCATAAGGATTGTCGCCAAACTGTCCTAGCCTATCTACCACCGACTACACACGCTATGAGGATAGCATTTCAGCAGAAGAAAAACTAGTAATAGACATTACATATCATTTTTTATTCAGATAATAATACTATTACGTAATAAATTTATAATGATTTATAACACCACAAGTATATAAATGGGAATAATAATTTACAGGTGTGATTCGGGATAAGTGATTTACATGTACTGACTTTTGTTTTATTAAAATTTAAACCAATACAAACTTACATAAAAATTTGCTTGAATTGACCAAAGCCCAACTACATCACCACTACCTACTATTATATCAGTCTGCATCATTTAACTTCTTAATGTTTGTCTTGTCGGATACAACTTATTTTTTAGTTATCAATTACTTTTAGTGTTTTTTTTCCTTTCATAAAAATCCCTATTTTATTAATATTGTGGAAAATGTTCTTTTATCTCTTTTAAACCAAAAATTCTTTCCAAAAATGGAATTTCACTACTAGTCCCAACACTATAGAATGCAAAAGCGCGTTCATGTGTACGGTCCCATGTAATTACATGTACCTCGAAACGCGCGTCAAACGCGCGTTAGTATGAGGAATCTCGAATCGCGCGGAATGACGTGTGGCACAGAAAAGCGCGCGTTAGCATGTGTACGCATCTATTGCAATCCTATGTAGTCGCTAACGCGCGTTTGAAAACGCTCTATGTGTACAGGGTCTAATAAAGGTATTGTAAACCCGTTGTCGCTTGACTCGAACGCGGCCGTGTGACGTCACGCGTGCCTGCGACAGAAGCACTTGCTATACGTATAGGATTTAGTTCTAGTTTATTGCAATTTTTATTGATACAGTGTATTAATATATAATGAATAAAATTACAACATATGCATTTAAACACTTTGAATCATTCGGAGGCATCGGTTAACGATTTATCACAAGACGAAGACAATATTAGAATCGGAAACGTCGCCAAGTGTAATTGCGAATTTTGTACTCCTATGCGTACAAATTATGAATCACATTGATGCGTGGAAATAAATGAAATTTCCAATTTCAAATGCGAGTTAGTGTATAATTTTGCACGAATCTTTACATAGTTTAGTGTTAAATCTAGACACTTTGCAAGCTTCTCGCTACCAGATGCTATTACGAGCCAATCAAACTAATAGAAAACGTCTTACTGAATTAAACAATCGTTAAACAATTTATTTATTGGGAAGATTCATGGTTGCCTTTGGGAAAAAATAAAAGGAAGGTAATACATGCTTGTGTCGTTTCAAAAATAAGCGAATATCCAGAAGATAATGATCTGTATACACGGTTTCGTCCTGCAGAAGGGGAAAATCCAGATTATTTTGATTAAGAAAAAGGAATAATTTTTTTTAATATTATGTGTTAACTAAATATTTACATAAGTTACAAAAAAGTAAAAATAACTTTAAAAATAACACGTACTCCTAGTTTTCACGTATAATTAAAGGTTACATTTATAAATACCTTCTATTAGTAATAATGATAAGGACATCTAATGATTATATCTGGAATAATGAGTTTTTGCTTCCTCCATCGAAGGGCGCTCTGCTGTGGCTATATTTGTTAATCTCTACAAATATAGCCATATGGCTGCATATTTATCATTTTCAATATTCAAATACATAGGATAGGAATACATAGGAGCGAAATTCTTTTCTATTACAAATAGTTATTATATTCTCTCGCCATTCATTCGATTTTTTGGAAAAAATTCCTGATACAATCAACCCTTTCACTCTTTGGAACCACTACCGCTAAATCCTAAGATTTTTATCTTTATTTGGATAAGAAAAATTACATTCGCCAGCCTTTCGGTATTTTTGCGCCCGAATATACAACATCGAGGCATGTTGTTTTAATGGGTAACTACACAATAGTAATAACCAGTAAATAACCTAATAAATAAACAGTTTTTATTTACCTCCACACACGTGAAATGCACTGATTTGTGGTCGGATTTCTACTACCAAAGCAGTTTAGTAAGCTGTGCATATTAGGTGCGGGCACGCGTGACGTCACACGCTTCGAATCTTTCAACTTCAAAAATTAATTACAGGCTTATTTTTAAGAAATTAGAAATTTTACTTGTGAAATGGTTATCTACAGTTTTTTGTTTAATTTATTAAGCTGAAGTTGTAAATCCGCTTAACAACACCTTTAAACAATCAAATAGTTGACTGGCACTTAAAATATTTATATTGAATTATTTATACTGAATTAAGGTGCAAGTGTACCCAGAAAAACGTGTGTTGCTTGTTTCATAAATAATTTAATAATGCGATAACTTTGGTTTTAAACTAATACTCTAGGAATCTTAAAAACTTGCTTACCTAACTTGTTTTGGAAAAAAAATGTTTAATTAAATTATTTCACATGTTTTACGTGAAAAATTAATTTTAGAGAAACTGTACATTTAAAGTTAACCAAAAAAATACCACTTAAATATCATAGTATTTGAACTATTTTCCCAAAATCTTAAGAAAACCGTATGTCTAGGGACTAAATTAGTACCTGTTTTTGCCAAAAGAAAGCAGGTTTTTTGGCAATAATTTAGTCACTATACATAGAATTTTCTTAGAATTTTGGGAAAATAGTTCAAATACTATTAGACTTAAGTGGTATTTTTTTGGTTAACTTTGAATGTACAGTTTCTCTAAAATTAATTTTCACGCAAAAAATGTGAAATAATTTAATTAATAAACATCGTTTTTCGAAACAAGTTATGTAAACAAGTTTTAACATTCCTAGAGTATTAATTTAAAACCAAAGTTATCACATTATTATATTATTTATGGAAAAAACGATTATTCATCATGCGGTTAAGATTTATGCACCGTATTGGGGTGTCTAAATGGCCCCTTTGTAATGATTTTTTTAAAATTTGGTATAGTTATTTGCAATATAAGTAAATGCACTGTGATTTTGTTTAGAATTTTTGAATATACCGTTAATTTGTTTTTGGGGTACACTTGGACCTTAATAATGAGAAAGGTTATGTTAAATTGTAACAAAAAAATGTGTTTCAAATGGTGTCCTAGATGAATATAAAACATTCCTCCTTTTCTTGTTACTCCACATATATTTGTTGCTACTGTTGTTATTATTCGCTCATAGACGAAACTAGGGGGGAACTTCGGGGGGCTATGCTCACCCAAACAAAAATCTAGCCCCCAAAATGGATTCGAGGCAGAAGTTTTTTGTAGTTAGTTTTGTAATAAAATAGCAATAATAAATAACCAGAAAAGCGGTATATTAAAATAAATAAAATATCTGCAAATAGCTTTTGTTTCTTGATTTAACGAAATTAGATAACGAAGAAACAATAAGAAACTAATAATGAAAGATAAGTATGACTTTGACTACATTGATTTTAGTTTGCATTACAGTTTATATGTACTTATTAATTTATATGTACAAAAATCACAATTCAATTGTCAAGGTTAGTAACCTCTGCGCAAAATTTCAAATATTCTCGCATTATGTAGCAAATTATAAATGTTTTCAACGTTTTTATTGTAATTTAGCAATAATAATAGTAGATAGGCTATGACAGTTCTAGCACAAAATCCCATGTTATTTTAAAGGGGCCTCAAAGTTAGCGAAAAGATCATAAATCCAAGATGGCGTCGGCTCCCGACTCAAGGTCATCCGCAACTTGGTCCGGCGCGCGACAGCGCACACCTGTGTAATATCTTGACATCTACGCGATTTCATGTTAAGACAAGCTTGTAGAGCTATTATAAATACAGCAAACGTAGAGGGGTTTGTAGCATTGTTATTTTAAACTTCAAACGTGTTTAAATTGAATTGAACCTGTATTGAAATTGTTTAAATTATTAATAAAGTGAAAAGTGTATATATTGTTTCTAAGTGTTAACAACAAATCAAGGTAACCTTTATCATTAGTTTTATAACTTTCTTTTCTAAATACTATTGCATAACTATTATAAATATTATAAACATTATTAGAAACAAAGATCCGAAATATCAAATTAGAAAATTATATTAGTTGAAGCCTCTGTAATATTACGTTTTCAATAAATACTAGATATAATTAATCAGCTTCATTATAAATTTAATAGAAAGCATTATATTTTTTTTGACCTTCAAGCCTTTCACCTATACAATAATTTAAACGTTATTTAATTAAAGTACTTCAGAATAGTTAGTTAGCTACTCTCTTCTATCCCCAGGAGTTTAATAATAATAGGCGTCATGAAGAAATCTGTATTATCGACGACGACCTATGTACTACCAATAGAGGTCGCATTAAAGAAACCTGTATTATCCTACGTACTGATGCTATTAGAGGTCGCATTAAAAAATCTCCTCTCTCGATGTCTCCTCTCTCACTCTCTCTCGCTCTCTCCTTATCACCTATTAAAGGTCGCATTAAAGAGCCTTCTCTCTCACTCTCTCGCTCTCTCCTCACCTATTAGAGGACGCATTAAAGAGCCTTCTCTCTCACTCACTCACTCTCTCCTTATCACCTATTAGAGGATGCATTAAAGAGCCTTCTCTCTCACTCTCTCGCTCTCTCCTTCTCGCTCTGTCCTTCTCACTCTCGAAGAAATCTGTATTACCGATATGTAGAGGTCGCATAAAAAAGAGAACTGTATTAGAGAAGAAGACCCTTCAATTAGAGTTTGCAGCCATTTTATATCACAACATGTGTCGCTAGATATACATCCTTACAAACAGTCTTGAAACAAAAATGGTAGAGTCCAACCTGTTAGACATGAAAGCAGAGTAGGTGGTGATAAATAAAACATATAAAGTTATTTTATCTCTCTTTCTCTCAACGAAGAAATCTGTATTATCGCCTAACAATTTACGGATATTTGCTAATAGATGTAGCGTTAGTATGAATACCTCGTAGACGCGCCCATTCGTGATCTGATTGATCGATAGCTTTTATCCATACCCAGATGGTCGGTCTGTCATCTTGAAACACGTTCTGAATGGTTCGGCCATCTTTTTCCCTACCATAGGCGATCATCTTGGAATACGTTCTGGTTGGTTCGGTCATATTTTATCCCTACACCTAGCGTTTAATGTCTTGTGTACCTTTGTTATCTCTCTCTCTTTCTCGCTACTATTACCTACAAGTTCTGCTGCTACCTTTCTCTCTCTCTCACGCACACACTGCACTCTTTCTACCTTTTCTAGAAGAAATAATAAAGCCAGATAGGAATTAAATTATGTTTCTACTTTTCGTGTACTCTCTTTCTCTCTCTCTTTCTCGCTACTATTACCTACAAGTTCTGCTGCTACCTTTCTCTCTCTCTCACGCACACACTGCACTCTTTCTACCTTTTCTAGAAGAAATAATAAAGCCAGATAGGAATTAAATTATGTTTCTACTTTTCGTGTACTCTCTTTCTCTCTCTCTCTCGCAGATAACGATCTACCTTTTATATAGTCGCCCTTCTCCCATAATATCATGCTAGTAAATGAGACATCAATGTTTAAATATATTATTTATTTAGCTATCTCTCTCTCTCGGTAACTTTTTCGTATATATCCCTCTCTATTCTAGTAACTTTGGCTATCGACAGGGATCGAAGCCCGTCACGCGGATTCAATTAACTAAAAAAAGGTCCTTACAACGACGACGACGACGACGACAGCTCGATAAAACGTTTAAAATTTTGAATTTGTCATTCTTGAAGTCACCATCATGGGGATTTCCCGCCCTAGAATTTTATATTTCACAGCTGACTAACCACGTGATCAAGACCGCTGTATTCTAATGAAACTTTCTACCCAAATAGATCATGAAATTTAAAGGAACCGAGTCCTTGATACAACTGCGAGTTTTGCAGGCTCGTCTAACCATCATATCTATGTCAGTAGCTACCCTTCGCGAAGGGCTTTCGGATCTCCATGTTAAGAAAATTACGTTAATAAATACACAGACTCTTGAATCACGTTCAGGGATCGGAATGGTTTCTAATACTAATATGCGTTAGTATCAACGGCTGAATTAACTACATAAAAAGAGAAAAACTAGTTCTAATGCAGAAAATGCATAGACTTACCCTTGGCGTATCACTTTAAATTAAAAACGGAAAAACAATAAATATTTACACTTTTAACCAACTCTCATCAAGAAGGAATATTCAGTATAAACAGACACTTTTTAAATTTAAAACCAGTTATTATTAATCTTTCAAACCACTGTTATATACCACACGCATACAGCGATCGAAAGGGACTGACGTGAAAAATATTATTTCAAATATTTAGCTCTCTCTACGACAAAAGGGAAACATTTCATTGGTCGCTTAAAATATAATGCCTTAGGCTATATACATTCCTTTAGACATTTCGAGGGTGAAAACAAGGCTCTACCTGCCCCGTTGCCGTCATCGCTAGAAATATGCGGTTTTATCAGATGAGGGATCTCTCTACCTGCCCCGAACCCAAACCAGGTATAATTGCTTTTCCCTTTTTTAATTTTGAATGGTTCTTTTCTGTAAAAATATTACCTTAAAACTTTTTCTACCAGAAAAAAATATTACATTTAATTTATATTAAAATCACCATCAAATGACGTCAAAATGCTGCAATTTGCAAAGCTGCCCGCTGACATCATCGCTAGAAATATGCATCAGTAAGGGAGATCGAAATCAGTGCGTTTTTTACCTGTTCCACAGCCCTAACGAATTTATAAAAACAGAGAATGAATTGAATTTTGTATCATTTAAGTCAGGTATATATATTTTAAAAAAGCTATTATTTTTTACATGTAGATTTACTGTAATACAGTATAAACATTATCTTATTTATTCTCATATATTATATTTTGTGTTTATATAGTCGAAATGCAAACTGACTGCGAATTAACTGCGTATGACTTTCATATTTTTCTTTCAACTGCTGGCAATACTGCTGTTTCTCGTTTACATGTCAATCTACAATAGATTTTATAATAAATTGGTCGCATATGCATAAATGCTCATTTAAAGAATGTAAACATACTAAATTAATGACCTCCATTGAGGTCATGACGTAGATGTGACATGCATTGGAACTTACAAGGTTGCAAGTATACTACGTTTACGTAGAGTCATAGCGCTTGCTCTTGTAACAATAACATATGCTTTGATGATGACGTACCCCACACCGTTTCTAATTTAATAGACTTTACCAATAGTTGCATTCTATATGAAGAGAAATACAATTGAAAGAAATAAAACGCCTTATATGTATTTTACGGCTTTATTGTACCTCGTTATTCTACCTAAAACAGATGATTATCTATTCCAGGTAAAAAACATCCTTTTCTAAAGGCCAAAACTGAATGCAAGATTTTAACTAAAGAAGCTTATACCCTTGCTATTAACATTGATATAATATTTTAAAACATTCCATTAGACTGATTCGGAATGATTCAAAGGGATACAATGTTTATATTAAATTTTAACGCTTATTAGTCGACCGTTGCGCCTATAGTCTTTCTTCTGAGCATTAGTAAGTGAGATTATTTTCATACCCATATAGCACAAGATATCCTGGGGATATCCAGTATATGGTCTGTTAACGGATGGATCGCCCGTCCACGAACTGGACATCCGTGAGATATGCAGCACGCTACATCCTCAGCATATACCATGCAGGATATTCTGTGGATATCCCAGGTATCGTCGATTCAAGGAATGATCGTACATCCCCAAACTGAACATCCATGAGATATTCTGCATGTTATATCCTAAAGATGTACTGTGCAAGATATCCTTAAGATATCCACCTTACGATTCGAATCTCCTACGATATACTTTTTTTTCATAAATTTTTTATAAATTATAATAATAATAAAATTTTAACGATAAGATTCTTTTCACGTAACACATAGGGTGTACGATATAAAACAGTACAGATTGCTCGTTATTGCTATAATGTTAATATAGCGTTTATGTTTTCTTGGTTTGATTTATTTTCATACTAGGTATAATAGAAGACAAATTGTTACCCTACATTTCTTTATTTCTTTGTATCGGTAGCATACACTTTTAAACATTAGTTTTTAGTTACTTTTTCTTATTTATTTATTATGTAAAATGCCTAATAAGATTCTCTAATATATAATTACATAATTAGATATTAATAGATATAGTATAATATATAAAATATTGATTTAAAAGAATTATCCAACATTACTTTTTAAATTAACTTCAATGTATTTTAGTTTAGAAATCTGGTATTCTTTAAATCAACGTTGACTGATATTTTGCTGACGGCAATATTCTCGTGGTTTTAGTTATTATTTACAGGCTAAAAACAAAGAATTGTGAGATGATATGACATGTATGTATGTTAGTATGTATATTTCTTAAATCGTGTGGCATTTAAAGGATTCTTCCTGGAATGCTAGAATGCTACACATCTGTAATCGACCCTCTTTGGGTAAATTTTATGACATTGCCTGGTGTTAAAAAATGTCCAAACCTCGAAAAGATTTACAACTTTGTCAGACTTGAGCGTGATCCAAACAACTTGGTTTTCGTTCACTTCAGTTTGAGCATTCACACTATTACGCCGCGCGCTCCGATTAAATATATTTGATTTGGTTTGTTGGTGATTGATTTTAAAGTGCTTTTGAATTTTCACTAACCGACCTGCAGAAGAGTATTAGGTAAGTAGAATTACTGAATTTGATTCATTCGTTTTAATAATTATGTAGGTACTCTAATAAAAAGGTAACAAATCTATAGTTTATATACTTTTGACAAATACTATAATACTACAATAATTATCATTTAAAGCAACATTTATTTACAGCCTCATCTCTATTAAGCTTGGACATAACAGGTACGACGTTGAAGGGTAAAATTTGCCATATCCGCATTGTGATCTATTAAATTCTACTGTTTTTTAGATAGCACAAGAAAATATCAAATAAAATCAATCAAGTTGCAGAATTTGGTGGCAGCACTCCTTATGAAGTGATCAAAAGGACTCTACCCCGATTTGTTGGAGACGACACCTTTAAATTTAATTGGTCAGGGAAAAACAAATAAAATTTTTTCCACACTGAAAACTGCAGCATTTTTGTTAAGTAAAGTAACTAGAATTGCATTTACGCTAAGAGTATTAACATTTATATATTATTACAGAAGTTCTAAACAGAGATCTAGGTTAGACAGAAAAAGAATGCTGAAAAACCAATTCAGCAATTTCTGAAAGCGGCGGGGGATGAGAGGTTCAACAGAAGAAGTCTTTGAATATGTTTATGTTAAAACTATGTTAAATATAATTTTTATGTTTGTAGTTACCTCAATTATAATAAATTTTTATATTTTATGAGCATACACCTCCATCATTTCTTTTATTATATTCATATACTATTTATTTGATACCCATATGTAATTAGCAAATCCTCTAATAGTAATTTTATAATCAATTAATGAATTGATTCGGCCTTTACTAGATAAAAATTTATATCCATCTTAAATAATATAAAAACAGATTATTTTTTAAATATTCACTTTATAAACGACCTAACAGACTGAACAATTCACCGTTGTTAAATTTATTTGTATAATAATAGTGTCCGCTACCATTACCCACATCTAAGCACGTTGAAGAAATATAATGTTTATTGCAGGTTTATAATTGCCAATTTTTACAGAAGTTACGTTAGCTTTATGTTTTAGACGCTTGAAGAAGCCACTGTGTGGCGAAACAATTGTTAACTACAATAATTAAAGTGAAAATTTAAAGAAACAATCTGTTTTCATATTATTTATAATGAATACAAGATATTCCAAAGATATTTTGTTTAGACCTCCTGTGGATATCTTGTACAGGACATCCAAGGGATATTTTGCATATTATATACCAAAGATATCTTGTAATGAATGTCCCGGGGATATATTATATAGGATATCCAACGGATATTAATAATAGAATATCCGAGGAATATCCTTCATCGGATATCCTGAAGATGTCTATTTTAGTCTCATTTTACCATTCCACGGATGTCCGTAGGATATCCAACTGCTTTTCGTAGGACATCCTTCGGATATTCGTAAAGCTGCTCCAGGATATCCGTAGGACATCCAGCAGATATTATGGTGCTATGTGGGTATAGTTGTCGATATCTTCCTCTGTTGGACTAGGAGAGCTTAATCGTTTAAGCGTTAGTAAAGTAAACAGACCGGGTGTTCCATTGAAAAGTTTGTTTTTAATTAAAATATCTTTTCTCTGAAACTGTACTCGTGAACAAGCAAATCACTATAGTTCATTTTTTCCTGCTGTATGGTTGCGCGCGCAACATATTTTAAATTTTGAATCAAAATTTAAAATGCAGTGATTTCATTGGGGGGACTGGAAGTCCAGCGTACACCAGGGCGTACACCGCGTACACGATGGCAACGGCAGCAGGTATCCTGCTGGCGCGTGCGCCAGTGTCAAATGGCTGTCTGTAATTGGTCTGTACTCTGTAATGTCACATTTCACATTCTTTCTGAAAATGCGGCAGTGCACATGAGGCTTTTGTAATGCGCGCGCAACCATACAGCAGGAAAAAATAAACTATACTCATCGTTGTCATTATATAGACCGTACCTAGTTTTATCTATGTTTTTGTTTTCTCCGTTAGCTAATAATACTCTATAATTATACATGTTCCCAGTGACGTCACGCTTCAACTGAAATTCATTCAACTAGAAATCGTTCGTGAGACTTCTCATTCGCTAACTTTGATAGTATATGTCTTATTTAGATTGAACAATAATAAATATATAGATGCATTATTTTATGCGGTGATAATCCCTTTATAGCGTCTCCATTAAAAGGATGAACTTATATTATTATTTACATATTTCGATTTTTAAGAGGTGAAACTATTACACTAGGCAGGTAGTAGCCTGTCAGCTGAGAAATATAAACGCTTTGGGTTGCATTCAATTTAAAGTGTTTCCTAAATTTGTTTCCGACCAATTTTCGTTAGAGTTCACACACCTTCAGGAATGAGATGAAGATTTGGTCGAGGTCTTAAATTGTAGATAAAGGATATACCTAGGGTTTGACATATTTTTCAAGGGTGGATATTTTGTAATAATTGATAGAGAGTCTTTCAAACTTCGGCAACTTTAGATTGTTATGTTCTACAAGTTTAGAAATTCTTCGAAAATTAGAAATATGTCATCCCCTTGGAAATTCAATGGAGAATGTGTTTATGAAAACTGCATGTCGCTATCACCTCTGAATTTTGTGATGAACTCTAACAAAGTGCGCAATGTTCCTGACAGCGATTTATACAGTTACTCCTAATTTTAGGCTACCCAACTGACAATGGCTGTAAAAAAGATATCCAAGCGGAGATAAGAAGTTAAGGTATTTTCCCACTAGAGGCGCTTCATTCGTATTTGTAATTCGAGCAGTTGTGATGTTTATATAAAGAAATTCTGACATAGAAAAAAATATTGGAGATAAATATACATGTTTTATTAGAACTCTATTTATAAGTGTATAATATTTCGTTCATTGTTTGCCTTCTTAGAAATAAATTTAAAATTAAAATATTTCTATGGAATAGAGAATGGGAATTTTAATTAATAAATATCCTTTTGAGCACATGCGTAACGTATTTTGTAAGAAGTAAGTTTTAATTAGCAAATAGTAAAACTTATTTAAAACAATTTATTGAAACTTTTTATTAATCCTTATTCATTTCACAATTAGTAAATAGTTAAAAATACAACAAAAATAAATATACAGTATAATATTAAATAAATGGATTTATTTATCCATCGTAAATTTCGCTACAGCATAAAAAATTAGATAAAATAAGTGAATAAGAATACAAGGTCTTTGTTGTTTCAGTAGTTAATATTTGTCTATGGGGGTAGATTAATTTCAGTGCTTGAATACTTTTATTTATGCGAGAGTTTATATGGATTTTTCACATAGGAAGGTATTATCTAGTATTATTCAAACTGACTTAATAAAAAAAGGATTAAAATTATCCGTTATTTTCTTCTAAATTGGAAAATCGTCCAGAAAGTTTCATTACCTATTTTGATATTATTAGCAAAATCTGCCATGCAATTGTTGCTTTACCACTCCTTTAAAGTGTTACAAACCCTATTAAAAGCAGAACTTTTGACTTTTTTGTATTGTCGTGAGTCGAAAATGTCATTTTATGCATAAAGTGATATCTAGAGTAACACTTTAGACACGAGTGTAATAAGTAAATTCAATAAATAAATTACCATAACAACAATTGATATTATGGTAATAACAGCAATGGTTGTTCTGATAGATGTTCGTTCGTAATTATAAGCCATTCGATCTTTGCATTACAATTTTGTATTTTTATCTTTTTTTAACCCCTTTAATAGGGTTTGTAGAAAAAATAATGTATGATATACGTGTTAAAAGTGAATTTAGTTTGTTCGAAGAGATTACTAACTCTGCTGGCACGTCTTGGGCCAAACTTCTCTTTTCGCAAAATAAACATTCACTTTTGACACTTTTCTATCATAAACTATTATTTAATGATTTCAAAATAGTCAGTTATGGGCACTGGCGGATCTAGGGAGTTTTTCAGGGGGGGCATGGAAATTTGTAACCAAATTGTTAAAATCCACAGAAATGAAATATATATATATATATATATATATATATATATATATATATATATATATATATATATATATATATATATATATATATATATATATATATATATATATACAGTATGTCCCCGGATTGAGTTCACAATAGGTGAGATGGACCAAAAATTTTTGAATTGGAATTTCATATTTTGTGATTCCGCCCTGCTTGGTCTGAAACTTATTTTTAGTTTACTTTCGATTTGTTAAAATCAAGTAGGCCTTTACAGTTGAGCAAAAATCCGTTATTTGTCAATTCCGTTTCAGGTAAAGTACCTTTTCTGTTCATAGTACTCCAAAGTGTCACTAAGAAACGTTGTTCGGAATGAAAAGTTATGGCGTTATGCAAATTTTCAGAATGATCGGCCTACTTTGATAATAGAAGTAGAAAATAAGAGAAAAATATTTTTTATTAACGATTAGATGATAAATCTAAGATGAGAAAACAGGGTGATTAGAAATTTTCAAATTAAAATTCAAATTTTTACAGTTTATCGTTGTTGTATACTTTCGCTATGGTCATTTGGTTAATTTCAGCTACTATATATATATATATGTATATATATATATATGTATATATATATATATATATATATATATATATATATATATATATATATATATATATATATATATATATAACAGTGGAGGGTCCTGGGTGCGAATCCCAGCAGAGTCGATAAATTTTTCTATATGAATTTGCATTCAAAATATTATTTAATGTAAAATCATTATATATATATATATATATATATATATATATATATATATACATATTTATTTGAAACAACAAAAACAGTGAACAATAATATAAATAAGATGGAACAAAATATGGTGAAACAAACAAAAACACAATTCGACAATTCTAGTAAATAATAAACTCTCAAAAATAAAACAACTAGAACAAAAACTTAAAATTATTGTTCATGAAACAAAATCTTTATGCCTTTGGCCACTGTTTGCAAATATACTAAAATCAACTGTAACCAATGAACATAACATAAATAAGATGGATAAAAATGTGACGAAACAAACAAAAACACAAATCCACAATTCTAATAATAAACTTCCAAAAATAAAACATCTTAAACAAAAACTTATCAAATTATTGTTTATAAAATAAAATCCATATTTCTTTGGCCACTGTTGACAAATCTATTAATAACAAATTGTTCATTGATCGCAATGTCCGGATGGACGTTAATAATGGCTAAGCCAGATAGCCTTTCTTCTGAAATAGTAGATCGGAGCCAACTTTTTATTCGCCTCAACGAAGAAAAACTCCTTTCCGATGAGGCAACACTGATCGAAAGTGTAATGAGAATTTTTAAAAATGATGTTACCAAAGGAAACATTATTTCATCGCATTGAGCAAGGGCTCCTAAAGCCTCGTCAGGAATAGGAAGTTTTTCTTCGGAGGCTTTTACCCACTTCGTCTTCCACAACCTCAGTTCGCTTTTGAATTCTGTGAACAAAACCTCCAGATTTTGATGAAAAAGTTTGTTAAATCTTTCCACCAAGGTCCGTGCTATTGAATCCAGAGATGTCATACCAACTTCCCTAATTACCGTGGGTATTATAATGTTCAAATTGAACAAACTGGTTGTATCAGCAGTGAATCGACCCTCCAAATCTGTAATTATACTGTCGAGCAAGGGTATATATATAATCTGCCTATAGTAGTGTTCCAGTGATTCGCAACTTGGATTTGGTCGATGTCTCATGATTCCAGTGGTTCTGGGTTTGCTCAAAGTTGCCCCCAGTTCATCTAGCGATTTTTCAATATTCATGAAAATTGCGTTAAAATGTTTTTCAGCTCCAGGTCACTAAAGGTTATGAGGTGGAAGCAGCTGTCGAGCTACAAATGAAGTGCTTTAAATTTGTCTAGAAGCTGTGCAGTTCATATACTATTTATCTAGGGGTTTTTATCTCTTTAGACTCATTATCTCGAAAAGTAAGCCCTAAATCGATTAAATGGAACACTCCCAAAAGAATATTTATTTGTGACCTTTAGAAAACGCTGTAGGCTATGAGGGGACAAGACTGAGGAAGCTGTCATAGTTACAAATCAAGTACTTAGTCAGATAGTGCGCATATAGTTTGTATAATAAGGGGTTATTCTCAAGAAAAAATGTCGCTATGGGCTATGAATGGAAGACAGGTACCATATTTACAAATCAAGTGCTTCAAATGTGACTAAAAAGTGCGATTATATTTTATATAGTCTTCATTAATTAGTAAATAGAAAATCTAACTGCAGCCTGAGGTCACGAGAGGTCAAGAGAAGCAGCTACCATAGCTAGACATCAAGTGCTTCAAATGTGTCTAGAAAATGCGCATATAATTTATATAGCCTTCATTAATTTTTAAATGGGACACTTTCAGGAGAAAATTTACTGCGATCTCCAGAGGTCACTAAAGATTATAAGGGAAGACACCTGCTATAGATACAAATCAAGTGCTTAAAATTGTGAAATTTGAGCATATAGTATATACAGCTCTTAGAATTCTGTATCTGACACTGACAGTTAATTGTTGAGTAAGTTTCGGAAAGGGAAAATAATGGGCTTTCCAACTGTGAAAAATATACAAGGTGATCTATTTGAAATCACAAAGCTGCCCTATTCCCGAGAATACGTACGTCAATTCTGGATAAATCGGAAGTGGAAGAGAAAGACAAATACTAAAAAAAAACTAAGAAGACTGGCAAACACCGCATTCTATTATCTCAATTACTTTAAAAGTTATTTACGATTATAAAGGGTCAAAATATAATGAGACACCCTGTATAATTTCACATGAATAAAAAGAATTACCTGCGTTAATCAAAACAAAAACAAAAAATATACCTAAAAAATGACATTACCGAAGTTGTACGTGTTAAAAATCCTGCCTTCTGTGCTCTGTAACTCCAAAACTGTTAATTTTAGAGCTTCGTATCCCTGGAGACTTTCGATCAGGATAATGTAAACTACAATATATCACAGTTTCAGCCAATTTGAATGGTATCCAATTTCCGTAAGAAATGTGCGGAGTTCTTTGCACGAGGGCACTCATTAGATTTGGTGCTGCCCTGTACATAATTTCCCGAAATCCCATCTATTCACATTACACCACAGTATTATTATTATACTGTGATTACACTAACATTCATAATGCTAGTTGTCAGATTAATTCTTATGTATTTTTTGTTACATATTTATTAAAAATAATTATTAATATTGTTTGGCTAAAAACGTAAAAATTCTAATAAAACAAACAAATAGATAAAAATAATAAAATCTTACTATTATAAAAACTTTATTCCTCATCAGAAATTTGAAATCGTGTATTAGGATAGCAGAAATGGCTGAGGATGGTTTTTGCTGGAATCCTGGTAGCTACATTGACATATTGAAGACCCTCCCGTATGTAGCATTGACAGACACCAGTTGCAATATAATCATTAGTAGTGCTACTGGCTATAAGATGGCGCCCAGTTTTACAGATTTTCAAGAATGTTTCAAATTTAACTTTGTTAAAAGTTAAAAATTATTTTGAGTTATTTTATAACAATTTTTAATTAGTATATAACAGAAAATGCGTAAACCATAACGTAACAATTAGCATTAAGAATATTAATAAAAATAATGGAAGCAGGAGTGTTTCCAGGAAATTAAACAACCATTACCTTGTTAGATGGCGCGCAGTACGATTTCTTGGAGACACACCTGCTTCTCTTAAACTGTCAATGATCCAATTGCCAATTGTAAAGGTTTCTCACTACTTAAAGTGTTATTCATGAAAAGCTTTCACTTTAAAATCCCTTGACAGCGCAGAACTGCAGCAGAACATATGAAAAGGCTTTTCACTACATAAATTACAACATTTTAACCTCTCTTAACGTATAAAGTCACAACACTGAAACCATCGCTGGACATGAGTTTCTACCTGAAAACTACTCACACCAGTCGTTGCATAATCATTCTCTTAACCTCTCTCAATACATAATATACAGGTAGCAAAACTGTCAATGATCCAGCTGCCAATTGTAAAGGTTTCTCACTACTTAAAGGGTTATTCATGAAAAGCTTTCACTTTAAAATCCCTTGACAGCGCAGAACTGCAGCAGAACATATGAAAAGGCTTTTCACTACATAAATTACAACATTTTAACCTCTCTTAACGTATAAAGTCACAACACTGAAACCATCGCTGGACATGAGTTTCTACCTGAAAACTACCCACACCAGTCGTTGCATAATGATTCTCTTAACCTCTCTCAATACATAATATACAGGTAGCAAAACTGTCAATGATCCAGCTGCCAATTGTAAAGGTTTCTCACTACTTAAAGTGTTATTCATGAAAAGCTTTCACTTTAAAATCCCTTGACAGCGCAGAACTGCAGCAGAACATATGAAAAGGCTTTTCACTACATAAATTACAACATTTTAACCTCTCTTAACGTATAAAGTCACAACACTGAAACCATCGCTGGACATGAGTTTCTACCTGAAAACTACTCACACCAGTCGTTGCATAATCATTCTCTTAACCTCTCTCAATACATAATATACAGGTAGCAAAACTGTCAATGATCCAGCTGCCAATTGTAAAGGTTTCTCACTACTTAAAGTGTTATTCATGAAAAGCTTTCACTTTAAAATCCCTTGACAGCGCAGAACTGCAGCAGAACATATGAAAAGGCTTTTCACTACATAAATTACAACATTTTAACCTCTCTTAACGTATAAAGTCACAACACTGAAACCATCGCTGGACATGAGTTTTTACCTGAAAACTACTCACACCAGTCGTTGCATAATCATTCTCTTAACCTCTCTCAATACATAATATACAGGTAGCAAAACTGTCAATGATCCAGCTGCCAATTGTAAAGGTTTCTCACTACTTAAAGTGTTATTCATGAAAAGCTTTCTCTTTAAAATCCCTTGACAGCGCAGAACTGCAGCAGAACATATGAAAAGGCTTTTCACTACATAAATTACAACATTTTAACCTCTCTTAACGTATAAAGTCACAACACTGAAACCATCGCTGGACATGAGTTTCTACCTGAAAACTACTCACACCAGTCGTTGCATAATCATTCTCTTAACCTCTCTCAATACATAATATACAGGTAGCAAAACTGTCAATGATCCAGCTGCCAATTGTAAAGGTTTCTCACTACTTAAAGTGTTATTCATGAAAAGCTTTCTCTTTAAAATCCCTTGACAGCGCAGAACTGCAGCAGAACATATGAAAAGGCTTTTCACTACATAAATTACAACATTTTAACCTCTCTTAACGTATAAAGTCACAACACTGAAACCATCGCTGGACATGAGTTTCTACCTGAAAACTACTCACACCAGTCGTTGCATAATCATTCTCTTAACCTCTCTCAATACATAATATACAGGTAGCAAAACTGTCAATGATCCAGCTGCCAATTGTAAAGGTTTCTCACTACTTAAAGTGTTATTCATGAAAAGCTTTCACTTTAAAATCCCTTGACAGCGCAGAACTGCAGCAGAACATATGAAAAGGCTTTTCACTACATAAATTACAACATTTTAACCTCTCTTAACGTATAAAGTCACAACACTGAAACCATCGCTGGACATGAGTTTCTACCTGAAAACTACTCACACCAGTCGTTGCATAATCGTTCTCTTAACCTCTCTCAATACATAATATACAGGTAGCAAAACTGTCAATGAACCAGCTGCCAATTGTAAAGGTTTCTCACTACTTAAAGTGTTATTCATGAAAAGCTTTCACTTTAAAATCCCTTGACAGCGCAGAACTGCAGCAGAACATATGAAAAGGCTTTTCACTACATAAATTACAACATTTTAACCTCTCTTAACGTATAAAGTCACAACACTGAAACCATCGCTGGACATGAGTTTCTACCTGAAAACTACTCACACCAGTTGTTGCATAATCATTCTCTTAACCTCTCTCAATACATAATATACAGGTAGCAAAACTATCAATGAACCAGCTGCCAATTGTAAAGGTTTCTCACTACTTAAAGTGTTATTCATGAAAAGCTTTAACTTTAAAATCCCTTGACAGCGCAGAACTGCAGCAGAACATATGAAAAGGCTTTTCACTACATAAATTACAACATTTTAACCTCTCTTAACGTATAAAGTCACAACACTGAAACCATCGCTGGACATGAGTTTCTACCTGAAAACTACTCACACCAGACGTTGCATAATCATTCTCTTAACCTCTCTCAATACATAATATACAGGTAGCAAAACTGTCAATGATCCAGCTGCCAATTGTAAAGGTTTCTCACTACTTAAAGTGTTATTCATGAAAAGCTTTCACTTTAAAATCCCTTGACAGCGCAGAACTGCAGCAGAACATATGAAAAGGCTTTTCACTACATAAATTACAACATTTTAACCTCTCTTAACGTATAAAGTCACAACACTGAAACCATCGCTGGACATGAGTTTCTACCTGAAAACTACTCACACCAGACGTTGCATAATCATTCTCTTAACCTCTCTCAATACATAATATACAGGTAGCAAAACTGTCAATGATCCAGCTGCCAATTGTAAAGGTTTCTCACTACTTAAAGTGTTATTCATGAAAAGCTTTCACTTTAAAATCCCTTGACAGCGCAGAACTGCAGCAGAACATATGAAAAGGCTTTTCACTACATAAATTACAACATTTTAACCTCTCTTAACGTATAAAGTCACAACACTGAAACCATCGCTGGACATGAGTTTCTACCTGAAAACTACTCACACCAGTCGTTGCATAATCGTTCTCTTAACCTCTCTCAATACATAATATACAGGTAGCAAAACTGTCAATGAACCAGCTGCCAATTGTAAAGGTTTCTCACTACTTAAAGTGTTATTCATGAAAAGCTTTCACATTAAAATCCCTTGACAGCGCAGAACTGCAGCAGAACATATGAAAAGGCTTTTCACTACATAAATTACAACATTTTAACCTCTCTTAACGTATAAAGTCACAACACTGAAACCATCGCTGGACATGAGTTTCTACCTGAAAACTACTCACAGCAGTCGTTGCATAATCGTTCTCTTAACCTCTCTCAATACATAATATACAGGTAGCAAAACTGTCAATGATCCAGCTGCCAATTGTAAAGGTTTCTCACTACTTAAAGTGTTATTCATGAAAAGCTTTCACTTTAAAATCCCTTGACAGCGCAGAACTGCAGCAGAACATATGAAAAGGCTTTTCACTACATAAATTACAACATTTTAACCTCTCTTAACGTATAAAGTCACAACACTGAAACCATCGCTGGACATGAGTTTCTACCTGAAAACTACTCACACCAGTCGTTGCATAATCGTTCTCTTAACCTCTCTCAATACATAATATACAGGTAGCAAAACTGTCAATGAACCAGCTGCCAATTGTAAAGGTTTCTCACTACTTAAAGTGTTATTCATGAAAAGCTTTCACATTAAAATCCCTTGACAGCGCAGAACTGCAGCAGAACATATGAAAAGGCTTTTCACTACATAAATTACAACATTTTAACCTCTCTTAACGTATAAAGTCACAACACTGAAACCATCGCTGGACATGAGTTTCTACCTGAAAACTACTCACACCAGTCGTTGCATAATCATTCTCTTAACCTCTCTCAATACATAATATACAGGTAGCAAAACTGTCAATGATCCAGCTGCCAATTGTAAAGGTTTCTCACTACTTAAAGTGTTATTCATGAAAAGCTTTCACTTTAAAATCCCTTGACAGCGCAGAACTGCAGCAGAACATATGAAAAGGCTTTTCACTACATAAATTACAACATTTTAACCTCTCTTAACGTATAAAGTCACAACACTGAAACCATCGCTGGACATGAGTTTCTACCTGAAAACTACTCACACCAGTCGTTGCATAATCATTCTCTTAACCTCTCTCAATACATAATATACAGGTAGCAAAACTGTCAATGATCCAGCTGCCAATTGTAAAGGTTTCTCACTACTTAAAGTGTTATTCATGAAAAGCTTTCTCTTTAAAATCCCTTGACAGCGCAGAACTGCAGCAGAACATATGAAAAGGCTTTTCACTACATAAATTACAACATTTTAACCTCTCTTAACGTATAAAGTCACAACACTGAAACCATCGCTGGACATGAGTTTCTACCTGAAAACTACTCACACCAGTCGTTGCATAATCATTCTCTTAACCTCTCTCAATACATAATATACAGGTAGCAAAACTGTCAATGATCCAGCTGCCAATTGTAAAGGTTTCTCACTACTTAAAGTGTTATTCATGAAAAGCTTTCACTTTAAAATCCCTTGACAGCGCAGAACTGCAGCAGAACATATGAAAAGGCTTTTCACTACATAAATTACAACATTTTAACCTCTCTTAACGTATAAAGTCACAACACTGAAACCATCGCTGGACATGAGTTTCTACCTGAAAACTACTCACACCAGTCGTTGCATAATCATTCTCTTAACCTCTCTCAATACATAATATACAGGTAGCAAAACTGTCAATGATCCAGCTGCCAATTGTAAAGGTTTCTCACTACTTAAAGTGTTATTCATGAAAAGCTTTCACTTTAAAATCCCTTGACAGCGCAGAACTGCAGCAGAACATATGAAAAGGCTTTTCACTACATAAATTACAACATTTTAACCTCTCTTAACGTATAAAGTCACAACACTGAAACCATCGCTGGACATGAGTTTCTACCTGAAAACTACTCACACCAGTCGTTGCATAATCGTTCTCTTAACCTCTCTCAATACATAATATACAGGTAGCAAAACTGTCAATGAACCAGCTGCCAATTGTAAAGGTTTCTCACTACTTAAAGTGTTATTCATGAAAAGCTTTCACTTTAAAATCCCTTGACAGCGCAGAACTGCAGCAGAACATATGAAAAGGCTTTTCACTACATAAATTACAACATTTTAACCTCTCTTAACGTATAAAGTCACAACACTGAAACCATCGCTGGACATGAGTTTCTACCTGAAAACTACTCACACCAGTCGTTGCATAATCATTCTCTTAACCTCTCTCAATACATAATATACAGGTAGCAAAACTGTCAATGATCCAGCTGCCAATTGTAAAGGTTTCTCACTACTTAAAGTGTTATTCATGAAAAGCTTTCACTTTAAAATCCCTTGACAGCGCAGAACTGCAGCAGAACATATGAAAAGGCTTTTCACTACATAAATTACAACATTTTAACCTCTCTTAACGTATAAAGTCACAACACTGAAACCATCGCTGGACATGAGTTTCTACCTGAAAACTACTCACACCAGTCGTTGCATAATCATTCTCTTAACCTCTCTCAATACATAATATACAGGTAGCAAAACTGTCAATGATCCAGCTGCCAATTGTAAAGGTTTCTCACTACTTAAAGTGTTATTCATGAAAAGCTTTCACTTTAAAATCCCTTGACAGCGCAGAACTGCAGCAGAACATATGAAAAGGCTTTTCACTACATAAATTACAACATTTTAACCTCTCTTAACGTATAAAGTCACAACACTGAAACCATCGCTGGACATGAGTTTCTACCTGAAAACTACTCACACCAGTCGTTGCATAATCATTCTCTTAACCTCTCTCAATACATAATATACAGGTAGCAAAACTGTCAATGATCCAGCTGCCAATTGTAAAGGTTTCTCACTACTTAAAGTGTTATTCATGAAAAGCTTTCACTTTAAAATCCCTTGACAGCGCAGAACTGCAGCAGAACATATGAAAAGGCTTTTCACTACATAAATTACAACATTTTAACCTCTCTTAACGTATAAAGTCACATCACTGAAACCATCGCTGGACATGAGTTTCTACCTGAAAACTACTCACACCAGTCGTTGCATAATCATTCTCTTAACCTCTCTCAATACATAATATACAGGTAGCAAAACTGTCAATGATCCAGCTGCCAATTGTAAAGGTTTCTCACTACTTAAAGTGTTATTCATGAAAAGCTTTCACTTTAAAATCCCTTGACAGCGCAGAACTGCAGCAGAACATATGAAAAGGCTTTTCACTACATAAATTACAACATTTTAACCTCTCTTAACGTATAAAGTCACAACACTGAAACCATCGCTGGACATGAGTTTCTACCTGAAAACTACTCACACCAGTCGTTGCATAATCATTCTCTTAACCTCTCTCAATACATAATATACAGGTAGCAAAACTGTCAATGATCCAGCTGCCAATTGTAAAGGTTTCTCACTACTTAAAGTGTTATTCATGAAAAGCTTTCACTTTAAAATCCCTTGACAGCGCAGAACTGCAGCAGAACATATGAAAAGGCTTTTCACTACATAAATTACAACATTTTAACCTCTCTTAACGTATAAAGTCACAACACTGAAACCATCGCTGGACATGAGTTTCTACCTGAAAACTACTCACACCAGTCGTTGCATAATCATTCTCTTAACCTCTCTCAATACATAATATACAGGTAGCAAAACTGTCAATGATCCAGCTGCCAATTGTAAAGGTTTCTCACTACTTAAAGTGTTATTCATGAAAAGGTTTCACTTTAAAATCCCTTGACAGCGCAGAACTGCAGCAGAACATATGAAAAGGCTTTTCACTACATAAATTACAACATTTTAACCTCTCTTAACGTATAAAGTCACAACACTGAAACCATCGCTGGACATGAGTTTCTACCTGAAAACTACTCACACCAGTTGTTGCATAATCATTCTCTTAACCTCTCTCAATACATAATATACAGGTAGCAAAACTGTCAATGATCCAGCTGCCAATTGTAAAGGTGTCTCACTACTTAAAGTGTTATTCATGAAAAGCTTTCACTTTAAAATCCCTTGACAGCGCAGAACTGCAGCAGAACATATGAAAAGGCTTTTCACTACATAAATTACAACATTTTAACCTCTCTTAACGTATAAAGTCACAACACTGAAACCATCGCTGGACATGAGTTTCTACCTGAAAACTACTCACACCAGTCGTTGCATAATCGTTCTCTTAACCTCTCTCAATACATAATATACAGGTAGCAAAACTGTCAATGAACCAGCTGCCAATTGTAAAGGTTTCTCACTACTTAAAGTGTTATTCATGAAAAGCTTTCACTTTAAAATCCCTTGACAGCGCAGAACTGCAGCAGAACATATGAAAAGGCTTTTCACTACATAAATTACAACATTTTAACCTCTCTTAACGTATAAAGTCACAACACTGAAACCATCGCTGGACATGAGTTTCTACCTGAAAACTACTCACACCAGTCGTTGCATAATCATTCTCTTAACCTCTCTCAATACATAATATACAGGTAGCAAAACTGTCAATGATCCAGCTGCCAATTGTAAAGGTTTCTCACTACTTAAAGTGTTATTCATGAAAAGCTTTCTCTTTAAAATCCCTTGACAGCGCAGAACTGCAGCAGAACATATGAAAAGGCTTTTCACTACATAAATTACAACATTTTAACCTCTCTTAACGTATAAAGTCACAACACTGAAACCATCGCTGGACATGAGTTTCTACCTGAAAACTACTCACACCAGTCGTTGCATAATCATTCTCTTAACCTCTCTCAATACATAATATACAGGTAGCAAAACTGTCAATGATCCAGCTGCCAATTGTAAAGGTTTCTCACTACTTAAAGTGTTATTCATGAAAAGCTTTCACTTTAAAATCCCTTGACAGCGCAGAACTGCAGCAGAACATATGAAAAGGCTTTTCACTACATAAATTACAACATTTTAACCTCTCTTAACGTATAAAGTCACAACACTGAAACCATCGCTGGACATGAGTTTCTACCTGAAAACTACTCACACCAGTCGTTGCATAATCGTTCTCTTAACCTCTCTCAATACATAATATACAGGTAGCAAAACTGTCAATGATCCAGCTGCCAATTGTAAAGGTTTCTCACTACTTAAAGTGTTATTCATGAAAAGCTTTCACTTTAAAATCCCTTGACAGCGCAGCACTGCAGCAGAACATATGAAAAGGCTTTTCACTACATAAATTACAACATTTTAACCTCTCTTAACGTATAAAGTCACAACACTGAAACCATCGCTGGACATGAGTTTCTACCTGAAAACTACTCACACCAGTCGTTGCATAATCATTCTCTTAACCTCTCTCAATACATAATATACAGGTAGCAAAACTGTCAATGATCCAGCTGCCAATTGTAAAGGTTTCTCACTACTTAAAGTGTTATTCATGAAAAGCTTTCACTTTAAAATCCCTTGACAGCGCAGAACTGCAGCAGAACATATGAAAAGGCTTTTCACTACATAAATTACAACATTTTAACCTCTCTTAACGTATAAAGTCACATCACTGAAACCATCGCTGGACATGAGTTTCTACCTGAAAACTACTCACACCAGTCGTTGCATAATCATTCTCTTAACCTCTCTCAATACATAATATACAGGTAGCAAAACTGTCAATGATCCAGCTGCCAATTGTAAAGGTTTCTCACTACTTAAAGTGTTATTCATGAAAAGCTTTCACTTTAAAATCCCTTGACAGCGCAGAACTGCAGCAGAACATATGAAAAGGCTTTTCACTACATAAATTACAACATTTTAACCTCTCTTAACGTATAAAGTCACAACACTGAAACCATCGCTGGACATGAGTTTCTACCTGAAAACTACTCACACCAGTCGTTGCATAATCATTCTCTTAACCTCTCTCAATACATAATATACAGGTAGCAAAACTGTCAATGATCCAGCTGCCAATTGTAAAGGTTTCTCACTACTTAAAGTGTTATTCATGAAAAGCTTTCACTTTAAAATCCCTTGACAGCGCAGAACTGCAGCAGAACATATGAAAAGGCTTTTCACTACATAAATTACAACATTTTAACCTCTCTTAACGTATAAAGTCACAACACTGAAACCATCGCTGGACATGAGTTTCTACCTGAAAACTACTCACACCAGTTGTTGCATAATCATTCTCTTAACCTCTCTCAATACATAATATACAGGTAGCAAAACTGTCAATGATCCAGCTGCCAATTGTAAAGGTGTCTCACTACTTAAAGTGTTATTCATGAAAAGCTTTCACTTTAAAATCCCTTGACAGCGCAGAACTGCAGCAGAACATATGAAAAGGCTTTTCACTACATAAATTACAACATTTTAACCTCTCTTAACGTATAAAGTCACAACACTGAAACCATCGCTGGACATGAGTTTCTACCTGAAAACTACTCACACCAGTCGTTGCATAATCGTTCTCTTAACCTCTCTCAATACATAATATACAGGTAGCAAAACTGTCAATGAACCAGCTGCCAATTGTAAAGGTTTCTCACTACTTAAAGTGTTATTCATGAAAAGCTTTCACTTTAAAATCCCTTGACAGCGCAGAACTGCAGCAGAACATATGAAAAGGCTTTTCACTACATAAATTACAACATTTTAACCTCTCTTAACGTATAAAGTCACAACACTGAAACCATCGCTGGACATGAGTTTCTACCTGAAAACTACTCACACCAGTCGTTGCATAATCGTTCTCTTAACCTCTCTCAATACATAATATACAGGTAGCAAAACTGTCAATGAACCAGCTGCCAATTGTAAAGGTTTCTCACTACTTAAAGTGTTATTCATGAAAAGCTTTCACTTTAAATTCCCTTGACAGCGCAGAACTGCAGCAGAACATATGAAAAGGCTTTTCACTACATAAATTACAACATTTTAACCTCTCTTAACGTATAAAGTCACAACACTGAAACCATCGCTGGACATGAGTTTCTACCTGAAAACTACTCACACCAGTCGTTGCATAATCATTCTCTTAACCTCTCTCAATACATAATATACAGGTAGCAAAACTGTCAATGATCCAGCTGCCAATTGTAAAGGTTTCTCACTACTTAAAGTGTTATTCATGAAAAGCTTTCACTTTAAAATCCCTTGACAGCGCAGAACTGCAGCAGAACATATGAAAAGGCTTTTCACTACATAAATTACAACATTTTAACCTCTCTTAACGTATAAAGTCACAACACTGAAACCATCGCTGGACATGAGTTTCTACCTGAAAACTACTCACACCAGTCGTTGCATAATCATTCTCTTAACCTCTCTCAATACATAATATACAGGTAGCAAAACTGTCAATGAACCAGCTGCCAATTGTAAAGGTTTCTCACTACTTAAAGTGTTATTCATGAAAAGCTTTCACTTTAAAATCCCTTGACAGCGCAGAACTGCAGCAGAACATATGAAAAGGCTTTTCACTACATAAATTACAACATTTTAACCTCTCTTAACGTATAAAGTCACATCACTGAAACCATCGCTGGACATGAGTTTCTACCTGAAAACTACTCACACCAGTCGTTGCATAATCATTCTCTTAACCTCTCTCAATACATAATATACAGGTAGCAAAACTGTCAATGATCCAGCTGCCAATTGTAAAGGTTTCTCACTACTTAAAGTGTTATTCATGAAAAGCTTTCACTTTAAAATCCCTTGACAGCGCAGAACTGCAGCAGAACATATGAAAAGGCTTTTCACTACATAAATTACAACATTTTAACCTCTCTTAACGTATAAAGTCACAACACTGAAACCATCGCTGGACATGAGTTTCTACCTGAAAACTACTCACACCAGTCGTTGCATAATCATTCTCTTAACCTCTCTCAATACATAATATACAGGTAGCAAAACTGTCAATGATCCAGCTGCCAATTGTAAAGGTTTCTCACTACTTAAAGTGTTATTCATGAAAAGCTTTCACTTTAAAATCCCTTGACAGCGCAGAACTGCAGCAGAACATATGAAAAGGCTTTTCACTACATAAATTACAACATTTTAACCTCTCTTAACGTATAAAGTCACAACACTGAAACCATCGCTGGACATGAGTTTCTACCTGAAAACTACTCACACCAGTTGTTGCATAATCATTCTCTTAACCTCTCTCAATACATAATATACAGGTAGCAAAACTGTCAATGATCCAGCTGCCAATTGTAAAGGTGTCTCACTACTTAAAGTGTTATTCATGAAAAGCTTTCACTTTAAAATCCCTTGACAGCGCAGAACTGCAGCAGAACATATGAAAAGGCTTTTCACTACATAAATTACAACATTTTAACCTCTCTTAACGTATAAAGTCACAACACTGAAACCATCGCTGGACATGAGTTTCTACCTGAAAACTACTCACACCAGTCGTTGCATAATCGTTCTCTTAACCTCTCTCAATACATAATATACAGGTAGCAAAACTGTCAATGAACCAGCTGCCAATTGTAAAGGTTTCTCACTACTTAAGGTGTTATTCATGAAAAGCTTTCACTTTAAAATCCCTTGACAGCGCAGAACTGCAGCAGAACATATGAAAAGGCTTTTCACTACATAAATTACAACATTTTAACCTCTCTTAACGTATAAAGTCACAACACTGAAACCATCGCTGGACATGAGTTTCTACCTGAAAACTACTCACACCAGTCGTTGCATAATCGTTCTCTTAACCTCTCTCAATACATAATATACAGGTAGCAAAACTGTCAATGAACCAGCTGCCAATTGTAAAGGTTTCTCACTACTTAAAGTGTTATTCATGAAAAGCTTTCACTTTAAAATCCCTTGACAGCGCAGAACTGCAGCAGAACATATGAAAAGGCTTTTCACTACATAAATTACAACATTTTAACCTCTCTTAACGTATAAAGTCACAACACTGAAACCATCGCTGGACATGAGTTTCTACCTGAAAACTACTCACACCAGTCGTTGCATAATCATTCTCTTAACCTCTCTCAATACATAATATACAGGTAGCAAAACTGTCAATGATCCAGCTGCCAATTGTAAAGGTTTCTCACTACTTAAAGTGTTATTCATGAAAAGCTTTCACTTTAAAATCCCTTGACAGCGCAGAACTGCAGCAGAACATATGAAAAGGCTTTTCACTACATAAATTACAACATTTTAACCTCTCTTAACGTATAAAGTCACAACACTGAAACCATCGCTGGACATGAGTTTCTACCTGAAAACTACTCACACCAGTCGTTGCATAATCATTCTCTTAACCTCTCTCAATACATAATATACAGGTAGCAAAACTGTCAATGAACCAGCTGCCAATTGTAAAGGTTTCTCACTACTTAAAGTGTTATTCATGAAAAGCTTTCACTTTAAAATCCCTTGACAGCGCAGAACTGCAGCAGAACATATGAAAAGGCTTTTCACTACATAAATTACAACATTTTAACCTCTCTTAACGTATAAAGTCACATCACTGAAACCATCGCTGGACATGAGTTTCTACCTGAAAACTACTCACACCAGTCGTTGCATAATCATTCTCTTAACCTCTCTCAATACATAATATACTGGTAGCAAAACTGTCAATGATCCAGCTGCCAATTGTAAAGGTTTCTCACTACTTAAAGTGTTATTCATGAAAAGCTTTCACTTTAAAATCCCTTGACAGCGCAGAACTGCAGCAGAACATATGAAAAGGCTTTTCACTACATAAATTACAACATTTTAACCTCTCTTAACGTATAAAGTCACAACACTGAAACCATCGCTGGACATGAGTTTCTACCTGAAAACTACTCACACCAGTCGTTGCATAATCATTCTCTTAACCTCTCTCAATACATAATATACAGGTAGCAAAACTGTCAATGATCCAGCTGCAAATTGTAAAGGTTTCTCACTACTTAAAGTGTTATTCATGAAAAGCTTTCACTTTAAAATCCCTTGACAGCGCAGAACTGCAGCAGAACATATGAAAAGGCTTTTCACTACATAAATTACAACATTTTAACCTCTCTTAACGTATAAAGTCACAACACTGAAACCATCGCTGGACATGAGTTTCTACCTGAAAACTACTCACACCAGTCGTTGCATAATCATTCTCTTAACCTCTCTCAATACATAATATACAGGTAGCAAAACTGTCAATGATCCAGCTGCCAATTGTAAAGGTTTCTCACTACTTAAAGTGTTATTCATGAAAAGCTTTCACTTTAAAATCCCTTGACAGCGCAGAACTGCAGCAGAACATATGAAAAGGCTTTTCACTACATAAATTACAACATTTTAACCTCTCTTAACGTATAAAGTCACATCACTGAAACCATCGCTGGACATGAGTTTCTACCTGAAAACTACTCACACCAGTCGTTGCATAATCATTCTCTTAACCTCTCTCAATACATAATATACAGGTAGCAAAACTGTCAATGATCCAGCTGCCAATTGTAAAGGTTTCTCACTACTTAAAGTGTTATTCATGAAAAGCTTTCACTTTAAAATCCCTTGACAGCGCAGAACTGCAGCAGAACATATGAAAAGGCTTTTCACTACATAAATTACAACATTTTAACCTCTCTTAACGTATAAAGTCACAACACTGAAACCATCGCTGGACATGAGTTTCTACCTGAAAACTACTCACACCAGTCGTTGCATAATCATTCTCTTAACCTCTCTCAATACATAATATACAGGTAGCAAAACTGTCAATGATCCAGCTGCCAATTGTAAAGGTTTCTCACTACTTAAAGTGTTATTCATGAAAAGGTTTCACTTTAAAATCCCTTGACAGCGCAGAACTGCAGCAGAACATATGAAAAGGCTTTTCACTACATAAATTACAACATTTTAACCTCTCTTAACGTATAAAGTCACAACACTGAAACCATCGCTGGACATGAGTTTCTACCTGAAAACTACTCACACCAGTCGTTGCATAATCGTTCTCTTAACCTCTCTCAATACATAATATACAGGTAGCAAAACTGTCAATGAACCAGCTGCCAATTGTAAAGGTTTCTCACTACTTAAAGTGTTATTCATGAAAAGCTTTCACTTTAAAATCCCTTGACAGCGCAGAACTGCAGCAGAACATATGAAAAGGCTTTTCACTACATAAATTACAACATTTTAACCTCTCTTAACGTATAAAGTCACAACACTGAAACCATCGCTGGACATGAGTTTCTACCTGAAAACTACTCACACCAGTCGTTGCATAATCATTCTCTTAACCTCTCTCAATACATAATATACAGGTAGCAAAACTGTCAATGATCCAGCTGCCAATTGTAAAGGTTTCTCACTACTTAAAGTGTTATTCATGAAAAGCTTTCTCTTTAAAATCCCTTGACAGCGCAGAACTGCAGCAGAACATATGAAAAGGCTTTTCACTACATAAATTACAACATTTTAACCTCTCTTAACGTATAAAGTCACAACACTGAAACCATCGCTGGACATGAGTTTCTACCTGAAAACTACTCACACCAGTCGTTGCATAATCATTCTCTTAACCTCTCTCAATACATAATATACAGGTAGCAAAACTGTCAATGATCCAGCTGCCAATTGTAAAGGTTTCTCACTACTTAAAGTGTTATTCATGAAAAGCTTTCACTTTAAAATCCCTTGACAGCGCAGAACTGCAGCAGAACATATGAAAAGGCTTTTCACTACATAAATTACAACATTTTAACCTCTCTTAACGTATAAAGTCACAACACTGAAACCATCGCTGGACATGAGTTTCTACCTGAAAACTACTCACACCAGTCGTTGCATAATCGTTCTCTTAACCTCTCTCAATACATAATATACAGGTAGCAAAACTGTCAATGATCCAGCTGCCAATTGTAAAGGTTTCTCACTAATTCATGAAAAGCTTTCACTTTAAAATCCCTTGACAGCGCAGAACTGCAGCAGAACATATGAAAAGGCTTTTCACTACATAAATTACAACATTTTAACCTCTCTTAACGTATAAAGTCACAACACTGAAACCATCGCTGGACATGAGTTTCTACCTGAAAACTACTCACACCAGTCGTTGCATAATCATTCTCTTAACCTCTCTCAATACATAATATACAGGTAGCAAAACTGTCAATGATCCAGCTGCCAATTGTAAAGGTTTCTCACTACTTAAAGTGTTATTCATGAAAAGCTTTCACTTTAAAATCCCTTGACAGCGCAGAACTGCAGCAGAACATATGAAAAGGCTTTTCACTACATAAATTACAACATTTTAACCTCTCTTAACGTATAAAGTCACAACACTGAAACCATCGCTGGACATGAGTTTCTACCTGAAAACTACTCACACCAGTCGTTGCATAATCATTCTCTTAACCTCTCTCAATACATAATATACAGGTAGCAAAACTGTCAATGATCCAGCTGCCAATTGTAAAGGTTTCTCACTACTTAAAGTGTTATTCATGAAAAGCTTTCACTTTAAAATCCCTTGACAGCGCAGAACTGCAGCAGAACATATGAAAAGGCTTTTCACTACATAAATTACAACATTTTAACCTCTCTTAACGTATAAAGTCACAACACTGAAACCATCGCTGGACATGAGTTTCTACCTGAAAACTACTCACACCAGTCGTTGCATAATCGTTCTCTTAACCTCTCTCAATACATAATATACAGGTAGCAAAACTGTCAATGAACCAGCTGCCAATTGTAAAGGTTTCTCACTACTTAAAGTGTTATTCATGAAAAGCTTTCACTTTAAAATCCCTTGACAGCGCAGAACTGCAGCAGAACATATGAAAAGGCTTTTCACTACATAAATTACAACATTTTAACCTCTCTTAACGTATAAAGTCACAACACTGAAACCATCGCTGGACATGAGTTTCTACCTGAAAACTACTCACACCAGTCGTTGCATAATCGTTCTCTTAACCTCTCTCAATACATAATATACAGGTAGCAAAACTGTCAATGAACCAGCTGCCAATTGTAAAGGTTTCTCACTACTTAAAGTGTTATTCATGAAAAGCTTTCACTTTAAAATCCCTTGACAGAGCAGAACTGCAGCAGAACATATGAAAAGGCTTTTCACTACATAAATTACAACATTTTAACCTCTCTTAACGTATAAAGTCACAACACTGAAACCATCGCTGGACATGAGTTTCTACCTGAAAACTACTCACACCAGTCGTTGCATAATCATTCTCTTAACCTCTCTCAATACATAATATACAGGTAGCAAAACTGTCAATGATCCAGCTGCCAATTGTAAAGGTTTCTCACTACTTAAAGTGTTATTCATGAAAAGCTTTCACTTTAAAATCCCTTGACAGCGCAGAACATATGAAAAGGCTTTTCACTACATAAATTACAACATTTTAACCTCTCTTAACGTATAAAGTCACAACACTGAAACCATCGCTGGACATGAGTTTCTACCTGAAAACTACTCACACCAGTCGTTGCATAATCGTTCTCTTAACCTCTCTCAATACATAATATACAGGTAGCAAAACTGTCAATGATCCAGCTGCCAATTGTAAAGGTTTCTCACTACTTAAAGTGTTATTCATGAAAAGCTTTCACTTTAAAATTCCTTGACAGCGCAGAACTGCAGCAGAACATATGAAAAGGCTTTTCACTACATAAATTACAACATTTTAACCTCTCTTAACGTATAAAGTCACAACACTGAAACCATCGCTGGACATGAGTTTCTACCTGAAAACTACTCACACCAGTCGTTGCATAATCATTCTCTTAACCTCTCTCAATACATAATATACAGGTAGCAAAACTGTCAATGATCCAGCTGCCAATTGTAAAGGTTTCTCACTACTTAAAGTGTTATTCATGAAAAGCTTTCACTTTAAAATCCCTTGACAGCGCAGAACTGCAGCAGAACATATGAAAAGGCTTTTCACTACATAAATTACAACATTTTAACCTCTCTTAACGTATAAAGTCACAACACTGAAACCATCGCTGGACATGAGTTTCTACCTGAAAACTACTCACACCAGTCGTTGCATAATCGTTCTCTTAACCTCTCTCAATACATAATATACAGGTAGCAAAACTGTCAATGAACCAGCTGCCAATTGTAAAGGTTTCTCACTACTTAAAGTGTTATTCATGAAAAGCTTTCACTTTAAAATCCCTTGACAGCGCAGAACTGCAGCAGAACATATGAAAAGGCTTTTCACTACATAAATTACAACATTTTAACCTCTCTTAACGTATAAAGTCACAACACTGAAACCATCGCTGGACATGAGTTTCTACCTGAAAACTACTCACACCAGTCGTTGCACAATCCTTCTCTTAACCTCTCTCAATACATAATATACAGGTAGCAAAACTGTCAATGATCCAGCTGCCAATTGTAAAGGTTTCTCACTACTTAAAGTGTTATTCATGAAAAGCTTTCTCTTTAAAATCCCTTGACAGCGCAGAACTGCAGCAGAACATATGAAAAGGCTTTTCACTACATAAATTACAACATTTTAACCTCTCTTAACGTATAAAGTCACAACACTGAAACCATCGCTGGACATGAGTTTCTACCTGAAAACTACTCACACCAGTCGTTGCATAATCATTCTCTTAACCTCTCTCAATACATAATATACAGGTAGCAAAACTGTCAATGATCCAGCTGCCAATTGTAAAGGTTTCTCACTACTTAAAGTGTTATTCATGAAAAGCTTTCACTTTAAAATCCCTTGACAGCGCAGAACTGCAGCAGAACATATGAAAAGGCTTTTCACTACATAAATTACAACATTTTAACCTCTCTTAACGTATAAAGTCACAACACTGAAACCATCGCTGGACATGAGTTTCTACCTGAAAACTACTCACACCAGTCGTTGCATAATCGTTCTCTTAACCTCTCTCAATACATAATATACAGGTAGCAAAACTGTCAATGATCCAGCTGCCAATTGTAAAGGTTTCTCACTACTTAAAGTGTTATTCATAAAAAGCTTTCACTTTAAAATCCCTTGACAGCGCAGAACTGCAGCAGAACATATGAAAAGGCTTTTCACTACATAAATTACAACATTTTAACCTCTCTTAACGTATAAAGTCACAACACTGAAACCATCGCTGGACATGAGTTTCTACCTGAAAACTACTCACACCAGTCGTTGCATAATCATTCTCTTAACCTCTCTCAATACATAATATACAGGTAGCAAAACTGTCAATGATCCAGCTGCTAATTGTAAAGGTTTCTCACTACTTAAAGTGTTATTCATGAAAAGATTTCACTTTAAAATCCCTTGACAGCGCAGAACTGCAGCAGAACATATGAAAAGGCTTTTCACTACATAAATTACAACATTTTAACCTCTCTTAACGTATAAAGTCACAACACTGAAACCATCGCTGGACATGAGTTTCTACCTGAAAACTACTCACACCAGTCGTTGCATAATCATTCTCTTAACCTCTCTCAATACATAATATACAGGTAGCAAAACTGTCAATGATCCAGCTGCCAATTGTAAAGGTTTCTCACTACTTAAAGTGTTATTCATGAAAAGCTTTCACTTTAAAATCCCTTGACAGCGCAGAACTGCAGCAGAACATATGAAAAGGCTTTTCACTACATAAATTACAACATTTTAACCTCTCTTAACGTATAAAGTCACAACACTGAAACCATCGCTGGACATGAGTTTCTACCTGAAAACTACTCACACCAGTCGTTGCATAATCGTTCTCTTAACCTCTCTCAATACATAATATACAGGTAGCAAAACTGTCAATGATCCAGCTGCCAATTGTAAAGGTTTCTCACTACTTAAAGTGTTATTCATGAAAAGCTTTCACTTTAAAATCCCTTGACAGCGCAGAACTGCAGCAGAACATATGAAAAGGCTTTTCACTACATAAATTACAACATTTTAACCTCTCTTAACGTATAAAGTCACAACACTGAAACCATCGCTGGACATGAGTTTCTACCTGAAAACTACTCACACCAGTCGTTGCATAATCATTCTCTTAACCTCTCTCAATACATAATATACAGGTAGCAAAACTGTCAATGATCCAGCTGCCAATTGTAAAGGTTTCTCACTACTTAAAGTGTTATTCATGAAAAGCTTTCACTTTAAAATCCCTTGACAGCGCAGAACTGCAGCAGAACATATGAAAAGGCTTTTCACTACATAAATTACAACATTTTAACCTCTCTTAACGTATAAAGTCACAACACTGAAACCATCGCTGGACATGAGTTTCTACCTGAAAACTACTCACACCAGTCGTTGCATAATCGTTCTCTTAACCTCTCTCAATACATAATATACAGGTAGCAAAACTGTCAATGATCCAGCTGCCAATTGTAAAGGTTTCTCACTACTTAAAGTGTTATTCATGAAAAGCTTTCACTTTAAAATCCCTTGACAGCGCAGAACTGCAGCAGAACATATGAAAAGGCTTTTCACTACATAAATTACAACATTTTAACCTCTCTTAACGTATAAAGTCACAACACTGAAACCATCGCTGGACATGAGTTTCTACCTGAAAACTACTCACACCAGTCGTTGCATAATCATTCTCTTAACCTCTCTCAATACATAATATACAGGTAGCAAAACTGTCAATGATCCAGCTGCCAATTGTAAAGGTTTCTCACTACTTAAAGTGTTATTCATGAAAAGCTTTCACTTTAAAATCCCTTGACAGCGCAGAACTGCAGCAGAACATATGAAAAGGCTTTTCACTACATAAATTACAACATTTTAACCTCTCTTAACGTATAAAGTCACAACACTGAAACCATCGCTGGACATGAGTTTCTACCTGAAAACTACTCACAGCAGTCGTTGCATAATCGTTCTCTTAACCTCTCTCAATACATAATATACAGGTAGCAAAACTGTCAATGAACCAGCTGCCAATTGTAAAGGTTTCTCACTACTTAAAGTGTTATTCATGAAAAGCTTTCACTTTAAAATCCCTTGACAGCGCAGAACTGCAGCAGAACATATGAAAAGGCTTTTCACTACATAAATTACAACATTTTAACCTCTCTTAACGTATAAAGTCACAACACTGAAACCATCGCTGGACATGAGTTTCTACCTGAAAACTACTCACACCAGTCGTTGCATAATCGTTCTCTTAACCTCTCTCAATACATAATATACAGGTAGCAAAACTGTCAATGAACCAGCTGCCAATTGTAAATGTTTCTCTCTACTTAAAGTGTTATTCATGAAAAGCTTTCACTTTAAAATCCCTTGACAGCGCAGAACTGCAGCAGAACATATGAAAAGGCTTTTCACTACATAAATTACAACATTTTAACCTCTCTTAACGTATAAAGTCACAACACTGAAACCATCGCTGGACATGAGTTTCTACCTGAAAACTACTCACACCAGTCGTTGCATAATCGTTCTCTTAACCTCTCTCAATACATAATATACAGGTAGCAAAACTGTCAATGATCCAGCTGCCAATTGTAAAGGTTTCTCACTACTTAAAGTGTTATTCATGAAAAGCTTTCACTTTAAAATCCCTTGACAGCGCAGAACTGCAGCAGAACATATGAAAAGGCTTTTCACTACATAAATTACAACATTTTAACCTCTCTTAACGTATAAAGTCACAACACTGAAACCATCGCTGGACATGAGTTTCTACCTGAAAACTACTCACACCAGTCGTTGCCTAATCGTTCTCTTAACCTCTCTCAATACATAATATACAGGTAGCAAAACTGTCAATGAACCAGCTGCCAATTGTAAAGGTTTCTCACTACTTAAAGTGTTATTCATGAAAAGCTTTCACTTTAAAATCCCTTGACAGCGCAGAACTGCAGCAGAACATATGAAAAGGCTTTTTACTACATAAATTACAACATTTTAACCTCTCTTAACGTATAAAGTCACAACACTGAAACCATCGCTGGACATGAGTTTCTACCTGAAAACTACTCACACCAGTCGTTGCATAATCATTCTCTTAACCTCTCTCAATACATAATATACAGGTAGCAAAGCTGTCAATGATCCAGCTGCCAATTGTAAAGGTTTCTCACTACTTAAAGTGTTATTCATGAAAAGATTTCACTTTAAAATCCCTTGACAGCGCAGAACTGCAGCAGAACATATGAAAAGGCTTTTCACTACATAAATTACAACATTTTAACCTCTCTTAACGTATAAAGTCACAACACTGAAACCATCGCTGGACATGAGTTTCTACCTGAAAACTACTCACACCAGTCGTTGCATAATCGTTCTCTTAACCTCTCTCAATACATAATATACAGGTAGCAAAACTGTCAATGATCCAGCTGCCAATTGTAAAGGTTTCTCACTACTTAAAGTGTTATTCATGAAAAGCTTTCACTTTAAAATCCCTTGACAGCGCAGAACTGCAGCAGAACATATGAAAAGGCTTTTCACTACATAAATTACAACATTTTAACCTCTCTTAACGTATAAAGTCACAACACTGAAACCATCGCTGGACATGAGTTTCTACCTGAAAACTACTCACACCAGTCGTTGCATAATCATTCTCTTAACCTCTCTCAATACATAATATACAGGTAGCAAAGCTGTCAATGATCCAGCTGCCAATTGTAAAGGTTTCTCACTACTTAAAGTGTTATTCATGAAAAGATTTCACTTTAAAATCCCTTGACAGCGCAGAACTGCAGCAGAACATATGAAAAGGCTTTTCACTACATAAATTACAACATTTTAACCTCTCTTAACGTATAAAGTCACAACACTGAAACCATCGCTGGACATGAGTTTCTACCTGAAAACTACTCACACCAGTCGTTGCATAATCGTTCTCTTAACCTCTCTCAATACATAATATACAGGTAGCAAAACTGTCAATGATCCAGCTGCCAATTGTAAAGGTTTCTCACTACTTAAAGTGTTATTCATGAAAAGCTTTCACTTTAAAATCCCTTGACAGCGCAGAACTGCAGCAGAACATATGAAAAGGCTTTTCACTACATAAATTACAACATTTTAACCTCTCTTAACGTATAAAGTCACAACACTGAAACCATCGCTGGACATGAGTTTCTACCTGAAAACTACTCACACCAGTCGTTGCATAATCGTTCTCTTAACCTCTCTCAATACATAATATACAGGTAGCAAAACTGTCAATGAACCAGCTGCCAATTGTAAAGGTTTCTCACTACTTAAAGTGTTATTCATGAAAAGCTTTCACTTTAAAATCCCTTGACAGCGCAGAACTGCAGCAGAACATATGAAAAGGCTTTTCACTACATAAATTACAACATTTTAACCTCTCTTAACGTATAAAGTCACAACACTGAAACCATCGCTGGACATGAGTTTCTACCTGAAAACTACTCACACCAGTCGTTGCATAATCATTCTCTTAACCTCTCTCAATACATAATATACAGGTAGCAAAACTGTCAATGATCCAGCTGCCAATTGTAAAGGTTTCTCACTACTTAAAGTGTTATTCATGAAAAGCTTTCTCTTTAAAATCCCTTGACAGCGCAGAACTGCAGCAGAACATATGAAAAGGCTTTTCACTACATAAATTACAACATTTTAACCTCTCTTAACGTATAAAGTCACAACACTGAAACCATCGCTGGACATGAGTTTCTACCTGAAAACTACTCACACCAGTCGTTGCATAATCGTTCTCTTAACCTCTCTCAATACATAATATACAGGTAGCAAAACTGTCAATGATCCAGCTGCCAATTGTAAAGGTTTCTCACTACTTAAAGTGTTATTCATGAAAAGCTTTCACTTTAAAATCCCTTGACAGCGCAGAACTGCAGCAGAACATATGAAAAGGCTTTTCACTACATAAATTACAACATTTTAACCTCTCTTAACGTATAAAGTCACAACACTGAAACCATCGCTGGACATGAGTTTCTACCTGAAAACTACTCACACCAGTCGTTGCATAATCATTCTCTTAACCTCTCTCAATACATAATATACAGGTAGCAAAACTGTCAATGATCCAGCTGCCAATTGTAAAGGTTTCTCACTACTTAAAGTGTTATTCATGAAAAGATTTCACTTTAAAATCCCTTGACAGCGCAGAACTGCAGCAGAACATATGAAAAGGCTTTTCACTACATAAATTACAACATTTTAACCTCTCTTAACGTATAAAGTCACAACACTGAAACCATCGCTGGACATGAGTTTCTACCTGAAAACTACTCACACCAGTCGTTGCATAATCATTCTCTTAACCTCTCTCAATACATAATATACAGGTAGCAAAACTGTCAATGATCCAGCTGCCAATTGTAAAGGTTTCTCACTACTTAAAGTGTTATTCATGAAAAGCTTTCACTTTAAAATCCCTTGACAGCGCAGAACTGCAGCAGAACATATGAAAAGGCTTTTCACTACATAAATTACAACATTTTAACCTCTCTTAACGTATAAAGTCACAACACTGAAACCATCGCTGGACATGAGTTTCTACCTGAAAACTACTCACACCAGTCGTTGCATAATCGTTCTCTTAACCTCTATCAATACATAATATACAGGTAGCAAAACTGTCAATGATCCAGCTGCCAATTGTAAAGGTTTCTCACTACTTAAAGTGTTATTCATGAAAAGCTTTCACTTTAAAATCCCTTGACAGCGCAGAACTGCAGCAGAACATATGAAAAGGCTTTTCACTACATAAATTACAACATTTTAACCTCTCTTAACGTATAAAGTCACAACACTGAAACCATCGCTGGACATGAGTTTCTACCTGAAAACTACTCATACCAGTCGTTGCATAATCATTCTCTTAACCTCTCTCAATACATAATATACAGGTAGCAAAACTGTCAATGATCCAGCTGCCAATTGTAAAGGTTTCTCACTACTTAAAGTGTTATTCATGAAAAGATTTCACTTTAAAATCCCTTGACAGCGCAGAACTGCAGCAGAACATATGAAAAGGCTTTTCACTACATAAATTACAACATTTTAACCTCTCTTAACGTATAAAGTCACAACACTGAAACCATCGCTGGACATGAGTTTCTACCTGAAAACTACTCACACCAGTCGTTGCATAATCATTCTCTTAACCTCTCTCAATAGTCTCAATACATAATATACAGGTAGCAAAACTGTCAATGAACTAGCTGCCAATTGTAAAGGTTTCTCACTACTTAAAGTGTTATTTTCTTATTAATGTTCTTAATGATAAATAATTGTTACGTTATCGTTTATGGATTTTCCGTTATATACTTATTAAAAATTGTTATAAAATAACTTAAAATAATGTTTAAGTTTTAACAAACTTGAATTTGAAACATTTTTGAAATGTAACAACATTTGTAACAACTGGACGCTATCTGTTAACCAGTAGCACTATTAATGATAATATTACAGATTGTGTCATCAATGTCCACATACGGGTGTAATCAATATGTAAATGTACTATCAGGATATCAGCAAACCACCCTCCGCCTTTTCTGCTATCCTAATACACGATTTTAAATTTCTGATGTGGAATAAAGGTGTTGTTATAATGTAAAAATATTTTTATTTGTTCGTTTTATTAGAATTTTTACTTTTTTAATCAAACAATCTTAATAATTATTTTTAATAAGCATGTAACAGAAAATGCATAGGAATTAGCATAACAACTAGCATTAACAATATTAGTAAATAACCAGCTGCCAATTGTAAAGGTTTCTCACTACTTAAAGTGTTATTCATGAAAAGCTTTCACTTTAAAATCCCTTGACAGCGCAGAACTGCAGCAGAACATATGAAAAGGCTTTTCACTACATAAATTACAACATTTTAACCTCTCTTAACGTATAAAGTCACAACACTGAAACCATCGCTGGACATGAGTTTCTACCTGAAAACTACTCACACCAGTCGTTGCATAATCGTTCTCTTAACCTCTCTCAATACATAATATACAGGTAGCAAAACTGTCAATGATCCAGCTGCCAATTGTAAAGGTTTCTCACTACTTAAAGTGTTATTCATGAAAAGCTTTCACTTTAAAATCCCTTGACAGCGCAGAACTGCAGCAGAACATATGAAAAGGCTTTTCACTACATAAATTACAACATTTTAACCTCTCTTAACGTATAAAGTCACAACACTGAAACCATCGCTGGACATGAGTTTCTACCTGAAAACTACTCACACCAGTCGTTGCATAATCATTCTCTTAACCTCTCTCAATACATAATGTAACGTTCTTTCTAAAAATAATATTACAAGTGCTGTTTAAATCGTCTATTCACAAACAAATATTTATTTCTATACACTAATGAATACACTATAAATTAACGCTATGATTATAAACCATTAAAAACTATTATTTACAGACTATGAATTTCTAATACAACATTTATATTCACTATTTATTTTGTAATACACAGTTAATGACTTGCTGTTGACTGCTCCTTTTCTCCGCGACGTCGACTTTATACCATCCTATAAACGTTCCAGAAATCGCCCGAACATACCATGTATTTCTAGAATACACCAGAATAAACCACGTCTGATTTACATGCTTGTGCGATGCGTCATTTTCTCGAAGGCGGCAGAACACACCACCTGTCGCTCGAAAAGTGGTTCGTTCCTTTTCTCTCTTGTTACACTGCCCCCTCTTCAAGTCTGTTCTGTCCCAGAACAGGTTTTATGCTCTGGTTCCTGTAGAACGGGTCATGACGATATCGACAGTCTTCTCCTCGACTACACGTTCCATTACGGTAGAAATAACAGTCTACACTCTTCGTTGGCCTTAATGCGGGTTGTGGGTCAAAATTGCAGACGAAGATCTTGACGTCCGTACCTCCAAAGACAACTTCCAGCATGTTTCTAACGATTCTCCAATCCAGCTGGTCCCGCCCACAGCCGAGTTTGGGAACTGCCAATTTGTTAATTCCCCTGGTAAGCAACTCGATCCTCAAATTCCATAGTGCCCTCCACAAGTCGGCGTAACTCGGCTTCTGGTAATAAAACTGCTTGGTTACCAAGTAGTAAATGGATCGGTCATGATCAGGCAAGCGTAAGGATTTATCAACAGAGGGATTTTATTCTCGAAGTTCATTCAGCCGTCCAAATTTATTTCTAAACACTACTGCGATCCCCCTGGACATACGGAGATCCGCGGAGACACAGTGGGCAATGGAATAATTACCAGGGACCCGGAAGAGATCTTGTTGCATCTCAGTCGTGACTCCGAATCGCGCTTTTCTAGTTCCAGAGAACACAGCCATAAATTCTCTAAAGGTTGGTTGATCATCTTCAGGCCTTACGGTATTGATAGTCACCTCAGCCTCATCTTTCCGATCCGGGACTGCGTCATTATTTCCCTCATAGTGCGCCAGACGATTGGAGTGTACCACCTTTGGTTTCCCCCTTGGCAACTTCTGGATGCGATAAATCAAGTCATTTATTCGTTTCTTCACCTGGTATGGACCCTCCCAATTTCGCTGTAACTTTGGAGAATAGCCACGACGCCTTTGCGGGTTATATAACCAGACAAGCTCTCCAGGTTGAAACCCTCCTTCTTGGGCTCTCACATCGTACGTAGCCTTCATCCGGTCACTCGCGATTCGACTATGATTTCGGGTTCGGTCGTGAATATCCTCCAACTTCTTCTTTAAGTTGATGACATAATCATTCCCGGCTACCTCCTGCTCTATAGGTGGAGACCCAAATTCCAGATCACACGGTAACCGTAACTCGCGTCCAAACATTACAGACGCTGGTGACTGACCGGTTGTTTCGTGGACCGATGCACGATAAGCCATCAGGAACAGATGCAGGTATTGGTCCCAGTCTCGTTGATGATCGGAGACGACCTTGGCCAAATATTTGCCCATTGTTCGATTCATGCGTTCTACCATTCCATCGGACTGCGGATGTAACGGTGTGGTCCGAGTCTTGCGAATGCCCAACAATCGACAAACTTCTCCAAAGAGTACAGACTCGAAATTGCGGCCTTGATCCGAATGCAGCTCCATGGGCACTCCGAAGCGACTGAAAAACTCTTTGACTAGTACGTCAGCAACAGTCGCAGCTTCCTGGTTTGGTAGGGCATATGCTTCTGGCCATTTGGTAAAATAGTCCATTGCCACTAAGATGTATTTATTCCCATCGTCAGTTTCGGGAAATAGTCCGGCAATGTCTATAGCTATTCTCTCCAGAGGACTACCCACATTGTACTGCCTCATGGGTGCTCTTCGTTTCCCCAAGGGTCCGTTGCCAGTGGCACATAGTTCACATTTCCGGCACCACTCCTTCACGTCTTCTTTACAGTTGACCCAATAAAAACGCTCCCTAACTTTCTCCAAGGTCTTTTTCACACCGAAGTGTCCTCCGGAGGCACCGTCATGGAGATGTCGCAATACTGTAGCCACTCGGCTTTTTGGAACCACGAACTGAGACCTAATGGTGGTGCCATCTTCACTCTCCAGTACTCGCTTCAGGAGATCGTCTTCCACCTTCAAAGACTCCCATTGGGCCCAATATGCTTTGAGCGTTCTGTTGAAAGGGCTGACGGCCTCCCAGGCAGGCCTTTCTCCCACGCGCTTCCATTCCAGTACCATTTTTAGTTCGGGATCAGCCTCCTGCTGTCGTTGCAATTCTTCCGGCAACCAATTGTCGTTGACGATGGTAGTCCTTAATACTTGGCAAACCCTCTCCTCCAAACGAGAGCAATGACGGCAATCCGTTGGACAGGGTCTTCTTGAAAGAGCATCGGCATTTCGATGACTAGTGCCCGCTCGATGTTCGGTGTCAAAGTTGTATCCTTGTAATCGTTCGATCCACCTTGCGACCTGGCCTTCAGGATTACGGAATTGTAGAAGCCATTTCAACGCTGCATGGTCCGTCCTCAATAAAAACTTCCGTCCGTACAAGTATTTGTAGAAGTGCTCAACGGACTTCACGACGGCCAATAGTTCTTTTCTGGTCACACAATAATTCCTTTCGGCTTTCGACAAAACCTTACTAAAATAGCCGATGACCTTTTCTTGTCCATCCTGTATCTGAGAAAGTACCCCCCCAATGGCCAGATTACTTGCATCTGTGTCAAGTATGAATTTCCCTTCTGTCCGTGGATAGCTCAATATTGGTGCTGTTGTCAGGGCACGCTTCAGCTGTTGGAAAGCTGTTTCACACTCTCCGCTCCAAACATACTCGCGCCCATCTTCAGTTAACCTTGTCAGAGGTTTCGCTATATTGGCAAACCCAGGAACGAAACGTCTGTAGTAGGTACATAACCCAAGAAAACTACGAACTTGGTGTTTATCTTTCGGTGTTGGCCACTCTTGAACTGCACGAATCTTATCGGGGTCGGCTGCCACTCCATTTTGTGATACGACGTGCCCGAGATATTTCACTTCTTTTCTGAATATGTGGCACTTTTTCGGACTCAGTTTCAGATTGGCTCCACGTAGTCTTCGGAACACTTCCTCTAGATTTTTCAGATGTTCGTTGAATGATTTTCCGACTACAATCACATCATCTAGGTATACCAGGCAGGTCTTCCACGACAACCCTCTCAAGATGGTCGCCATTAGACGCTCAAAGGTGGCCGGAGCGTTACATAGACCAAAAGGCATAACTGTAAACTGCCATAGTCCGGAACCAATAGTGAACGCGGTCTTCTCCCGGTCTTCAGGTTCCATTTCAACTTGCCAATAACCGCTCTTCAAGTCCAAAGTCGAAAACCATCGTGAACCAGACAGGGTATCTAACGTGTTGTCGATGCGTGGTAAGGGATAGCTGTCTTTCTTGGTCACATCATTAAGCTGCCGATAGTCCACACAAAATCTCGTTGACCCGTCCTTCTTACTGACCAGGACCACCGGTGATGCCCATGGACTGCTGGATGGCTCGATGACCCCTTGTTCTTCCATATCAATAATAATCTTTTCGGCTTCTGCTCGCCTTGCTAGAGGTAGACGCCTCGGCTGCTGACGGACAGGCATAGAGTTGCCTGTATTGATTTTATGTTTTACTATATTTGTTCGTCCCTTCTGGCTATCGTCAAGAGCGAAGATATCTTGGTATCGGTGAACCAAACCCTGTACCTCTTTCACTTCCGTTCTGTTAAGGTCTTCGCACGAACTAGTAACCATACCCACTAATTTTCCACCATGGTCTTTGGGCACTGGTTTTGGAACATCAGCCATACACCTGGCTACTCGGAATACTGGCACACACTGTCCCACAAGGGTACTCTTCTTCAATGTCACCGGATCCACATTAACGTTCATAAGCCTCACCGGTACAGTCTTTCCAACCTTGATCAGCGCTTTTCCCACCAATATGCCACTATGGATCTTCTTATCACAAACAGGCTCCATCATTCGCACACATCCTACCCGAAGATCTCCATCCAAACCTGCCTCGACAACCATCTCGCTTTGACCCGGCAATATCACATCTTCAGTCAGCAAAACCCTTACAACCGGATCTTCTCGTGGGTGCAACGGAAGTTCTTCGTTACCGACCTTCAAAACACCCTCTTTCAAATCCAACGTAAAACCAAATTTTCTCAGGAGGTCCATTCCCAAGATGAAGTCATCAGTGATATCGGCTACCAGCACCTCATGTTCACGTTCTTCACTTCCAATGCCAATCTTCATCTTCACCACTCCGCGTGTTGGTATCACTTCACCTGTTGCTGTACGGAGTTGAGTAGTTGTCGGTAACAATTTAATACTTGATTGTAGAACATCAGGGCGTACGATGGATTTTGTCGCCCCCGTATCAATAAGTAGTGGAACAGTTCGGTTAGCAATCTTTCCATCTACAAACAAACTGCCGTTACTATTCTTTGATGTTACGGCATGGATCGTGATCTCCGGGGCATCTTCACTCGCAGTCAACGTTCGCCCCCTCTTGCCAACCCCTTTTAACTTCTCCGACGGTTGTACTTTTTTGGGTTTAGGGCAGCGGCGTCGTATGTGCCCTTGTTCACCGCAGTTCCAGCAACGGGGTCCTCGAACTTCTTGAGGATTCTTTTTACGGTTCTCTTCCTTCTGAAGAACTCTCATTAATAATTCTTCTAGGCGATCTTTAGAACCTTCATCTTCTTCCAAAACGGTCCGAACACGTCCGTGACCTCGGGACGCTTGTTTTGCAGCTTCAAATTCTAAGGCGTGAGCAAGCGCATCATCAGTTGTTCTTGGTCGTGCCAGCCTCAATGATTGTTGTGTTTCTCCGTCTCTTAACCCATCAATGAAGGTCTGCACAGCCAGTTGTCCCAGAAATGAATCGGGTGCCGTAGGGTACGCCAATCGGACAAGCCGCGCAACATCGGCTTCAAACTCCTGCAGGCTTTCTCCATTCTTCTGGATACGATTCTTCACTTGCGCGTGATACACTTGTTGAAGATGCGCGTCTCCATATCTCATTTCCAATCTAGACACTAACAATTGGTAATCATTTTCCTGTCCTGCTGGGATTGTTTGCAGGACGTTCAACGCGTCTCCACGCAAAGCCACAGTTAGAGAAACGGCCTTTTCCTTGCGTGTCCATCCGTTGGCCCCAGCGGCCGCCTCAAATTGTTTGTAGTAGGTGGACCAAGGTATCTTTCCATCGAACGTGGGTGGTTTTACTTTTATCCCTACGGCAGGATCCTTTTCTTCTTTAAATTGTTTCTTTACTTCATTAAACGGCCTCTCAGAAGTTGAGGGAAACCGTAGTTGCCTCATTCTATCTTCCAGCATTTCGGCCATATCGTCTTTCTTAGTTGTTGGTGGTAATTGCATTTGGGCTATTTTCTCTTCTACCATCTTTATTACCCTATCTTGTTCCGCCAGTCTACCTTCCAATAGTCCTAACGCGCTGGCATTCTCCAAAAATTCTTCGAAAACTTTATCTTCCAACGCTTTGACATTTTCCAACAATTCTCCTTTAAGCCTTCTAGAACTTTCTTCAGATTTTCTGGAATTCTCCAGTATTTCTTCCTTTAGCATTCTAACAGTTTCTTCGGCCTTTTCTAGTAATTCTTCTTTAAGCATTCTAACATTTTCTTCGGACTTTCTAGAATTCTCTTCGTGTTTTTCCAATACTTTTTCTTCCAGCGCTTTAATATTTTCAAGTAATTCTTCTTTTAAAATTCTAGAATTCTCTTCAGACTTTTCCAATAATTCCTCTTTTAAAATTCTAGAATTCTCTTCAGACTTTCTAGAATTCTCTTCCATTTTACTTAACAATACGTTAGTATCAATTGCGGGTCCAGGTATTTCGAAGAGGTAATTTTCGGGGTCTTCCTTCTGTTCCAAAAGCCATTCTCTTAGCCGATTTATTAACACGCTTTTAAGGCCCGTTGTTTCCAAGTCCCGTTCTTCCAGTTCGCGTTTTAAGTCTATTACCTTCAGATCTTTCAACAATTTCATCACCATCTTAATTGTTTGTTGAAATTATTTTTAACACTAAAAATTTAATCTCACAGCACTTTATTTAATTATTACGCGATTTTATTTATTTTAAAAACCTCACACCTGTAACACCACTGTAACGTTCTTTCTCAAAATAATAATACAAGTGCTGTTTAAATCGTCTATTCACAAACAAATATTTATTTCTATACACTAATGAATACACTATAAATTAACGCTATGATTATAAACCATTAAAAACTATTATTTACAGACTATGAATTTCTAATACAACATTTATATTCACTATTTATTTTGTAATACACAGTTAATGACTTGCTGTTGACTGCTCCTTTTCTCCGCGACGTCGACTTTATACCATCCTATAAACGTTCCAGAAATCGCCCGAACATACCATGTATTTCTAGAATACACCAGAATAAACCACGTCTGATTTACATGCTTGTGCGATGCGTCATTTTCTCGAAGGCGGCAGAACACACCACCTGTCGCTCGAAAAGAGGTTCGTTCCTTTTCTCTCTTGTTACAATAATATACAGGTAGCAAAACTGTCAATGATCCAGCTGCCAATTGTAAAGGTTTCTCACTACTTAAAGTGTTATTCATGAAAAGCTTTCACTTTAAAATCCCTTGACAGCGCAGAACTGCAGCAGAACATATGAAAAGGCTTTTCACTACATAAATTACAACATTTTAACCTCTCTTAACGTATAAAGTCACAACACTGAAACCATCGCTGGACATGAGTTTCTACCTGAAAACTACTCACACCAGTCGTTTCATAATCGTTCTCTTAACCTCTCTCAATACATAATATACAGGTAGCAAAACTGTCAATGATCCAGCTGCCAATTGTAAAGGTTTCTCACTACTTAAAGTGTTATTCATGAAAAGCTTTCACTTTAAAATCCCTTGACAGCGCAGAACTGCAGCAGAACATATGAAAAGGCTTTTCACTACATAAATTACAACATTTTAACCTCTCTTAACGTATAAAGTCACAACACTGAAACCATCGCTGGACATGAGTTTCTACCTGAAAACTACTCACACCAGTCGTTGCATAATCATTCTCTTAACCTCTCTCAATACATAATATACAGGTAGCAAAACTGTCAATGATCCAGCTGCCAATTGTAAAGGTTTCTCACTACTTAAAGTGTTATTCATGAAAAGCTTTCACTTTAAAATCCCTTGACAGCGCAGAACTGCAGCAGAACATATGAAAAGGCTTTTCACTACATAAATTACAACATTTTAACCTCTCTTAACGTATAAAGTCACAACACTGAAACCATCGCTGGACATGAGTTTCTACCTGAAAACTACTCACACCAGTCGTTGCATAATCTTTCTCTTAACCTCTCTCAATACATAATATACAGGTAGCAAAACTGCAATGATCCAGCTGCCAATTGTAAAGGTTTCTCACTACTTAAAGTGTTATTCATGAAAAGCTTTCACTTTAAAATCCCTTGACAGCGCAGAACTGCAGCAGAACATATGAAAAGGCTTTTCACTACATAAATTACAACATTTTAACCTCTCTTAACGTATAAAGTCACAACACTGAAACCATCGCTGGACATGAGTTTCTACCTGAAAACTACTCACACCAGTCGTTGCATAATCATTCTCTTAACCTCTCTCAATAGTCTCAATACATAATATACAGGTAGCAAAACTGTCAATGAACTAGCTGCCAATTGTAAAGGTTTCTCACTACTTAAAGTGTTATTTTCTTATTAATGTTCTTAATGATAAATAATTGTTACGTTATCGTTTATGGATTTTCCGTTATATACTTATTAAAAATTGTTATAAAATAACTTAAAATAATGTTTAAGTTTTAACAAACTTGAATTTGAAACATTTTTGAAATGTAACAACATTTGTAACAACTGGACGCTATCTGTTAACCAGTAGCACTATTAATGATAATATTACAGATTGTGTCATCAATGTCGACATACGGGTGTAATCAATATGTAAATGTACTATCAGGATATCAGCAAACCACCCTCCGCCTTTTCTGCTATCCTAATACACGATTTTAAATTTCTGATGAGGAATAAAGGTGTTGTTATAATGTAAAAATATTTTTATTTGTTCGTTTTATTAGAATTTTTACTTTTTTAATCAAACAATCTTAATAATTATTTTTAATAAGCATGTAACAGAAAATGCATAGGAATTAGCATAACAACTAGCATTAACAATATTAGTAAATAACCAGCTGCCAATTGTAAAGGTTTCTCACTACTTAAAGTGTTATTCATGAAAAGCTTTCTCTTTAAAATCCCTTGACAGCGCAGAACTGCAGCAGAACATATGAAAAGGCTTTTCACTACATAAATTACAACATTTTAACCTCTCTTAACGTATAAAGTCACAACACTGAAACCATCGCTGGACATGAGTTTCTACCTGAAAACTACTCACACCAGTCGTTGCATAATCGTTCTCTTAACCTCTCTCAATACATAATATACAGGTAGCAAAACTGTCAATGATCCAGCTGCCAATTGTAAAGGTTTCTCACTACTTAAAGTGTTATTCATGAAAAGCTTTCACTTTAAAATCCCTTGACAGCGCAGAACTGCAGCAGAACATATGAAAAGGCTTTTCACTACATAAATTACAACATTTTAACCTCTCTTAACGTATAAAGTCACAACACTGAAACCATCGCCGGACATGAGTTTCTACCTGAAAACTACTCACACCAGTCTTTGCATAATCATTCTCTTAACCTCTCTCAATAGTCTCAATACATAATATACAGGTAGCAAAACTGTCAATGAACTAGCTGCCAATTGTAAAGGTTTCTCACTACTTAAAGTGTTATTTTCTTATTAATGTTCTTAATGATAAATAATTGTTACGTTATCGTTTATGGATTTTCCGTTATATACTTATTAAAAATTGGTATAAAATAACTTAAAATAATGTTTAAGTTTTAACAAACTTGAATTTGAAACATTTTTGAAAATTTGTAACAACTGGACGCTATCTGTTAACCAGTAGCACTATTAATGATGATATTACAGATTGTGTCATCAATGTCGACATACGGGTGTAATCAATATGTAAATGTACTATCAGGATATCAGCAAACCACCCTCCGCCTTTTCTGCTATCCTAATACACGATTTTAAATTTCTGATGAGGAATAAAGGTGTTGTTATAATGTAAAAATATTTTTATTTGTTCGTTTTATTAGAATTTTTACTTTTTTAATCAAACAATCTTAATAATTATTTTTAATAAGCATGTAACAGAAAATGCATAGGAATTAGCCTAACAACTAGCATTAACAATATTAGTAAATGCCGTTCGTTCATTGTTTGCCTTCTTAGAAATAAATTTAAAATTAAAATATTTCTATGGAATAGAGAATGGGAATTTTAATTAATAAATATCCTTTTGAGCACATGCGTAACGTATTTTGTAAGAAGTAAGTTTTCATTAGCAAATAGTAAAACTTATTTAAAACAATTTATTGAAACTTTTTATTAATCCTTATTCATTTCACAATTAGTAAATAGTTAAAAATACAACAAAAATAAATATACAGTATAATTTAAATAAATGGATTTATTTATCCATCGTAAATTTCGCTACAGCATAAAAAATTAGATAAAATAAGTGAATAACAATGCAAGGTCTTTGTTGTTTCAGTAGTTAATATTTGTCTATGGGGGTAGATTAATTTCAGTGCTTGAATACTTTTATTTATGCGAGAGTTTATATGGATTTTTCACATAGGAAGGTATTATCTAGTATTATTTAAACTGACTTAATAAAAAAAGGATTAAAATTATCCGTTATTTTCTTCTAAATTGGAAAATCGTCCAGAAAGTTTCATTTCATATTTTGATATTATTAGCAAAATCTGCTATGCAATTGTTGCTTTACCACTCCTTTAAAGTGTTACAAACCCTATTAAAAGCAGAACTTTTGACTTTTTTGTATTGTCGTGAGTCGAAAATGTCATTTTATACCACTAGTGTCTAAAGCGATATCTAGAGTAACACTTTAGACACGAGTGTAAAAAGTAAAAAATAAATGTATGATATACGTGTTAAAAGTGAATTTAGTTTGTTCGAGAAGATTACTAACTCTGCTGGCACGTCTTGGGCCAAACTTCTCTTTTCGCAAAATAAACATTCACTTTTGACACTTTTCTATCATAAACTATTATTTAATGATTTCAAAATAGTCAGTTATGGGGTGTAAAAATGTTAAAAAACATTTTCCTTATGTTGGGATATCTTGTTCAAACTAGATATGTGAACGTAAAATGTCGTTAGAAACATTTTTTCTTACGGCCTACGTAATAATAATAATCGCCCCCTCCTTCCCGCACAAGCTTCTAGCTTCTGGGGTTTGGTTTCCAGGCTATGGGTTGTAGCAATTATTATTATCATTATTATTAATAAAATATTTTCCATATTTTAAAGGTCATTTTTCGTGATTTAGAAAATTACGAATTTAACAGATACCTACCTATAATTTCACCTGTCAACTTTGACATGGCGTATTTCAAGTATTTCTGGAAAGAGAGTTGCCCTGCATAGTTGTTTCCAATCAGAATAGAAAGAATTTTCTGATGTGGAATATGGATCCAACTTTACGACACACACTGTAAACTAAAATCTAAACTTTTAGCTTCTTTTTTGATAGGAATAGGGATCCCACCAATCGCTACGTTAATATTGTCAGTTAAAAATGTATTAGGCTTTATTCGCAAAGAAGATAACAACTGATTTTTGAAGATTAATAACACTGTACAACACGAAAAAAACTTCCAGGTTTTCATATGGTTTTTCTACAACTTTTTGGTATGAAGATCACGAATCTGCTATTGGTTTTTTTTGGGTCAGGTCAAATACTGTTGTTTCAATGTCATTCGGGTCATTCCATGCCAAATCATCACAAGCAAAATGAACTTTTCAACCCGACCATCTCAGATTTTCGTGAAATTTAGGAGGATGGTAGACGACATAAAGTAACTTACGTATGTAAAATAATAACCCTCAGTGACACACGGTATTCATACAGCAGGGTTGGATATATGGTACAAAATGTAAAATTTACGCTTACAAGGTGAACAAAAACAATTCATAACTTTGCTTCTAATCGTAGTAGATCTTTTATCTTAGGCTTGTTTTAAAGCTAAAAGAGCAGAGTTTTATAAAAAATATTGAATTCTTCATTCCAAGGTCACATGATGTGACCTTTGACTTTGAATATCTAAGAAAGTGTACCTTCAATTTCTTTAGAAATACAGTATGTTATACAGCTAGGTGTAGACTCTTTTTGGTGTAAGTTTAATTTTGGAAAGCCTTTGGGAACAGCCTTTAACACAAAACATGTACTCCTGTTACTACCGGTGAAAAGCTAGAAATTTCATTGTTTATTGCTATACACTGTGTGCGATTGGCTAATTATTTATTGAATATAATGTTAAATACAATAACACAATAAAATACTATTAAAATCTTCACTAAAATATTTAATTATAAATTATAACTGTCGTTTCGCTACACAATAGCTTCTTTAGATAAAGACTGGTTATAACTAAAACTTAAACCAGTCTTTATCTGAAGAAGCTAGTAGCGAAAGGACAGTTATGATTTTTAAATAAATAGTTTTATTTATTGTGTTATTATGGATCTTCATAAAGTACAGGCCGAATCAATGTAATTGATATAATGTTACTTTTTTGCATGTCCCAAAGGTTTAAAATAATCTGTTCTTGCTCCTGAACATGAAAATGATTTGAAACCCCAGTTCAAACGTTTTAAGGTATCAAAAATTCGAAATTTATAATCCAATACTGTGTCATTTCTCAAGTCTCAAACAGAAGTCTTTTAGAGGTTCACAATTACAAGTTCAGCATTACAACAGTTTTTAAAGCATCGATTATAGAATTTCTTCTATGTTTTAAAATCTCAAAAATTATAAATTTCAGAGATATAATATTCGAAAAGTTTAAAAATAGCAGAATGTTACAGTAAATACCAATTCCGTTGGCGGAAGATTCTTGGAACGAAACGTCATCTGTCACATAGTGAAAGCTATCCCTAGAATGCTACATGATTGTAAACGATGGGGTCTCTACCTGTCGGTTGGTTCTAGGGATTCGAAATCTCCTTTCCGTTCATTCCAAGAATCTCCCTCCCACGGAATTGGTATTTACTGTAAACGTTTAGGATTAAAAATGAAGCTTAAGTCTAAAACCGACATAGTTTTAAAATGCAGTTTAAGAAGTTTATAATGTAAAGTCTCACTCTTAAGGTTCTAAAATTCGAAATTTTAGAAATTTAAAATTCAAGTCAGAGATGTCACGTTTTAGATTTCAACTCATATCCGTAGTTTACATTGATATGTTCTGGGCATCATTATATTGGAAACTTCCAAACATTCCATTATTGTTTAAAATGAAAACTTGGAAACTGAAACTTTGAAAATTTAGATTAACGATTTCGATTACATTAGAAACTTGGAAATTAAACTTTGAATGTCTCAGTTCTTGATATTTAATCTTTAAAGGATTGAAACTAAAATACTAAACTTTAGAATTTTAGAGATAATGAAATTTCGATTCTTTGAAACTTGGTTAGTCGATATAGAAATTTTGAGGCAAATAAATAATTCTGAATAAAATGTGTATTCGGCTGTGAGATCATGCGGTGTTTTGTAATCTGGTGTAGCGTGTACAATTTCTTTCTTGAGATTAGTCTCCTGATTTTATCATGTGGAAGAGGCTGTACATACTTTTTATAATATCTGCTTATTTTATTAAGTTACTTGTCTTGCAATTAAAGACTTTTATGTGACTAAAGTTTGTGAGTGAAGTTCTCTGGTAGACTTCACTCACGAACTTGAGTCACTTGAGGTCCCCAATTGCGTTTAACGGCAAATGCGTCTACATAAACTCCCCACAGCAAAAATATGTTTTCAAAATTTCAAAGTGTATCAACTTTGTATCAATTCTCGAATTTGCCAAAGCTGCCCTTTTCAAATAGATTTCCGAAAACTGGCAAATCGAACACTACAAACGATGCTTTGGAAATCATGAAAAGTACAAATCCATTGTTTTAGTGATTAGTCATTAGGAGGGAGACATTTGCAAGAACATCTCGACATACCTATTCCATTGAAAACACATGTGGTATTCTGATTTTCGCAATTAAGGCACATAATTTGTTGATCTGTTTCTTGTAGGTTTTGGTCATTTTCCTGTTCGTTACAAGGCATTGTAGTAACGTTATTCAATTCTAAGTTCTTACATTTTCTGCATATATTATTACATTTGTTTCTTCCACCATGTTATACACATTTCTGTTGTTTCTTCTTCGCCAATTGTTCTTTCCCATTGTTCACCTTCTTGTACATATTTATATGATTGGCTAATACTGGCATTTACTTCTACTGAATGACTTTGTAATTTTTAGAGTAACTCATCAAGATCATCTTTAGTGCCTAGGCACAGTATACAGTGTGGTTTTTGTAAACTATAATATAGGAAATCCAATGGAATTTTATCATTTTCCTCGTAAGTTTGTACCCTTGCAAATGTAAGTAGAAATTTTGGTATCAATCGAAAGAAGAATTCATTTTACGTCAAAAAAATATTAAACTTTATGAAGAAAACCAAAATCGATTTAGAAAAAGACTTAAAAAGCTTATTGATTTATTGATTTTGGTAATAAGTTATTAAAAAAAAGCTGGAAGCTGAACGCCGATTGGTGTAGCGGTTAACGCTTCAGATTCCTAATCAAGAATCGCGAGTTCAAACCCCATCATCTTATACTTTTTTTTTAATTGTATTGCTTACTAATTATTATTTTTAGAACTTTATTACAACAATCATTAATTTTTCTTATTGTTAGATATTTTTGCTACGGGGGTTTACCGTTATTTTTTGTACAATTTTAACTATCCATCAAAAAGGCAAATGAAAAAAGGGCATAAAACTAATAATCGTTGTAATAAAGTACTAAAAATAATAATTAGTAAGCAATACAATTAAAAAAAAAGTATAAGATGATGGGGTTTGAACTCGCGATTTTTGATTAGAAATCTGAAGCGTTAACCTCTACACCAATCGGCGTTCAGCTTCCAGCTTTTTTTTTAATAGCTTATTACAAAAAGCAATAAATCCCTAAGCTTTTTAAGTCTTTTTCTAAATCTATTTTGGTTTTCTTCATAAAGTTTAATATTTCTTTGACGTAAAATGAATTCTTGAAATGAAAAATGAATGAAAAAAACATACTGTATATAACAGTCAGTAGGTTTACTTGCGTGCGGCACTATTGATTTCATTAATCCACCTTCGAATATCACGCCCATAAACGAAGTAGTGCACCGGAGTTGATCGGTCGACATCGCCTGCAGATAATATCCAGTAACGTATTCAATAAAATACGAAATAGAATTGTTTGAATCAACAAAATTAATTGACGCCTTTGAACAATTAGTTTGTTATTAACTGAACTTAAATTAACGTACATAATTGAATATTCATTTACAAAACGAAAACTTTATTGTTAATTATGTTTCAATACAATTATCTTTTTACTACTTTTAGATGATTTAAAATTTCTGTTAACGTCTTTTAAAGTGTAATACACTCGCAGTCGAGCGTGTAAATGATATACTATATTATTATTATATTTAAAATTATTGTACGAATGTAGAAATGTTAATGTTTTGAAGATGGATAAAACGCGTTCGACAACATTTTCATTTACACAAATATCTTGGAAGTGTTGTTGAAAAAGTATTTCCATAGATAAAATAAATTAAATAAAACTCAGGTTTGCAGGTATGTACCGATAAACATTTTTTATCAAATAACTGCATATATATCGAATAAAGTTTTTTCTAATTTATCAGAAGTTTGGTAATCTTTGTCAATTAAAACAATCTCTTCATCGTTTCCTGATTCTGTGTTTATTCATTTCGTAATAGGGGGCATTCGCACTGCATAATTGGAGTTATACGGGACTGGATAATTTGATGTGCTCGGTCGCGTCTATGAAGTAGGCTTTCTATGTACTGCCGGCACCTGCCAGCTTGTTGTGTGGTGGATGGTAACTATTTGCGACAGTCACGTTATTGTATGTTATTTATACTATGCCCTAGGGATTTAATCATTTTATTGAAATGATTTGTAGAGGATAGTCTAATTTTTAGGTCTGTGCCAAATTTTGCCTTGTACCAATCCAATGTAATAATCCTATGGAAGGAACAGCTTTACTGAAACTGCAAGAAATAACAGCCAACGGACCAATTTGTGTAATTATTGTCCTGCAGTCAGACTGGCAACATATTTTTGACATCCTGATTGCTTCTTGCTATAATACTGCGTGTGATTGAGGATGTCGCGGTTGGCCATGAATAATTTCCAGCTCAGGCCATAGTTTTACTAATTCGAGAATTATATAGTTTGCAGATTCAAGGTCATTGTCGCTTTTGTAATATGGCTGGACATCAAAGTTCAAGGAAGATTTTCAAAAACTTCTAAGCTACTTCAACAGCTTTCTTTGATTTCAAAGGACGTAGGCAAATAAATTTTGTGGGATGGTCCTAATAATTTTGTAACAATTTGTATTCTTTATCCTGACATGACTGCTAATCGATCAAATCAACTTGGCCCCGAGAACAAAATTCTTTTAAAACTATAGGTTTAGTAACCAAATTTGTATGTTTCGATTTTACCTTTTTTCTTCTTAAGACGAATTTCACACGATTGTAGAAATATCCGAAAACAGGTCGTGGAATGATGTGGTCTGATTTTAAAGCAAAAATCATTTTATCTCTAGCACCATGGCCCAGTGAAATATGCGCCGAATACAATATTTAAAATAAGTCTTGTTATGGTGTCACATAGATAATATTACCACGTTTTCCGCGGAATAACACATTACACCAAAAGTCTACGACTTACATGTATATTGAATAAATATTTTCACTTAATTGTTTGATTTTCTTGCTTAGAAAAATAAATACGTATGTATTCCTTAGGCCACCCTGCATAGTAACCTCTAACTGTGTCTTTTAACAAAATGTATAAACTCTTGCATTCTATGCTTTTTTTAATTGAAACTTCCACATACTGAAAAATTGATTTCTACTAGAAATCTCCAATTTTAATAATAACTAGAAGTATTTTAAATAGTTTATGCTATTATAGCTTAATAGTTGCTAAGCATAATAACAATAACCTTGATATCCATAGGTGAAATTAAACATAAACCCTTTACTAATATGAAACTAAATTAATATTATTAATTTAATTCGTAACTCTTAATAATATAATAATAAATACTTTTAATTTAAAGAGATTTCAATAGACATTCAATAATGTCTTTCATTTTGATAAACAGAAAAATGAACAATTATAAAACTGACGCTTATAAAAATGAAAATGAAACCTAATATGTTTAGTGTTGTTTATAACACAGTAATTTACGAGCGACCCTGGTCGGAATATTTGGGAATTCCAATGTTGAATTAGTCATATCTGCTGTCTGAAAGAAAAGAAACCAGTGCAAGATGGGTTATCTAATTAATTTTCTTTTAAGGCGCAGTAATTTATGCACTTTTGCGTTATCAAGCGCGCTCTTAATCTATTTGAGAACAGTTTCCGTGAATTTTATTTTTGTAAACCGTTATAAAATTTTTAATGTTATTAATTAGTATTAATGAATACTATACATAAGATAATTATAATTGATAATAAACGATGAAATTGCATAGTTGTCGCGATGTGCCGTATAATTTACAACAATTCTTTACGCATTTTATTACGCGTCAACAATTAGTTTCTTTACATGATTTATTCTCTTTACGTCAAAATGTAAACAGTGTAAAGAAACTAATTCTTTTTCAGGTAAATCTTTATCGGTAGATCGATCGATACCTTAATTAAGAGTTCAGGGGTGTTATATGACAATTTGTTGCTAGGGCACAGCCGGCTGAAAGAACCCAAGATAATAGGCGTTATAATCCTATACAAACCTTTTCTTTAAACAGGTACAATGTAATATAGTACATATTTTAGCAAAAGAGTTCTGCTTAATTAAGACGTCCTACGGTTCCGAAGTTACAAAAATTAACCCTCTTTCGGGGGTTGTTTCTTTCCAGCCAGCCTCTGAATTTAGAATCGCCCTTTTGATATGTTGTTTTATATATTTTAACTAATAATAATCCTCTTTAAACACTAACGTCTTTAATATCTCTCCTGCTTCCTTGTGATATCATTACATATAGTATATAATTGACTTTTTGTTGCGCTGTGGTACTTCTCTATGATGTTATTTTATGAATCTCCTTGTGCAAAAAGAATGTGTTGTTTATTATCATACGAGGATAGATCGAAAAACTTCTAGAACAAGACGGAAAAAAACAACTTTTTGGGGAAAATTGTATTTATTTTTCTACATAATCTCCTTTCAGTTCTACACATTTAGTCTAACGCTTTTCAAGACCCTTCAGCCATTCACAGAAATAAGAACTATCCAAACCTTTAAAATATCCATTTACAGCATCGATGATTTCAGTATTCAATGAAAATTTCTTTCCAGTCAACCATTTCTTAAGATTTGGAAACAAGACGAAATCCAACAGAACCAAGTCTGGCGAATAGGGTGCATGTTCAATTAACTGGATTCGTAATTCGTACAGTTTCGCCATCACAATTGCCGACTTGTGGGATGGGGCGTAATCCTGGTGGTACAAGACCTTTTTCTTTCCAAATGAGGTCTTTTAGCTCTGATTTCTTTGTTCAGTCTGTCTAATAACGACGCATAATACTCGCCCGTTATTGTCCTCCTTGTGTTGCAAGTAATCAATAAAAATTATTCCTCGGGAGTCCCAAAATACGGTAGCCATGACTGTCCCAGCAGACGGAATCGTCTTTGCCTCCTTTGGAGTTGGCTGTTTTGTCAAAAGTTATAAAACGTGACAAAAAATCTTTTCCATTACGTTTGAACATGTCTAGACATTGCCGAGAAATGGTCATTCCAAATTGCTTTTGGTCGATTGTCAGCAGATGCGGTACCCATCTAGCACTAAGCTTTCTCATGTCCAAATGTTGATGTAAGATGCAATGTACATGGTCGTATGAAATGCTTACTTTCTCTGCTATCTCTCTCAACTTTATTCGGCGATCCTTCATCACAATTTCATGGATTTTTCAATTGTTTCTTCGTTAGCTGTTTTTGCTCTGCCAGTGGTGCATCCTCTATGCTTGTTCTACCGCGTTTAAATTCAGCAACCCAGTTTGCAACTGTTGCATACGAAGGCAAAGACTCGCCATGAACTTCATCTAACTCCGTTTTTATTTGTTTAGCATTTAAGCCTTTAAAAAGAATGTTTTACTTCACTGCACGGAACTCGTTTTTATTCATGATTAAGAAAATGCACAAATTGTTTACTTGAATCGATTGTAACGGCGTGTGTTTATATCAAATCCGTTTGAAAATTTGACGACTGTTGTACGAACAATGGTGCTTTCAAAACAAGTGATCAGCATTAGAGTCACTCCATCTAGTTACCTAGGCTGGTCGACCAGAGTTCCGAAAACCGCCGCCATATTGGGGCAAACGAAGCACGAAATTGTTCATTATTTGTTCTGTATTGAATTTAATCAAATCAACATTTATTTTAAAAGGTTTTTCTTATTCTGAAAGATCAAACCTCTAATATGTCAAACTCGTAAAACGTGGTTTTAATTTGTCCATTATTAAAAACGTAATTAATTAAAAATATGGCGGCGGTTTGCGTTACTCTGATTGACCAGCTGGCGTAGGTGACTAGATGCAGTGACTCTAATCAGCATGCCCGCATAACGCCATCTTGCGGTTCATTCTAGAAACATATCAATTTATTCTCATACATCGCAATCTTTCTCTAGTTTTCTTTAGAAAAAAAAATTATTTATCAACTGTGTAATACCTAGTAATGTAGTATTTAGTAGAGGTGGTTAACACAAGGTGGTTGCACTAACAAGAAATGCACATTTTACTTTAGGGAAAATTTTAGTGTTGCACAGCATTATAAATAACAGATATAGGGATGTCAAACTGTAAAGTGAAACATACTGTATATATTAGAAGTAAACTAATTACATATCTCTAGAAGACAAAGAAAACCATTTGTATTTCTGACAATTTCATTCTAAAGAGTTTCAGTGTATATTTTTCCTTAAACATGGAGAATGTGATTTTTGCATTTCTATATTTCTTAACAAACACAATTTAAGTTATCTTTTAGTTTATTTAAAAAAAACAAATATTACAAAATTGAAAATTTAATACTTAACATATCAACTGACACACATTAACATTATTTTTGCTAATGTATTGTACTTAACTACTGCAAATATGTAATGTAATAACTACTGCAAGTAATAACAAAAATAAATAATAACATACCTTATGTACATTAATAATAAAAAAAACAAACAAGTAAACTTCATTCAAGCAACCAGAAGTCTTACATCATAATCTGTTACAAACATAAATTAGCAGCTGTTCAAAGACTTTCACTCTTAAAAAATGTAATTTATGTTGGTATAATGATTACCACGTTTATTTTCATCTTCCAAACAAAAACAATTATCCATTGTTGTATCACTGCAAATGTCATATAATTCATTACACTTCAAGTTAATATTATTTATGTCCGATTGCATTATAAAGTACTGTTTATTGTATTGTTTTGCGACAGTAAACTGGCTTATTATTGTACTCGTAAAATAAAGTGGTAGTATTAAATAAAGTATGGCAACTGTATATTAGATGTCAAATTTATAAACAGATTTTTTTTGATACTTATCCATTTTTAGGAATCGAACATAAAGCTTTGTATGCAACTCTTACATAATCGAACTTTATAGACTCGCCCTTTTTATAAGCTTTGCTTGCTTCACTCGCTCGACCATAAATTGAGCTCATCTATAAAGCACTACATTATGTACTTATTACATAAATAGCTATTTTTATCTTGTTACTTTACGATGCAGAAAATCTTAGCTTGCAATATAAACATAAATATAAAAATAAAATATAAGCTAATTTTAACAAGCAAATCATTTGCGTTTCAACCTTAACATGTTGACAAGATAAATCACGTGATTAATGACGTAAGACTTCTGCTTGACTGAATAGTCTGTACTTAGAATTCCTACATAACTGATTAGTAACTTATATTTGGCTTATAGTTATTTACGTTTTATTTACTAATACATTTTTACCAAGTGATTGTAGATGTGATGGAAGAGCCAACTTCCATTACATTGGCAGTAAATAAAACTGTTATAGGTATGCAACTATACTCTCGTATGAACTATTTTGTACTTACATACAGGGTGTCAGGGGTTAGAATGCATTAATTTTAACGGGTGATAGAAGACATCAGAAGGAACAAAAAAGTCTTATACAACTTTGTTCTAGAACATACTTTTTCAGAAAAAAATAATAAAGTTGGAAACTTTAACATCATTTTGCCATGTTAATAATAGTACTTTAATTATGGCGCTTTGTCGGCACATGCATCTCATCTATCACAACAACAAACCTTACTGATATTTTATCGTATCGTATGTCGTTTCCGCGTAAAATTGAATTCTTTTTACAAATAAAAATTCATTTTACTCAATTAAGAAACGTGACAACCCTGTAAAGTTTGTAAAAAATTTGTTCCACATCCGCACAAAATGCTGATGTGGAAGTTTGTTGACATTGAAATAAAGCACGTTTTGTTTACAACCTTGCAATTTAATGAAGAATATTTGGGTCACTGCCTGATCACAGCTGTGTAAATAATACCCTTTTAGAGTGAGATAATACTGAGTTTGTAGTTTGTTGAACTTTGAAATAATAATTTGTCAATAAAGCACGAGCTGTTTATCTAACAACAGTTTTTAATGATTTTATAAGAGAATATCTTTTAAAGAGAAGATTTATCTAATTTAAATTAGGTAATTAGGTTAAGGGATTTTGTTGATACCTTGTTTTGGCTACATTAAAAAATCTTTAATTTTATGGTAATTAGGTGCCTTAATCAAAATCTTTTTTAACATAAGATAGTATTTTTTAATCAAAAAACAAATAAGTCAAGAAATTTTGAAAATATTCTGGAAAAATAAAAATAAAATGTAGGTCAATTATTGTTTTATTTTTACAGTTGGTTTGTTATGAATCAGTGCGTTTTTAATGCACAATGTATAAATTTTGTTTATGGAAGAACAGTGCGGATTACAATTTTCGTAGAATTAGTCACCCAACTAATCTGCTTCGGATGTTTATTATTTTTAAACAACGGCTGTCATCATCAGTTTGTTTGTTTGATTTCCTAAAACACGGTCAAGACCCAGCTGCGATTATACTTAAGCAAGGTTGTCAGATATGGCAATGGTTTTTTCTAAATTACTCGAAAGCTAATTAACATAGAAAAAAAATTATTCAGACTTTTTGTTCCTTTTGATGTCTTCTATCAACTCTTAAAATTAATGCGTTCTAACCCCTGACACCTTGTATATTGCAGTTAAATTTCTAACAGATGTAGATGATTAAAAGCTTACATGCACTAATTCTCTAGATAAAGCTAAGAAGTAACTTGTATACCTATTGTTTTACATGGTAAACTTTGATTCAATATTTTTTTGGATCACAGTTTATTTAGTTGCGTTAAACTGGCAACTAACAACTTCAAATGGCTTTCATGTTTTTCCACCAAATATTCACAATCATTTATGAACTCTTGGTATCTATAACACTATTGTTGAAAAAAAGTAAAAAAACAATGCAGACGAACTAATAGAATATAGAAAGCGACAAAGGCAAAAAAGTATATTTTAACGAAGTTAAAAAGTAATAAAAATACAAAAAAAATCCAATAATTTATAAACTGTGGTGTTATTTAGAAATATGTAACAGCTGCAGTCAATAACATATTTAAAATTTGTACTTATATTAATTTAATTAACACATTTAGATTATTGGAAAGAAATTACTGAAATATTCTGGAATGCATTTCGTAGTATTTATTTATGTTTGAATTTGTGCAATTGAATATTTGATAAATATTCTATTATTCTTGCTATTATTAAGTGTGTTTGTTTATTTATATTACTGATCTTTATAAAATTATTTATTTTAATTTAATGGTAATTTTCATTCATTAACACCTATTATGTTAGTAGTTAGAGTGAAGACTTTAATAATGTTCATGGAAGAGAATGCCTTTCCCATATAATTTTATATGTGAAACAGACATATTAAGAATTTACTCAAACAAAATGTTAACTATAAGTACCAATATTAATAGCACAGAGATCTGATGCATAACAGCATTCATTAATAGTGATAGATATGGCAACAATGCTTTCCCGTGAAATGCCATCTATTTAATCTTAGTTAAACAAATATCTTTTTTAGAGGATGGGCACATTCAGGGGTGCTTACCTGCTGATACCCTGAATTAATGACGCTTTTGTCAGCAATTGTGTGTAATCTAACCTACATATATAAAAAATATAGAACTAATGAGATTGGAGTTTTTAAAAGTTTTATTTAATGATGACCTTATTCGTTCAAGAGAACCGCTAACTAAGCATCTCAGCCACTGAGCATCTCTGAATGTGCCCATTAAAAAAACTAACGAGTAATTATAAAGTCTCGAAATTGTAGATGCACATACTATGTTATCTTCTTACATTGTCAACTTTTTACAAATTAGTAAATGTTAAGTGTCAAACATTAATATATTACTAAAAGTATAATTTTATTTTAGAAATAGTTGCTGACTAAGAAATAATTAATCATATTATCCTATTAGAGCTTATAGTTTCAAGTGATGGTAAAAATAAGGTCGAGTGCTAGTCAGCATTTACATTACGAGTATGGGCAACCGGCAACTGCAATTTCAAAATTTTATAATGATCTGTTGTATAATATAATCTATAAAGTCATGATATAGCTATATAGCACTTTCATTAGATTGATTCATTAGAATTAAAATATAGTTTACTTACATATACATAGAAAAAATATACAAAATATTTATTTAATAATACTGTACTTATATGATAAGAAAAACAAAAAGAAATAACTTGTTAGCTAATCTCTTTGGGACTGTGATCTCATTTGTTTTTTATATTTTTGTATACATCCCTCCTTGGTACTGAATTCCTGAAAACAAACATTAGCATTAGTGAAGTATTTAAACTGCCTTAAAAATATTGCATTATTTTAGATGATGTTTCCACCAAAAGTCCTGCTTATTCTTCCCTCTATTCCCTTGCAAATCTTAGAGCACAGTCACATAAAAGCTGTGTACTTTTTATATTCAAAAACAGTAGTTAGATTAATGTAAATATGCTATCTACAATTCTGACCGAACAACAATAATAAAATTTCAAATATGAACGAATAGTCACGAATTCCTAAGTAAACACATTAAAATTACATATTTAAATTAAATATTGCAATGTGTGGTAGGGTCAATGAGGTTAGTGGTAGGAAAAAGTAAAATTTGACTGTTAACATGTGACTTCGCAGAGGTTTACATATATTTTTATTTCAGATTTTAGGTAGATAATATTCAGAATGTTTACTATTTAATTACTCAACTTGTTCACTAATAATGATTGGTGCAGTAAAGATAAAAATGTAAAAAAAATTGCATTGCAAAAATATTCAGTATTGCAAGAAAAAAACTACAGAGTAAGAGTAAGTAACCAACAGTAAGGTCATCGCTAATGCATACTGACTTAACTATTTTTTAGCAACTTTACAGGAGCGCAGTTTAAATTCTTATAAAAACTTTATTACAGATGATATGAACTTTAATTCTCTGAAATGTTGTAACTAGCAATGTTGCTAGTAGGTGTAACATTCAAAACATTATTAAGAATGAATATGCTAAAGAGAGACGGTTTTTGAGGTAGACTTTCAAAATTTTAGTCGAGAGGCTGGTGTGATGAAAGACCTGAAATATTGATCAACAGAAAATTCAAAGATTAGTTTTATTATTTTGATGGTAATTTGTCCAGGGTTTTGAAGAGCACTCAACATGGGTATCTAAAAACATACGTGTAACTCAGCTAAAAATGTACTTTTGGGCCTCCTTGCATGTAAACGTCAAATTAACATTCAAATGACATCTTTGGAAACATCATTTTTACAGTCGCCTGAATTCTTGCCACTCGCCGTGCGTAAAAATTGCCCAAATTGTCTGCTCTTCAGATTCGTTTATAAATAAAAATCTCTTTATACAACGAAAATATATCTATTAAAACGCCAGATACATAACTTTTTTATTGTTGAACGGCAAAAGATAATATAATCCCGAATATTTTTTAGTTTCAAGATTAGCGCCATCTTGGGTGCCACCTGGGTACCACTGCAGTACAGTTTCCGATATTGACACTATTGACAGCTCAGTACCATAGTACGACACTACGACTGGGATTGATACATTTATTCAATTTCATTTGATTTGATCTGACTTCATTCGAATTAACCATGGAATGTGAAATTCCAATCAAAACGAAAAAGGTAACGTCGGATTAAATACATTCTTGTAGTAATGCAATCCTTTATCTTTCCTAACTTCATTTTAGGTTGAGAATGCGAATATTGGAGGTTAATGAACTAATCTTGAAGAAATTGTGAATCACCCTAATCCTGACTCCTGTCTTTAGAAAAGTCTTATTATTATTTTATATACCTACAAGAACATTTCCATATTTACCAATTCCTTTAATTAGGGTACTTAAGTTAATATACAATTAAGTAAAAACTACAATTTAAATGCTTTATTTATTTAAGCTGCAGTTATTGTAGATATTAACATTAATTGTGCAATTTTGAACATTAGAAAATAGACCTGGCATTAGCTGATTTACTTCAGTTGTGCTTTTGTTTGTAGTGTACCCAACTTCAATGCTTGAATCCTCTGCAGAAATGGTGGAAGAACCAGAATGTACTCGAAATGCTTATCTCTTTGACTCTGAAGGCACGGTTTCAGCCATCATATGAGCCACGTCGATTTTTCTTTTCAACGAATCGGCAACATAGCTTTCTGCCACCGTTCCACTTTTCCAACCGCCATGTCTTTTCAAAGTGAGAAGATCTCCTCCTCGATTAGCTAATAAAGTAGCAGAACTTCTCCTGAAGCAGTGTCCAGTGAATTGGCGAGGATTTGGCAAATTAAGGAATGTAGTAATTTTAGATGGGATGCTGCCGATATTGTTTATACCCACAGGCACAGCACAACACTTTCCTTTTTCATATTTTAAGAACAGACGGCCAGCAATTTTTGTAATTTTTAGTCGAATTTGTAAATATAATTGGACAGTGGCCACCCATTCTTCTTTTGTTATAACGAAAGATCGACTTACATTTGTTTTAGTTTTGGGGATTGTAATAACAATAATATCGTCTTTCTGTTGGATGTCTTTAATAACCATGTTGGTAAGTTCTTCTCGACGTAAAGCCCCAGACACTCCAATTATCAAAACGACCTGGAACAATGGTAAAACCAAACTTAATAGATCAATTTTAGTTCGTTAATTTTAATTTTTAGGTGTTTCAAACGTTTTTATAAAGAACTAAATGCTTACCTTCATAAGTAAAAAACTGTCATTGGGAGCCTGCGAGAGAAATGCAGTAATGTTTTCTTCATCTAAAATTTCACTTTTTTTGGGTTTGTAATGCTCAGTTTGTCGTTTTATATACGTAATTAACTTGGCATATTTAGATATGTCGATATTTTTGTTCAACATGATGCAGGACTTCAACATTGAGAAAATTGCCCAAAGACTCTTTATTTTTGCTTACCAAATCTGTAAAGTAGGCCAAAAGAACATTTTCTGTATAAGTCTTTGCTCCTTTTTCTTCGCACCACTTGGTAAAAACGTTGAATTGAGCCTCATATCGGGCTCTGGATTTTTCTGGCAATAATTGAGCCAAAACATTTTGAGCCATTTGTCGCACTTCTGGGGGTGTACTCGTAAAACTATCATCACTAGACATTGTAATTTCCAAGCGTCTAGTAAGAGAAAGCTCTTTTATTGTTTGACACAAGATACGTTTGACGTTTATTTTGAAACAAATGAATAAAAGAAAATGCGTGCTTAGATATTGCGATTAATTCCAAACATGCCATTCACCCTTGCATTCACCTTTGTGGCAGTAATGAAATAATGAAAAATATAATAATTAATTCTATTTAAAAATTGTCGGCCAAAAAGTTTAATACAAATCTTGTGCAGTAACCATTTTACAGCGCTCAATCATTAAAGCACTCCGCTGCGCATCGTGCTTCAAATTTATTTCGCTCTGTAAAATGGAAGTTACCGCGAATGTAAATAACTATTATAGGACTTGTTGGAAATGTGCCTATGCATCCTGTAAAGATGCTCTTTACAGATTTTTTATGTAAACTAATTTTTTTTTGTTAGTAACTAATTCATTAAAATTTAAAGTACATCACTAAAAGCAAGCTCAGTTCTTCGAAACAAACTTTTAAAATTCTTCAACATTATTGGTTAGCTATTAAGTAACAACATATGTGAAAAAGCATACGCATATTTTTTTAATACTCTAGTGAAATAGTTATGCCATTATAAGGAGCATAACTTACTTAATCAAAAGTTGGTTTAATTGCCTGTTAAGAGAGGTGTTCCTCAAGGATCAATTCTAGGTCCTCTTTTATTTATTATCTATACTTTCAATCTCTCAAAATGCATCAAATATTGTAATATTCATACATATGCTGATAATACTCAGCTATACTCTTCTTTTAAATTGGATGATCAAGCAACTGCTGTTAATTGTATTAATAAAGATTTTAAATCTATTCATAAAACTTCACTCCATCGCAGCTTAATTCTAAATCCTTCATAATCTGTCACTCTTCTATTTGGTAGACCTTCAGTCCTACCATTAATAAAAGATCATATTAATTTATTAATTAATGACAATCCTATTCGCATAGCTCGCCCGTACGAAACGGACGTGTTTTGTTCCGCGTGCGTAGTTTGAATCGCTTTTATACTTACGTATACGAACAAATAGTTATTCTAATAATTACCTATAAAATATGGTTACATTTAATTTTAATCATGTCATCTTGCACTGTGTGCACCCTGGTGATAACAAAGAAATCACCGGGCATAAAATTCGCAAATTGTGATAAAACCTATCATCTAAAATGTGATAATATATCAACTAACATGTTACCATCACTGCAAAGTTCCGAGGCCACATGGATTTGCCCAGAATGCCGCAGTAGAGACGGTAAAAAAATCATTAATTTTAGAATATGAACCAGATATGACCACTGATTGCAATAATATAATCGCCATGGAAAACACGAAAAAAGATATCATTCTGCAAGTCTCATCACAACACGAAGAACTGATTAAATCAATTAATTTCTGCAGTGATAAAATTAGTGATTTTGAGAAACAACTTGAAAAGTTCAATGAGCGCTTTAAAGATATGGATAAGTTAAAAAAAGAAAACGAATATTTAAAAACCGAAGTAAATGGTCTTAAAAATAAAATTTTTGATCTTGAACAATACACACGCATGAATAATTTAGAAATCTCCAATTATCCCGAATCAAATGGTGAAAATGTTATAAACCTTATTATTAAAATGGGGGAAGTAATCAACTGTCCGATAAAAGCAGAAGATGTAACTAAGATGTAATTAAGAACGATAATAAAAATCCAAAAAACCATTATTGTTAAATTTGTGTGCCGTCAATTGAAAGAAAAAATTCTTAATCATGCAACACAATTGTGAGGAATAAATGTTAATCACCTGGGATTTATAAACGCCAACGGAAAAGTTTATGCAAATGAACACTTTCTCCCGCAAACAAAACTATTCATAAAAAATTAAGAGATGCAGCAAAACTCAAAGGATATAAATACATGTGGGTGAAGAATGCACGATTTTTTGCAAGAAAGAATGAAACATCGAAACTGCTTCAAATATCAACAACTGCCAATATTGATAAATTGTAAAACATGGGTTATAGTATATTTACCTTTTTTTCCCTTATCCAATTTATTTTGTTATTCATAATTAATATTTTTTGTTTTAGTACCATATAAATGGATATATCAATATATTACCAAAACGTTAATAGAATATGAACGAAATTAAACGATTTTTATTTAAACACATTAAACTGTATATATAACGTTATCTGCATCACTGAATCAAACCTAAATGATTCAGTAAGTGATAATGAAGTCGTAAGCAATCAATACATTATTTATAGACGTGATAGATCTTTAGTTAATTCGTTAAAACATGATGGTGGAGGAATTTTTATAGACATTGATCGGCGCTTAGATAGTTATGAGAACATGCAATGGCGTAGTGAGGCAGAGGATGTATGGGTAACTATATCTGCCATTAGTGATACTGGTAAAAAAGCTAAACTGAACATCTGTTGTGTTTACATTCCTCCAACCGATAACTACGCTCTTACATGCTTTCTAAACAACTTAAACAATATAATTAGTAATAATAGCAATGATCTTTTTGTCATTTGCGGAGACTTCAACCTGCCTTTGCTTAATTGGTCACAGCAACCAGGTATCAATAACTTAATTCCACTAAAAATAAACGATAATAATTGTAATGGCTTTATTGATACCATGTCACTACTGGGGCTTATGCAATTTAATAGATTTGAAAATACTAACAACCGCTTATTAGATCTAGTTTTAACCAACTTTGAAAATATTTTGGTGAGTGAATGCTCCACACCCCTGTCTAGGTTAGACCCATCACCCCGCGCTTGAGATTAACGTCAATCTTAAAATGTCTGCCTCTTTGAGTACTACCAATGACAGAAGGGTATTTAACTACAACTCCGCAAATTACAACTCGATAAACCACGCAATCGACCAAATCAATTGGCATACAAAATTTTTTAACTGTAATACGGATCAGCCAGTTGATGTCTTTTACTATGAAATCTTCAAAATCATTAATACATATGTACCTAACAGAAAAAGTAGAAAAAGGCATTATCCCCCATGGTTCGATATTAACATAATAAAAATTCTATCTAAAAAGCACTACATGCATAAGAAATATAAAATAACTAAATCACTCACCTACTATAGAGAATATTCCTTGCTAAGGTCCAGAGCAAAGGAGCTCATAAAACAAGCATATGTAAAGTACGTAGACGGTGCTGAGCAACAGATTACATCTAACCCTAAGCAGTTTTGGAAATATATATCTAGAAAGGGTCATAATGACATACCTAACGTAATGAAGTTTGGCAATCAAACTGCAACTAACGGGAAAGATCTGTAACCTGTTTGCAAAGTTCTTTGAATCCGTATTTACTAACTCAGATGTTACACAACAATTGAACGGGACTTCCAACTCTACTTTAAACCTCAATACTTTAATAGTAAGTGCAGAACAGATCAGTAAAATAGCAAAAGCTCTTGACCCTAGCAAGGGATCTGGCTCAGACAATTTACCTGCAGTCTTTATAAAACACTCAGCTGCTTCTATAAGCTTGCCACTTAGTTTGCTTTACAATAAATCTATATCCGAAGGAACTTTCCCTCAAATCTGCAAGATTGCATATGTCTCCCCTATCTTTAAATCAGGTGACAGAAGTAACATAGAAAATTACAGACCCATTTCAAAGCTTCCCATAGTAAGCAAAATGTTAGAACTAATCATACATGAATTTGTTTTTAATTCTATAAAAAACGTCATTATCCCTCATCAACATGGGTTTTTTAAAGGTAGATCTGTTAACACGAATCTTGTAACTTATACAGAATATTTACTAATGGCAATGGATGAGAGGCAACAGGCTGATGCTGTTTATACGGACTTCAGCAAAGCTTTTGACAAGATAGATCATCTAATTCTTATTAATAAATTACAAATGCTGGGTGTATCAGGTAGTCTTTTGAGGTGGTTCGTGTCATACCTTTCTAGAAGGACACAACTGGTGGTTATCAAGGGATTTCTCTCTGAACCCTACGATACTCCCTCGGGAGTGCCGCAGGGATCACATCTTGGACCATTGCTCTTTAATATATTCTTAAATGACATCACATCCTGTTTTAAATATGCAAATTTTCTCTTATATGCAGATGATTGTAAGATATACATGACAATCGCTGATCAACTAGACTGTATACGATTCCAAGAAGATTGATATAGATTTGAAAAGTACTGTAAACAAAATAGATTATTCTTAAATGAAGATAAATGTTACGTAATAACTTTCTCTAGAATACGTTATGTACAAAATTTCCCATATCAAATAAACAATTCCTTACTAGAAAGAAAGACTCAAATCAAAGATTTAGGAGTCATCTTTGATACAAAACTCATTTTTGAATTTCATATTGATACAGCAGTACGGAAAGCTAATAAAAACTTAGGCTTCATTCTGCGTAACTCCAGAGACTTTAAACAGCCAAAGACGTACATAACATTGTTTAACTCATTGGTACGTAGTCAAATAGAATACGCATCAGTCATTTGGTCTCCCCAGTATGACGTATACATCAATTGAATACAAAGAGTTCAAAATAAATTCTTAAATCACTTACGTTTCAAATTTCCAAACCAAAACTTTAATTTAGTTTCCCTTATTAAAAGGCGTATTACACTTGATTTGCTCATGACTTTCAAAATAATTAACAATCAAATTGACTCGACCGTCTTATTATCGATGTTCAATTTTCGAGTTCCCTTGAAACCTACCAGAAACACTCAATTATTGTCAATACGATTTAATAGAACAAACTCTGCTTCTAATTCCCCAATTTCACGTTTTTCAGTAGAACTAAATGATCTGCTAGCCAAAACTGATGTTGATATTTTTAATGAATCCTTAACAAGCTTTAAAAATCATCTAAGACGGAGTCTGTAGCATTCACTCCCCAAATACAAAAAAAAATCCAACTGTTATCAATATAACGCGTTTATCACTGTTTACTAGGTAGCTTATATTATTATTATGATCAATACTTTTATAACCGTATCAATTTTGTATCTAAAATATTATCTTTTAAAAACGTATGTAACACTTTTATTAAAAATTACTCCTAGTTTTTACTATTATCATTATCAATACTTAAATGTTAATTACATCATTATAATAAATTATAATCAACTATTATTGACAAAGCATAGGGCATGCTATTGTAAAAAAAATCTTTAAATGTAATTTTTGTTGTAAAGCTATGGATCACTGTAATTGGGCATTCGCCTGTTGGAGTCCCGAATATTAATAAATAAAGAAAATAAATAAATTAAAATGAAGGCCAAAAACCTGGGACTTATCATGGATAACTCGTTTAGGTACTATTTTCATATAAATAATTGAATTCGAAAAACTTATACTAATCTTAGGATGATTTATCCACATAAGACAGTTTTTGAGTAAGAAACTCAAATCATTGCTAACTGACTCTTTAGTACTTTCTCAGTTTAATTATTGTTAAGCTTTGTATAATGCATGTTTGTCTTATTCTTGTTTGCGTTTAATTTATGGCATCCGAAAGTTTCAGCATGTATCACATAAATTAATTGAAAATGGTTGGCTTAATATACAAAAGCGTAGAAATTTACATTCTTTCTGTCTATATCATAAAATCCTAAAGGTGCTTTTAGACTTGTACACTTTTGTTGCGCCATTTTCCGTGGCGCAACTACAAAATTGCACGTTGTGTTCACACATAACCAAAAATAAGTCCAAGGTTATGCCAGAAATGAATGAACTTAAAAGTGTCAACGGCAATTTTTAAAGTTGCAAGGTATTCACACACAATGCTCCTCTTTTGTTGCTCCACTCTTTATAAACTCAAGCTGCAACTTTTAATAGAGGGCTACAATTTTACTGTTTAGTTCTTGGTTTACTACGAATACGATAAAAAGGCCATTCTTTATTTAAATACCACAAGATTATAATGTAGATAATCAAATTTTTCTTACTTAAAAGTAAAAATACATAGTTATGTATACTATCTTTTCCATTTATTTTAGTTAATTCATTTTATCATTTACTAATTTATTTTAATCAATTCTAATGTTTTTTTAGGAGGTACACGCTGAAGAGTTTTTATTTGTTTATAATTAAATTTCCATTACAATTTAAACTTGAGAGAAATAGCTGTCATTTTTGTAAAGGCACATTTTAAAAAAATTCTAAAGATTAACCATTTGCCTATAATTCTTATTATTTTTAATAATACAAGTCGACATTATTTTAAAATGATAATCACAAACCAGTTAATTAAAACGCAAAACACCTAATGAGAAGAACGCCAGTTTCACAACAGTCACGTACGTAGTATTAAATTTAATTAATAAAAGTTGCACTAAAATAGATATTGCGCAACTTTATATAACCAACACGTCGGTCAATTTTTATATTGCGCAACTTTAGTAAGTGTACCTGCTCACACATAGCAATTTTAAAAGTGTACACAACTAGAAAAGTGGCGTGCAACTTTGAAAATTGCGCAATTTTTGAACTTGCAGCGGTGTTCACACATCGCAACTTGCCATTTTATCAAACTTGTGCAATACAAAAAGTGTACAAGTCTACAAGCCCCTTAATCGATAAGTAACCTACATATTTATATAACAAAATAACTTTTAGAACGGATATTCGTAACATCAACATTAGGCATAGAGGCACAATCTTCCCTCCTTTGCATAAAACTGCTCTATATAAACGTTCGCTTTCTTATCAAATAGCAACAAAGCGGTTAACGTGCCTTACTTCACTCTAACAACTAGAAAGAGCCATCTAGTGGACCAAAAATTTTTTTGTAGGTGGGAGAATTGCAGAATGTCCTTTCATTTAAAATGCAACAAATGAATAAATGAATAAAATGAAAATATATATGAATTATTTTCGCATTTTAATATAAAAGTCTGACGGTTTATATTTACATATAAACCATCCTGTATTACAAGATATCTTAATTTACTTATATATTATTTCCGAGTAGGTATATTTATTTGTTGCAGGAAGCCTATTAGCTCAGTGGGTATGGTGCTTACCAATCTCAAGGTCCTGGGTTCCATTCTCAGGATCAACATAACAACAAGGCATTTTTAAAAATGTTTAAGGCTGCCAGGTCGAATCAGGCTGTGGAAATGAGTACTTGGGAATAATTTGCTGCTAATAAATCTATGATAAAAGTTCAACTTGAACCAGCTTTTCTAGTCGACGGATAGACTGAAAGTACGCTAGATAATAACGATCTGCAATTTGTAAACATATTACCAGAAACGTATAAACGAACAGCTGCGAACTTGCCTTAATAAACAAAACAGTTGAAAATTCCGATGAGATATTTAAAATACTACATACAATTTGAGGAGTGAAGACTCGTTGATCCGAATCTACGTTAATCCAAATCTACATTAATCCGAATACCACTATAATCCGGACCAGCAATTTATTTACATTGATTATATTGTAATCCGGATTTAAGGTTTTGATAAACCGAACTTTAGAACTAATTGTTTTTATTCATAAGTTTTGTTTATAGTAACTTATGCAATGGGTATTCAGATGTGTAATTTGATACAAAACTACCGTTGTAGATAAGATAAATAAGATTTTATTTTATTTATGTCTGACAAATTCTTATTATAAAAAGTCTCTATTAATCTAAGTGGTTACAGTGCAACTTTATAATTCATATTAGTTACAAAGATTTATCAATTAAAAAAGAATTGATACTTCTTTTACGACTTTATGTATCTTCAACATACATAAAAAGATTTTGTGCTAAATTTAAAAATTGTTAAATGTAAAAAGACTGCATTGTAACTTTAAATATTAAACATTTCCAGATTTGTTACAAAATCTGAAGGATCATATAACAAAGTTAAAAAAAAACCTTAAAACCTGTGGAATATTCGGAGATGGAAGAAAAGTTGTTTGGGTGGTTTTAAATATGCCACCGATATCCTCCGAAATTTTGGCCGAAAAGGCAAAGCATCTATCCAGCAGTGTGTGGTGCGGTGCATACGAAACAGTGGAAGCAGTCGCCATATGACGTATGCGCTATGTGTACAAATGTGATAGAACATACGTCGTATTGCGACTGGTTTAACTGTTTCGTGTACTCCGCATGCTATTGTGACTTTATAAAAGATGTTTTCAAAACGATGACATCAGGGCAAGTAAAGATTGGATACTTAATTTTAAAAAGATACAATTTGCGTGTGTGAAAAATCCCGGGAGAAAAGCTGTTCAATGATTCGCATGCAGTGAAGCCCTTTAAGAAACAGTTGCAAAGCGGTGGCTTTGCAATGGGCGGTAGGAAATTTGAAACAATTGTGATGCCGGAAGGTTTAAATAAATCATATCTAACGTATTAAGTTCAAAAAACATGAAACAAGCACAAATCACCACCTTTTTTGGTTAACGACATATTAATGCGGAATATTATTTTTTGTGTTTTTAAAACGTCTTCGCGTAAATATTTTTGTAGTTTTATTTATTTTTAAATAAATGTTTTTGTAGAATGTTTTAATTGCATTTATGTACAAATAAAACATTGTAACTCTGCAGACGCAGCTGTTTTAATTAGGCCAAATTAGTGAGACTTCACTGTACTTACCTTCCATTGTCTTGCTGTGATACTAGTCAGTATTTGCCCATTAGCACCATTACGACTTCTAAATGCTTTTAAATCTCTCTTTCGTTGTGGCTCCAGTGTAACAACACCATTTTTCCCTATGTACATCAACAATCATAAAATGAACTTTGTTAAAATTTATAAAAAAAAATCAAAACCTACCTACATCTAGTTTTACTTTACCGTCTCTAACAAGAAATGCACAATAAAATGAATTCTCCACAGTATTTGTATAACTATCCGAATCAATAACAAAATCTAAATAATTAATAGGTTTGTTATTATTCTTTTCATATTCACTATTTAATACTTTTCCCAAAAAATTAACCGTGTCCTCTACACCTTCTTCATCTTTGTCAGCATTATCTACTTTCTGCAGTTGTTTCTTTACTACTACTTCATTTGTATCTTTTTTATTACGTTCTTTCCTTTCTTTTCTCTCTGAAATCTTTGTTGGATCAAATGTACCATATAAAAATGAGTAATTAGGTATTTCAGGTACTATTTTGCGTGCATCTTCTAAAATATTTAACCAATGGTGGGTTTTAAAATCCTCTTCTTCTGCATTACAAAGTCCATTCAACTAAATAATTATATAATTCAGTAAAGGAAATTAAACTGCCAATAAATTTAATAAATACGTACAAGCTTTGTAGCAAAATCAGCTGGTTCATATGCAGAATCAAAAATATTAATATTTTCGATACATTTCACTAGTATGCTACTCGCAGAGGATAAAACCAGAGACTCTAAGTATGTCTCTTCAGCATATTCAACTCGCTCTTGAAATGCACATTGTTCATCAACTTCCTTTACTTCCTTCAATATATCTCCCACTTCTTTAGCTGTTTGGATACCAACATCCTCACTTTCTTCTATAAAAACAATTATTGTATTACATATCTAAATTAAGTAATGAGCAACATTAATACTTACGTAAACCTTCAATTCTACTTAGTAAATCTCTGTAGATACGCTTTCTTTGATAAGAACAAGATTTCCTAGTATTATTATTTTCTCTGTCCACTTCCATCGTGTTTGAGAATCTGTTTTGCTCAGGAATGAGTTATCGGTAAGATTCTAAAAATTAATATCTATGTAATTATATAAACAAATCCTAAAACCATGGTAATTCTTGTTTAAAAGATTACTTAATATTTACCGCCTTCAACCACTTTAATCATTGAATTTAAGGTTAAAAAAACTGTCAAAAAATACAAAGATGTTGCCAACAAATAATGAACAGCGCGCTAAACATGCAGAATACAAAATAACTAGGATTAGTTAAAATCTGGTTTAGTTTTTTAATGAAAACTTTAAATGTGTTATTTAAGAGTTAGGACACGGATGTCAAAATCTATCTCTTTCTAGGCCAGAACTAGGGTGTCTGAAACAGAGATACTTTTTTGTCTCTTTTTACTTTAGTGACAATATTCAGCAGCTGTCAGTTATAAATTTTAGGTTATGCTGTCATGTTTATTTTTATGCATGTAAGGGCCGGTCTTTCCACCTCTCAATAAACTGGCCAATAAATTTATCTTCCCTATAACTTGGAAATGTGTCTTTTCACCTCAAATTAAATTATATCCTGTAGATAAGTTGTATTATCTGACCAATAACTTAATGCCAACCTGAGCTGCCCTTTAACCATTTAAAGAGAAGTTTAATGACCAGATGCTTTTGTGCACAGTAGGTATTGGGCCACCTGGCCCAGACGGAAATTGACATGCCATGTGGCATGCCAATGGCATGGCTCCTCCCCCTGCTTCTGATTGGCTACCCCCACTTTTGTAGCTCCTCCCCTTGCTTCTGATTGGTCGCCGCCATCTTGGATTTCCCCGCCTACTGCTCTCTGATTGGTTAACCCCCACTCCTGTAGCTCCTCCCTTGCTTCTGATTAGTTGAAGGCAGCCATTTTGGAACGTCTTGCGCCATTCTACCACGCCCGCCATTACGGGTTAAGATATTAATAAAACTTGTGAAACTTTAACTAATCTTTGTATTTATATTATATTTCATGATTATGGAGTTCCACAAAGTAAGGCTGGAGACAGTAAACGCTAATGAATAGTTATTCTATAAATAAAATTTAATCTCAGGTTAACTATTAAATTACTGTTTCACCATAGTATATTGTACAACTAGTGTTACAATGACGATGTTTGTAACACATTTTCTGACATTCTGTTTAAAAGTGCCAGAGATAGTAGAGATTGCAAAAGAAAATCGTTACAAATAAATCTGGATTATAGAACTTCAAGTTCTGCCGCATTTACGGAAGAGGAAGTCGGAAGAATTTTGAGCTTATATGACGAAAATACTCCTGATGGATTGCAGAAACTCTTTTACCATATTGCAGCACACGAGATGGCCTGGCGTGGTGGAGAAGGAGCGGCATGTTTGACCACATACTTTAAAGAAGAATTTGACAATACAGGTCAACCGACTGGGAGAATCGAGTATAATCCCATCATTTCAAAAACAGCGCAAGGAGGATCTGCAAAACTCACCGACTTAAAATGGATAGTTACTAATAAAGGAAATAAATCTTTGTGTCCAGTTAGGTGAACGTACGAAATTTCATTTATTGTACATAAAGTAATGTATTTTTTTTACAGATTGTACAAGAAACTCCTTCAACAAAGAGGAGAAAACATTTCTACTGAGAGGTTTTTCCTTACCACAAATAAGAATTGGAATCCAGGCACCAATTTACCTTGGTTTATCAATTGTCCCATAGGAAAAAATACAATGTCAAAATGGACCAAAACAGCTGCGGAACAAATTGGTATTGACATAAAGAAAACTAAAATTACTAACCACAGCCACAGATCTACAACGGTATCACACCTAGCAAAGTCAGGAATCTAAGATCAGGTATTAATCAAAATGACTGGTCATTCAAGTACGTCCTCGGTTAAACCGTATTTGAAACTTGATTCAGAGCACCACAAGAAAATCGTAGAAAATCTTCGATGTGTGGAAAATCGCTGCAACATAACTTTTGAAGATACCCAAGAAATTAGTGAACAACAATCAAACAAAAATATATATATATATATATAATAATTGTACATTTCATATTAATAATTAATTACTAAATAAATGAATTTTTAATTTTGTTAATTTACTTTCGTATCGCATCTCCTGAAATTTCTCCATAGCCCTAGGGAGATTATTTCGGAAATTATCCCTTGGGATAATTTCCGCTTAATTAAATTGTGATTGGTTGCTATCAAAAAATTCGGGGTTATGATTCGTCAGTTTAAATCATGTGACATATGAGGGCGATTCTCAACTAAATCACACGTTTTTACAAATTTCGTTTATCCGGAAATATCTTTCTAACCAAAACTAACGAATATAAAAATTAAAAAGATCGCGCGTCTTCCCCATTCTTCAAATTAATCGAATATTGCTCGTCTTTATAGATTTACGTTAAGCGTTTTCATTAAATCCTGTCATAAACAATGCAAACTAATTACACACATGTAGTCAAACTGAGCAGAAGTTGTCGTTGTTTGTAATTGTATCAAAATTTTCAATCAAAAAACAGTGCTTCAGATAAACTGATTATCACCACAAACTAAAAGCTTCCTATATCATCATACAGGGTATAACAAAAGTATCAAATAATGGCTGCAACTTCTTAATTTGAAGAGTTAGAAATGTTAAATACAAAAGATTTTTAGTTTATTCAGATCCATATTGTGATTTGTTCGAATCTACTTTTGTTGCTATAGCAGTATATTTATATACGCATATTATATATCCACATTTCGATGCTCACCATTGGTATCTCGCTTATTAGAAGACAAAGAGTAACGTTTAAATGGGGAATGTTTTGCAGAATTTAATACTCGCAACTAATCTCTAATCAAATTCTCCCTAACTAGGCCAGTAACCGGGTAATTTATTTCTGCAATCTTCTACAGAATTGATTTTCTTGTTGGAAAATGTTCGAGGATGTCCCATGAATGTAACGCCAAGTTGCCGGGACGGGGGTGGGGGTTGAGCTTTAGCCGCCATCTTAGAAAACACATTTTATCAAATATCTCGAGAACCGTGCATCGTACGACAAAAATAGTACAGATCGTTTTCGTAGATAATAATATTTTCTACAACTTTCATTCGAAACTTTTTTCTGTATAATGCATAGGTTTATATTTATAGCGCGCCAAAGTTTTTCCAACATGGTGTAACCTTTTTTTACTTGCGGTAAAGGTTACGCACTGGCGTGCGGCAGCTTTTCATCGGTGAGCTGGATACGTGGGTCCACTGAGTATGAAGCAAAAAAAAGGGGCGCCATCCAGCTTTTTTAATGCACAAGATAACTTGAACAAAATAGGAAAGCGGGAGAACCTATTTCTCTTGGTAAGTATTATTTTAAACAACTATTACTTAAACAATTTAGCATAAATTATCTTTTATTTTTTTTGGTATGGTGGTGTTATTCCTCAACAACAAGAAGCACAAATCTTAAATGCATTTATTAATAGTAACACATATATACACATATAGAAAAAAATAGATGTAGAGCAAAATAAAGAAATAAAAAAAAACAATGTGAACGTAGATATGTAAATAAATCTAATTACTCAGATATAGTACTATTTCTGTTACATATTGTAATCTTCGAAAATGAATTAATAAATCTATTAAAAAATATGCAAAAATTTAATTAAACCTTTTCTTCAATTCAAACAAGATAAATTTAATAAAAGTTTGAAAATTGATACCGACGATTTATCAAAACGTAGCATTTATAAATTGGCACAAATAAAATACAATAAAAATTGAAGTTATCACTAGAAAGCGACACCAGAAAAATTCCATGTATAAAACTAATATTATTCTATAGAAATGTAAATCTTTATAGAAATGATTACCTTTAACTATAAATTAAATAAATTAGTGAAATTAATAGATCAGATAGATCGATCAAGGCAAATCTAATTAATATACAAAAATACCAACAAACGGAAATATTCACTTCTATTGATGGTACGTATGATGTTCCTACGGTGGTTAATACCGACTGCAGATACAGTACAGCCTCGAAAATTGGTTACTGGACCTATTCTGCGTACGATAATGTCTCAGAGATGAAGTTGTGATTCAGCTCGTGCACCGGGAAGGCTGGATTCCCTTTTTTTTGACAAAACGGCTGCACAAATTGGTGCATATGGGTAGGCGTAATGTTACAGGGTAGCCTAGATTCCCTTTATAAGGGAAATCTTCATCAATAAAATTCCTCAGCAACAATCAAAGGCCAAACAAAATAGTTATGGATATTCATCACGGAGAAATTTATTTTCAATATGATGCTCATTAAAAGAGTTTCTAATGAAGACGCTTGGTCAAAAACGTGACCAAAAACCAATCCTCCTAAGAGAGGTCTTTCCAGCACGCACAACAGAGAGCGAATCCTTCTCTCGAAAAATCAAATGCGCAAGGCCGTCATTCCCACCAAGGAACGTTGATATCGGTATCCAAATTTGAATAAGAAAACCCATTAAACAATAATATTCAAAAGGAAATTATTAGTAATTAAATGTAAACTCAGGGAGTCTACATTTAAATATATACGACGAAAATCCATCAATATAAAAATTATAAAGAGACAAAATAGTAATTTTCAAAACCCACAAAATATTTAAAATAAATACATCTAAAGGTGAGTTCATACGAGGACCCTTTCAGTAATGCACAAATTAAGGAAAAATAAATGTTACAATGGTTATTGCTAAATATATAGTTAGGGTTGCCAACTTTTGAAAGTAGGAAGTAAGGACAGTCAAGAGTTTCCAGAAACGTTATTTATTATATTCATTTACAGTAATAAAAGATTATATATATTGCTATTTAAATGAAAACGAAACTTCAATATAGTAAACCGGCCAATATTGTTAAGGGTTCTATTGAATGCTGGCGAAGTAGTTCTCTCCACATATACACGAGTTTACCTCTAGTAATAAAGGGATAGTTATTATAGAAGCCAAAATTTTTTGGAATTATTTATATAATCGTGTTACATCTAGTTTTGTTAGTTATTGTAAATAATATTATCAAAATAATTTAAAAGCCCATACTCGGCATTACAGATTTTTGAAAACCTGAATTGGCAGATTTTCCAGGCAACTTACTTTGTGGCATCATTGTAAATATACATACTGTAATACGTGAACATACTGTAATTAATAAAACTAAAATTAATTAATAATTGTAATAATAATTTAATAATTAATCAAAAAATAATTAATAATAAAAAGAAACAAACAAAAAAAGGATGATAAATGACATTTATTAAAGAAGCAATAGACCTTAACAGACAGTATGACTGACTTGAAGGCGCGCTGAATTTACGAGTTTAAAACCCTCGTTCTATTCATGGTTTGGGTAATTTTTTTAATAGAATATTTAATATATTTCATAAATAAACAATTTTTTATAATTATATTTATAAAAAAGAATAATCACATAAAATTATCCCTTAGTTTTATAATCGTTTAATCTATAAAAATAAAACTAAATGATTATGCATACCATATTAGTATTTAATTGGGAGTTATTTCTTTTTATAAACATTTTTGATTTTTGAAATATAGTAGAATAGAATTTATTGAATAAACTAAAAAACATAATATGATAAGTATTTCGCTTAAAATAAAACAAAATAATCTAATAATATAATATGCAGTTAGGCTATAAAGCCTGTATGTGCATGGTTATCGAATATATAACCTAAAATACTGAAAAAGTATTGTAATAATTGAAATAACACTAAAAAGTAGAAATAAAAATTAAAAAAAACATATGTATATAAATTATAACAATTTGATTATATTTTCATAGTTTTGAAAGATAAATTCTCTGCAGCTGTTTACAAATAATTTTATACTTGAACATCTTCTTATGTTAGTAGGTAAACTGTTGTAAAATTTAGGAGCTAAATGATTGGCAAACCTTATTGATGACTATTTTGTAAAATATCGTGCTGTGACATTCAGGTGTATTCTGTAAGCAAATTGTTGAGATTGTTACGCTTGTTATACTTGATATGCAACAAGCATAACAATTCATGTGTCAAAACCGGTATTCTGTAGGGATTTATTTTGTTGAAGTAATTGATATGGCTTAACAATTTATTGAAATCTAATAGTTTTTACTTTTAAAACGTATCGTATATGAACGAAAATACTTGAAAATTATTTAAAATATAAGTAATTTTAAAATAAACGCCCTAGCAATTGTTGTTGAAGAAATAATTTTCCTCTTCTAAAAACGTTCAGTGCATTTCGACTTTGTAGGTTGCAGTCAGCGGAACTGTTTGTTGTTAGTAGTATTGCTACTAAACGTAAGTAAATTTTTTAATGATTGCCGTTGATTCTTATTACAATAATAATGGATTTGGAAGGAAACGTGTTCCCGGGTAGAGTAGAAGAAGCGGAAGCAGCAAATGAACGGTAAAAGTAAATAAATAGTATAGTATAAAAACTTAACCTAACATTCTACACAGAAATCGTATTTGTATATCGCAAGGCAAGTATGGGATAGTAATGACCCTTTCTCTTTGCCTGAACTTTGTCAGATGCATCCGAGGTAGCAAAGAATGATTGATCAAGCGATGTTGATTGCAGAAGACAAATAAGAAACAACATATTACAAACAACACTTCTTATAGAACGAGGTAATATTTATTTTATGTGATAAAGTATCGAAACTGTTAGTACATTATTTCCTATTATTATTGTTTAGAAATTGTAGCAAATTGGCTACAGCATCAATAACAGCAGCCCTTTAATCTCTTTATGGCAGTAGTATTCTTGCATATGCAGTTGTAGTCGTCTTTGCAGCAGAGAGTAGTGCAGCAACACGACGAATGGTTCTTCGTCGCTTGGAAAGTGCTTCAGTGCAACCGTTTGCACCCCTGGATCTTTTAGTAACCTAAAAAGTCTAACTGGTTACTTGAACATCCTCTACTTTGACTTTCATCGTGGGAGATTGTATAAGTATGATTTCAATACCTTCCAAAACATCTTGTAAATTGTAACGTCTGTTGCAGTAATCACTTCTGCTGATATGTTGACAGAATTGGTGGTTCTAAGTTCCACCCTTAAGGTTCAAGCTCTGTTTCTAGTGTTGCATTTAGTATATACATTTTGTAAATTATTATAAATAAACTGAAAATGTTGATGTAGTTTTTTAAATGAAGTGTTGAAGTATTATTTATCTTTAAGTTTAATTTTAATATCTTGGAAGTATTATTTGCTGTCGTCGCTTGATATGTGTATTTTTAGAAATTGTTGCCAAGCAATATTTTCTCTAGATTATAAATTCGGTAAATGTGTTTTTACCCCCAATTTATTAATGCATAGTAATACTTAGGCATGTATATTTCAAAGTCAATGTTTTAGATAAAAACAAATCACTTATTCAACTTACTACCTAAAGAACTGATTGTGACCTCAGATTCCCAAGAAATTGCATTATATTTTTATATCCATTCTTTATATCTTTCACACGATTTTGCAAAATTTAAGTATGGATAATAATAGGATTTCTTTCTTACTATTATTTACATTATAAAACTGTAGGTAATATTGTTTATTACTTGAGAAAGAAAACACTGTTGCGACTTGCAACACAAACAGTAATTTTTTAACGTTCATCCAGTCATCATCAGTTGTTGCTCTTGCTGGTCCATTTGCGACAATTTAGTATACTAGTAAGCTCTTTCCACAGTTTTTGTAAACATTCAGGACCTTTTCCCGGGCACAATCTTTCCGTAAGCAATATTTCTTTGGTGGACATAAACTCCAACATTACATAAAATTGCTTTTCGGTGTCTGGTATTCTTCTCCATGTTTCAGATTGGCGCGTCCAACTATCCGAAACTGTGAAATGCAAATGTCACTGCTCGAACGCGCATGCACAGTCGGTAATATAGTTCATAATTAGTTTGCATTTCAGTTGTTGTGATTCATTTCAATTGGATCATAACAAGAATAGTTTCCAAATATGAAATGTCACTAGGAAGATTTGACATGCGTGTCTTAACTCTAAATAACACAGAGCTCAGTTCATATTTAGGAACCCTACTTAACTTTTACTCAAGTTCAAGGTTTTGTAGATTTGCACTAAAGGAAAATTGAACAATTTAGGGGGAGGGAAGAGGAGTGACTAAAAAGAATAGAAAGTCAAATAGTTAGTGCCATATCCTGACATACAAATTATTATAAGTCAGTATTATTGGGAAGGAGTGGAATATTGGAAAGACTTGTATTAAATCAAATTAAATAAATTGGTAACAATTTTATTACAATTTAAAAATTTCTATTTTCTTATACATGTATGCAGAATTATGACAAAATGGCAGTTTTCTTTTCCTCTAATATGCGAAGAATGTACAATAATGTTATTTTTTTATACAGAACTTTAACAAGATTAAGTTACGATTAATTAAAAAGAAATATGTAAATACATCAATTTGTCAGTTACAATACACCTTATTGTAATATATTAATTAATAAATGTCATAAAATATCTTCATTATTACCTCATAAATACGATGTCGACTATTAAGGTACCTTTCTACTACAAACAGTATTTAAAAATCAAAAAGATAATTTACGTAAATATTTAGAAACAAGACCAGTATAAATTATACAGCTTTTTATTATTACAAACTATTAATAATTTAAGTATAGAAGTGACTAAAGTGCTGCACGGTGAAATTTCGATGAACAAAAAAAACGCCCTGTAGACCTTTATTTATTCACCTGAATTTTATATGTGGGATTTTTGTCATCCTTTTAAGTATTTTACTTAGTTGTTGGGCATTTTGCATGCCACAAGATGAAAACTACACTCTGCAAAGGTTTAAAACACATTCATGGATGTGCAATTTGAAAAATTGTTTTGATAAATAATGCCATAGTCATCAAAATAATTTACAAATGTTAACACATTCATTTATAACAATTTAAATTATTTCACATTCGTTACATTATCGTAATACAGTGCGATTCAAAATAAGTGGCACCTGGAAGTTAAGGATGTATTGAATGTATTAATTTGTAAATACTTGTGCATTATATTTTTTAATAATAAACCCATAGCATATACAAGGGCTAAGTGTGCACTCTACTGTTCCCTTCCGATGTAAAGTAGTGGATGTGTGGAACTGTAACATTGGTGTCGTTATGTTGACAGAAGAATATACAGATAAGGAACTCTAGATGTAGATGATCCGTCAGTTATTGACACAATAAAATTCCAAATAGCAGTTAATTAAAATAAATCAAATTTTCAGAATATCTGATCCCATTTTGATAAAATTAAATTCAAACCAGTTTAAAAAATATTTTGTTAATAATTTGAATTTAGAAAGTGGCATTTTAAGTAATATTCCAACACAAAACAACAAAGATTTCAGTTCTCAACAGTGCCATATATTATGAGCCTAATAATAATAATAAACAAACTCAAAAGTTTTTTCCTTGTTTATAATTAATTTCCAAAAAATGTTGCAGACTATTAATCAAAGGGCTATTCAGTATCTCGCCTAAAAACTGTGTTATTAGAGTTAGGTCACAGATTCAACTTGCATTGTCGATATTATCACTTTCTACACATTTCTTTGACATATGTCATGTCAACAGTATACTCATCCCATTAGGCATTTATGTTTATTTAATCTGAAAACCTGAACAAAACTGTGCAGATTACCAATGCCGATTCTCTCGGATTACTAGTCACATCAGATAATAAAAAATGCAAAACATCATATCCTTATATTACACCACAATTTTTGAGGTTGTTTGCTAAGTGAACAAGTAAAAATGAATTTAGGTGTCGTTGCACTAGTAATCACAAGTGTTTTTAGCCATAGTGATTATCACGAAGCATTCTTACCATAATCACTCAGAATTATTATCAGATCACAAATTCGTTTGCTAGGTTATTTCGTTCAAGTACTCTGACAAGGTGTACGAATGCCACCCATCATAGTTCCTAATACTTTTATGCAAAAATAATTGGATTGAATAAACATAAACGCCTATTGTGACATGTTTAATATTATCTACTTGTAAGACACTTCATTAAAAGAAGAAAATCGTGCTCTAAAAAAATGTGTTTGGTAAAATTGTCACTGAGAAATATCCAAACTTTTTATTTTATTAATAATTAATTTTTTAATGAAGAATTTCTATTAACAATTTTTAAATAAAAAGATGAATGGTATAAACCTTTATTAGTGAGTTCGTAGTATATTGTACAACTAGTTATGAAAGTCATACTTTTTTCACGAATTTGCAGTTGTGATTAACAAGGGCGATGTCCGAGTTAATCAAGCAAATGAGTGAAGCAAAGAGACTTTCATAACATGCTGCACACGACATTTTTTTGCATATTGCAAATTGAGAAATTTGTCCTAAGATTTATGCAAAACTTAAAAAAAAAAATCTGAAAAGCAGTATTCTTTGATAATAATCTTCAAGGAGATTGAAGTTTATTTTTTACCAACATAATTAAAAAATAATTTTAAAAAATGGCTACTTTCACTACGATTTTTCATTAGAAAAACTTGACATTGATAATCAATATGCAAAAAAAATAATTTAAAAAAAATCCTAATTTCATTACGATTTTTCGTTAAAAAAAAGTCAACTTTCATCATCAATATGCAAAAAAATATTTTGTAAAATTCTATAATATCAATACTGATATTTGTAATTAAACAACAGTAATACCCAAGGTGCATTAAAATAGCCGATTAAATTTTGACGTTTTCTGTCAGAATGTTTTGCTAAGAAATATGTCACGAAAATTTTCTGCCAAAAATCTCTCGTGCTACCCACTCAGGATTTTTGGTGGAAAGTTTTCAAGACATATTTCTTTAAAGCAAAACATTTTTCCAACAAAACGTTAAAATCTAATGAAGGGCTTATTTTACATGCACGCAGAATATTTGACATGATTATTTCCTGAATAAATAGATATTGATTGTAAATTATTTATTGGCATTTACATTAGTAGTTAATAAAAAAAATTACAATTTTTAAATGTTTCCATTTTTAGCACATTCTCTTCCCTAAATACCTTTGATAATGATGTCAAAATTATTCAGAAGTTATTAAATTTTGACACATTTCTAACCGCAGTTAGATTTTGACATTTGAATTTTTTATCACTATTAAAGTGACAGTAACCATGGTAATTAGGCATTATTATGTATATAAAGAAAATAATTTACAGTAATATCTCAAGTGCATGTAAAATAGCCAAATAGATTTTGACGTTTTGTGTCAGAATGTTTTGCTCAGAACTACGCTGAGTAAGTTTATACGCGCAACAAAATCCCGACAAAAGCACGAGGAATTTTGGGAGAAAAACTTATGAGACGTATTTCTTTAGAGCAAGACATTTTGATAGAAAATCATCAAAATTTAATCAGGCTATTTATATGCACACGGGGTATTTGGTGCATTATTTCCTGCATAAATAGATATTGTTTGTTCATTTTTTTCATTGTTATCAATTAAATATTGGAGGGAGAAGGAAAAATAAGCTCTAAATAATGCAAAAGATCTTTACTTTGCCTCAGAGACCTTTATGGTCGGTCCTTAGTTTATTTACGCATCTTGCAATGTAAATAACTATCTTTCTTATACGTGAAATATGTCATTTTTTCACATAAATTTCTTTTTGTGCTGTTGGGATGAAAACTATAGAAACCGTATATACAGTGTGGTGATAAAGTAAGAAACAAAATTCATAATTGCGTTATTTAATGTTTTCAAGCAAAACGCTCAGACAGGTCAATTTTATTTTTTAATTAGCCACCGTATGACAAAAATGTTACTTATAACGTCATGTATTTTTGCACAATGACGTCATCATTGGTTTTTTAAATGACAACCCCAATTTTTTTTTGCTGGTACAACTACTTAAATGATGGTGTAAAAAAATTGGTATCTTAGATAACTATTTTTTTGAGAAAATAACAGACTTAAAAATTTAAACTTGTTTTTTGTAAATTATCGTTATCACGTCTGTATCACTTTTGACAGATGAAACATAAACTAATACTCGTAAATTTGACATTTTAAAAACAGCACTTCAGTATTTTAGTCAGAGTGTGAAAGAGGAATTTCACAAGTTTTTTAAAAGCGAATTCTCTTTGCCGTTAACAAAAAATGGCACATTTAAATGAACGGGAAAGAATAGGAATTTTAATAATGGTTGGATATGGTGATAAACTAAGAACACATGAGGAAGGATGTGAATTATTCAACCAAGAACATCCTGATAGATCGCCTATTGCAAGATCCACGGTAAGTAAATTGGTTACTAAATTTACTGAAAGGGGATCCGTCCATGATATGCCTTAGCAAGTTCGACCTCGAGTAAACGAAGAAACTAGATTAGATGTGTTACTTGAAGCTGAAGAAAATCCTTACCATTCTACCGTGATATCAAAAATTATCTTGGTCAAGCGTGGTTATGGAATATAAAACGGTTGTTTTAGTTTGAGTTTTTGCATCTTTATTAGTCAATTATCATTATTATTAAGTCAAACTAAGACAACCATTTTATATTCCATAACCACCCTTGACCAAGTTAATTTTTGATATCATGGTACAAGGCAGCTAGCCCTAAATAACAACGTGAACCACTCTTTTGTCGTGAAGTTGTTCAAGAAAGAGAAATATCAAACTTACAAAGTTCAATTGATTCTCAGACCACCGCTTGCAGTTTTGCGAAGAACTAATGTTACGCGGCGATGAAGACCCCAATTTTTTAAATAATATCCTCTTTTCTGACGAAGCCACTTTTTGTCTGAATGGGTCACAATTGCAAGTATTGGTCAAGAGAAAATCCTCACTGGACTCAAGACTCTCACAGTCAACGCCAAGGGAAATTAAATGTTTCGATTGGAATAATCGGACAGCATTTAATAAGGCCTTACTTTTTTGAAGGAAACCTTATTTACCTTTATTACCCCAGCAGCACGTTATTTGGACTTTTTGCAGTTTAATTTAGTGCCAGCTCTGACAGCAATGTTTCCAAATGATCACGAAGTAGATGTACCCCATCAGGATATTTGGTTTCAACAAGATGGGGCCCTCCTTACTTTGGAATAAACATCCGTCAATATATTGATGTCACATTTCCTGGAAAGTGGATAGGACGTCGAGGAGCAATTGGGTGGTCACCGCGTTCCCCAGACTTGACTCCCTTAGATTTTCTTCTGTGGGGTTATTTAAAATCAAAGGTTTATTTTAATAGGCTAAATAATTTAGACGAGCTACGGCAAAGAATTCGCGCTGAAGTGGAGCACATTACTCCTGAAGTCCTTAAGCGAAATGTACAAAGTGTTTACACCACTCATATAGATCAGTGCCAAATGGTTGACGGAGAGCAATTTGAACACTTGCGCTAAATTTTGTTTGTTTTTGGGGTTTAATTAAGATTTTCTTCCATTAAGTTACATTTTTATTTCTTACGGTAAGTGTGTTATTTTCTCAAAAAAATAGTTATCTAAGGTACCAATTTTTCTACACCATCATTTAAGTAGTTGGACCATCTACAAAAACCAGTAAAAAAAAATTGAGGTTGTCATTTAAAAAACCAATGATGACTTCATTGTGCAAAAATACATGACATTATAAGTAAAATTTTTGTCATAAGGTGGCTAATTAAAAAATAAAATTGACCTGCCCAAGCATTTTGCTTGAAATTGAAAACATTAAATAACGCAATTATGAATTTCGTTCCTTCACCACACTGTATTCCTGTGCAAGTGTTTTATTTTTACGCACATAAGCTTTTCAGTTTTTACTTCACGCACTGTTTTGTGTAAACCTAATAAAACTATGATAATTATACCTACTTAGCGGCATGTATACTACATTAATATTTTGTTTGCCTCAAAATAATTTTAATTTCAAAGTTTAATTTTTTTAAAGCAATTACAGAAAAAATATTGTTTATATTTTGTGTGCGAACATATTCTTTAGTGCATTCAAAGACCTTTTCATATACTAAAAACAAAAAATAAAAAACTTACTTTACGCACTTAATATAAAAATAACTAGTAAAAAGGACAAGTAAAAACATTTTCCTTATTTATTGTTTATGTCTACTTTTTATATTATTGTACAAAATTTTCTATTTTGTTAAAAAAGTTTCTATAAAATGGTAAATGACAGGAAAGATCACCATAACCTAAAATTTTGATTCAATGTACACTAGATTTTGTTACGCTAAAAAAATATATTTCTGTTGTTTATTGTTTCCAGCCTTACTTTGTGGAACTCCATAATCATGAAATAAATAAAGATTATTAAAAGTTTCACAGTTTTATTAAAATATAACCTGACAATATTGTTTCGACAGCTATGCTGTCATTATCAAAGGTAATATTACCTTTGATAATGACAACATAGCTGTCGAAACAATATTGTTAGGTTATATTTTAATAAAACTGTGAAACTTTTAATAATCTTTATTTATTTCATTATATTTCTGTTGGCTACAATGCAATTTTTGTCTAGAAAGAGATAGAAATATCTGTGCCCTGACTTTAATGTCAGTTTTGAGGTTATGTGTCAGGGAATCTAGTGACTACTACCTTCCAATACATTCTTAACATACCAAATTTCCTCAATTAGTGTGGCAGGAATGTTATCTTCTATATATAATATATATATATATATATAGAGGGCATCTAAAAATATTCAAGATCAAGCAGCCTATGATAGGCATTTATGAAAATTGAACCAGGTCGACGAGATTAGTATTTCTATTATTATTGACAGAAAAACGCACCTGATTGGTTTGGTTCGATTTTGATAAAACACCTGATGTGTACAAGTAAGGTACCTAACTTTATTTTTCTACTTTGCGTTTATATCAAGGCTCATTCAGAACCGAAAGTAGTGCTGAACTATCTCATTTGAGTTTCGAATTAGAACTAGTGTAATTTAGTTTTTCGAGGTTGTCAGTCATGAACCATGACAAATGAAATGTGATTGAAATCATTGTTAAATTAAAATTTGAATTTTCAAATGTCAAAATTTGACATTTATCGATTGTTGGTACCAACCACGATAAAATTCCCCAAATTTTAAAAGTGCGAATTTTTATTTTAAAGCGGATAAAATTAGTAAAAAAGAGGTGCAAAGTACAAAAAATAGTATAAAGAACTCGTTTTATAAGACATTTATTGCACTCATGCTTTAAGAAACTAGCATTCGTGCAATAAATCATGTCGTATAAAACTTGTTCTATAATATACTATTATGAACGTTTTCCTTGTATGACAAAAGATACACATCATTTCAAAACCAACTATATAACGAAAGTTTTTAGATACCTGATAGATTACTTACCCATTTTGGATCACACTTACATCTGCCTGTATACAAAATGCCTAATGGTAATTATTCTTTTATATACAAAAAATATCATAGAAGATGTTCAAATTAAATAAACAATTGAAATAAGTATCATATCTGAAAATACAAATATTCCTAAAAACAATTTTCATTTGAACTATACAATTTAACAATTCATCAAATACAAAAAAAATTACGTAAATCGTTTAATTTTCTATTTTAGGACAAAGGCACAAAACCGGTTTTTGGTGGAATTGTTAGAAGGTTTTACAATATAATGGAAATATGTTGTACTGATGATTAATAAACATAAGTAATGACATACAAAATGATGGATTACAAACATCTTACTATGCAATCATTAACAATTTTGAACTTTTAATATTTTTTCTTATTATAAACTTGACTTATTTAATTTTTGATGAAGAATGTAAAGATGACACAATAATTGTACATTACGAGTGAGTTACAGTAGTCTTACTACAAATATAATCTATAAAACAATTAATAAGACAGAATGTATAAATTTATGAGATTTAAACTCTATACAATCTGTACATTAAGGAAACGAACGACATTCTCTAATATAATAAAGTTTATACATTTTACAGTCAACGTTCATATATATGTATATATAAAACACTATATACAGAAATTATCACCTAGAAATAAGTAGTTACAAAAAAAAGTATTTACAAGTAAAATCACACTACTAATTGTAAGATTCATTCTAAAATCTACATTTGGTCTAAGTATTTTTGCGGTATCCTCCACGCCCTAAAGTTACTCGACTTTGTCCCAACAATTATCTGAAAACACAAAAAATAATTAAAGTATATGATATAGTTAGAGTATGAGTATAGCATCCCTAATAAATTATTGAATTCTATATGCTATTAAATTATCTTTTACATTTACAGTAGTTTTTTGTTCCAATTACGTCTTTTACTTTATTTCTTATTCTGCTTTTTAGTAATTCCTTACCATTGTCTACTTAGGTATTTTTGGATTTCCTTCGATTGTAAATAAATGATTTAATCAGAATCAGTTTGTAGTCTCTAACAGAAAGTAGACTCAACGCATTTTTAAAAACCTATCGTTCTTTAATTACAACGGATAAAAGCCTGCAAATCTAGAAAAATCCTAGGTGCAAAATGTTGGGAGGAAGATTGCGATTTTCAAAACATTAAACTTTGTGAAATAAATAAAGATTATTAAAAGTTTCACAGTTTTATTAAAATATACCTGACAATATTGTTTCGACAGCTATGCTGTCATTATCAAAGGTAATATAATTATAAACAAACACGTCGCTAAGGTAGATACAAAATAGGTAACTAGATAAAATAATAATAATAATAAAAATTAATAATAAAAATCATAATTAAACATCTAATACTTCCAGTAACGGAGAATTACTGAGCTCAAGTTGTTCATTCATTAAAGGTACCCTGAGTTTGTGTTTGTATATCTCAAAGGCTTCTAAAATGTCTAATTTGCGTTTGTTATTACAAAAATGTAGGAATTTAATATTATTTTGAGGAGTCATTGTGTGATTTTGTTCTAAAAGGTGTTTGGCGTAATTCGATTTTTCAGGATGTTTATTTTTGTAATGACGTACGTGTTCTTTATATCTTATGTCAAAATTTCGAAGTGTTTGTCCAATATATACCGAACTACAAAAAGAACAATTTAAACGGTAAATGCCCGATTTCATGATATCATGTTATCATGATATCATGAAATCGGGCATTTACCGTTTAAATTGTTCTTTTTGTAGTTCGGTATATATTGGACAAACACTTCGAAATTTTGACATAAGATATAAAGAACACGTACGTCATTACAAAAATAAACATCCTGAAAAATCGAATTACGCCAAACACCTTTTAGAACAAAATCACACAATGACTCCTCAAAATAATATTAAATTCCTACATTTTTGTAATAACAAACGCAAATTAGACATTTTAGAAGCCTTTGAGATATACAAACACAAACTCAGGGTACCTTTAATGAATGAACAACTTGAGCTCAGTAATTCTCCGTTACTGGAAGTATTAGATGTTTAATTATGATTTTTATTATTAATTTTTATTATTATTATTATTTTATCTAGTTACCTATTTTGTATCTACCTTAGCGACGTGTTTGTTTATAATTATATTACCTTTGATAATGACAGCATAGCTGTCGAAACAATATTGTCAGGTATATTTTAATAAAACTGTGAAACTTTTAATAATCTTTATTTATTTCATGATTATGGAGTTCCACAAAATAAGGCTGGAAACAATAAACAAGATTAAACTTTGTAGTATTAAATCATTACAATTTGTCTTAAGCTAAAAATAACCCAAATCTAAAGTAAAAATTAAAAAAATATTTGTTTGCTGTTTGGACACACACTTTATATCAGAAAACAAATTAATAATGACAATATTGTTGTTCGCATTACTAACGTACTATACATTGATGTGTAAGATTTGGCAACGCAATGTACGATCAGTATTTGGTGTAAAACCAAAGTGAGGTTAGAGTTTGGTAAACTTCAGTCATGTAGCCGGTTACAGCCCGAATACAATTTTATAATCGACATATCTCAATAACTAAGAGGGTAAACTGCAGTTTTTTCAACGTCAATATAAAATTTAATTTTTAACTATTGTTACTTAAGTTTTTGATATACATGGTAAGTTGCTTAAATATAAAACTTTCAAGCTGTTCTTGGGCATACTGTGTTAACCTATGACCTATCAGTGTATTTGAGTGCAACTTTCTTAATCGTTTTCTCAGTACATAGTGGTGAAATGCCTTTTTTCAGGAATCAATCGAACAAGCAACATTGAATTTACCAAATCATATTTAAATTATGTAATTCTTGAGTTGTAAGGTTTGGGTGGCTTTCTACTTTAACAAGATATTATGGAATGTAATCAGTATTCGGATTGCCGTGCGTACTTTTTTCATAAATATCTTGGCTATATTATTTTAAAATTTAATTCTAAAAAAAAACTATAACATAAGTTGCTTACCTTATTATCTACAATCTCCATGGACAACATAAGGCCACCAGGCCCAGTCATTGTACCAAGATGATTGTTATTTTTTGTATTATAAATGTAAATATTACCATTATAACATCCAGCAAATAATAAGTTTCCTACCATTCGCATGCAAACAACACCTTTAGACTTTGTTGCTTCATATTTAAATACTAATTGTCCATCCTACAATAAATACAATCATGTTTATATTGGCTAAAACAGAATTTTAAAATATTTAATGTGCGTTCTAGTTAATGTCTACCAGAGCAAACAGTTTGCCTACACACACATATCTTTTCAATTGCAATCTGATAAATTCTGTCAACTGTTAAAGTTAACATACTTACAAATGTATTTCATCATAATACCATTTCATTAGTTTTGGTTTAGATAAGATTTCAAATAAAACATTGGGGGCGTCTAGCCAACGAAACCGTTGTGACCGTTGACTGACAGCGCTTCACTCGAACGCTGCTGCTGAGTGTGTGCTGACTGTCAATCGCTAAGTAAATTAGTCAGCATGATTTTCTTTGCTGCCGGCGTTCATCGTATATCATTCTAATCTTAAACAATAATAATACTTCTGTTGCAGCCAAACAGTTTGTTTTGCCGTCATATTTTCGTTGTGTAATTTCTTTTACAGATAATACAGAATATATCCAAATATGGGTTGTTACACGTCGCTGGCCGTTTAGCGACAGTTGACACTAATGAAACAGTAAACACGTTGAGTGTATAACGTTGAAATTCACAACCCATTGATTGTTTGACGGTCACTGTTTAAAACTCACATCCAGCAAAATGATCATTTGATTGTTTATATGTGATCAATCGTCAATTAGACGGATTAGGTTCTAGTGTTAACCATTTAGGTAACATTTTCCCTATCAGTTACCTTGAAGGAATCGTGTAATAAAAGACCTTTCAGTTTATCGAAAGATAAAATTCTGTTCAAATATTGAAAATTAATACCACATACAGGGTGTTTTATTTTTAGGTCTTTTTTTTCTCTTTTGGGTTTCGTATCTCGTTGTTTTTTCTCCTGTTCCTGCCCTGTTGACTTTAGTTTGGGTTTAATTTGAAGGGTTTCCCCTTTGGGTTCGTACCTGCATACATACATACAGGGTTGTATGTAACAAGATTATACGGAGGGTGAAACAAAAAACCCTAAGCAAGGCTTTTAAACCTTACCGTATCATCCGTGGGTCATCGAATGGTAGGATGTTTGTTTGAAACTGTATGTATATATATATATATATATATATATATATATATATATATATATTGTGTCATTTTATCTATGTGTCTATATATTTATAAAACGTTTATATAATTTATTTATTCATGCATGTTAGTTTTAAATACTAGTTAAAACGAGATCTCGAGTAGTGAAATTATCAAGGGGTAGTTTTTAAGATTTACAACCAGCTGTGATACAAATCACCATTCTGTTAATTCTACTAGACATTAAAATCCTTAATCAGTATAATTACCATTTACAATTTGCATTAAACAATAAAGCCCTACTTAGAAAGTTTACATTTCACTACATGTTTGTGTTTTATTTATTACTATTTATTTATTGTGTGGTTTTAATATTTGCTTTCCAGCTTGTCACCTGTAAGTGTATATGCACCGTACGACCAAAATTGTGGAAGTTGTCTATATGTTAGTAAAAGATCTATTTCTTCGTTTATCTAAGAAGTTTGAAGCTTTAGTAATAAGAATTGTTTTAAAAACGAAGTGGCGCTCGTTTTTTTATCTTGTATTACCCCGCCCCTCTCCGACTTATTGAGGTTAGCTGGCAAAAACTAAAGTAGTGTTATTTAGGTGAAGCTGATACTTCCAGCACAGCTATATTTTGGTAGCTTTGGTATTTATATATATAAAAGTAGCCTTTGCGATTCTGTAGGCTATAAGTGTTGACTTCCAGCGGTTGAATTAGCTAGACGTCCCCATTATAGATCAATATTCTATGTCAACAACAATAAATTCATCGATGGTACCTTTGAGATTTTGAAGAAAAAAAAACAAAAAGTGGTTAGGTTATTCCAGGACCGACTACCTATTCCACAAGACAGAGTCTTATGAAATCTAGTAGTTCATACAGTATAATGAATTCCACTATCATATGATCAAAAAGCCTTTGGATCGCAATAGTCATGGAATGTAAAAACCATCTATAGAATTATTTACTTCTACTGCCCATAGTTTTTGTGAACTGTACAGTAGCGTCAATGTATCTAGAGTAGGGCTAATGGAGACACAGCCACCTGTGTCAACACTAACGCTAACACCGCTAAACAGAGCCCCAAATAATACACAGAAAATGTTAGGTTAGCGTACACTATTATTATTTCTTGTGCTAGCAGTTATTTTAAGTATTACTTAATAACGTTTATAAAAAGAACACAGAATGGAATTTACTATAGGAATAAACAATACTTTAATAACGAATAGAAACAATCAGGTTCATAAAGGGCAAGAAAAGAACTTGTAACAATAACATTTCGGTAGATAAACTTTTATAATAAAAAAAATTATAAAAGATGTTGAAAACGTCTTCCTTGTTCTTGAATACACAGGTTAACACGTCGGTCCATGTTATTAAAGACTTTTTAAAAAGCTCAGGCGTTATCGAACGGAAGGATTCAGGATTAGGCAGTTATGGTTTTTTGAAAAACTATTGGCTCTATTATTCGTCTGCGGAACATTCCAACAAAGACACCAATCTTAGGACTATGTAAACGAGCCTCACGATGAAAATTAGGGTTATTCTCGCTCCACATACGCATGACTTGTGTGTTAATGTATCCAGAAAGGTAAAAATAAGATTTAAGATTTAAGCCTTAAGTCAAGGATATCATTATTCATATGGTCATTAAACCAAGGACAGTACAATACTATCTTCTGATAATCTGGTGGCAGTAACTCTGGATACATCTACATTTTATAATGAAACATGTTCAAGTCATGTTTAACAATGGTTTGACATGTCCCATAAAACTTAAATTGGTTTCTTGCGACAGTCTACTCAAAGATAAGGTAAGTTCTTCTTGAATGCGTTGCGTAACCTTATCAATAATATCCTCGTTTCTAGCCCTTCTTCCAGATCGAATTCTATCACTTATATTACCAGTTTCTTCAAATGTGGCCACAGTTCGTTGAACTTGCCAAAAAAACCTCGTTCGATTATGGCGAAGTTGGGAAATCTCTCACAGAACTCATTTAAACATAAATGAGCCAAATAAACCCAATTACCATTTTCACCACGATTTCCATTACTGTGGTATGATTTAATAATAAAAATTTTATGTTCCTTTTGAAACATTTTGAACTATACACTATTGACACATCGATAGTGGCGCCTCTGTTGGCAATATTTCGCAATATATTATATACAAAATATCATTAATGTTAATGCAGACTTTTGAAAAATGAATGATTTCAACAAAAAAAAAGGTTTTACAGGCGGTTGTTATGTCGTAGGGTGTAAGCGAAAATAAAAGTGTTCATTTCTATTCGTTTTTTTTAAATTTTCGTTTTCTAGAAAAAAATTTATTTGATACCAAGATCTCATAAATAAAGGAAATTAGGATTTCAAAAAAGGCAAAATTTCCTGTACGTATTGGGTTGGATAAGAAAATTACTTGTACACTGTACTCTCCTAAGAATTAAGTTACCAATACAAGACTTTCATCCAACTGGCACCAAGAATAACAATAATATCGGCTGATAGATTTTGCCGAAGAAATGCTAAGGTAAAAGATGACTGGAGCTTAATTGCGTCCGGTTCTCAACAATTTTTTCCGAGTAAAAGTCAAAAACTGTTAGGGCGCGTGGTTTACGCTCATTATCTCTCATGTAGGCTCACCACCTACAGGCTGTGGCGTAGGGGGTTATTTAACAGCTCCCAAGAAAGGCCTATGCAAAAATCCAAGGACTTACCTCTACTTTCCGCTATTTTTTCTAATTTGACTGAGCTATGTGTAACATTTTTCAATATTTATGTGACAATTAAAACAATATTTCCACAATATTTCTATAATATTTATGCAATAAATATCACAGTGCCACTTATTTTACTATTGTTACTCTCTCTTGAGCTCCTCTTTTACATGCCCTACATGATGGCTGTTAAAGGTCCCCTTAAGTCATTAAGGTCTATTTGGGTTATGAAATATATAATATAATATAAAAACAAAGATTAGTTAAAGTTTCACAAGTTTAAACTTGTGAAACTTTAACTAATCTTTGTATTTATATTATATTTCATGATTATGGAGTTCCACAAAGTAAGGCTGGAGACAGTAAACGCTATCTGGGTTATTTATTATTTTATTTTATTTAGCAGGTTATTAATAATCGACACTCCGACGCCCCGGTTGTATTGGTAGAAACGACGTTATGAAGATTTTTTAAATGCTCATATCTTTTTTTAATTTTGCATGATGAAAAGTGTGGTTTTTAATGCGAATTTATTGGTGCGTCCCAATTGTTTGGCCAGTCTCAATAGATTAATAGTTTGCATGATTAGGTTCGATCTCCTGATAGTCCTTCATAGCCATGAAAATTTTTTTCTCGTCTTCTCTATTAATGGATGTTGTCAAAGACTATCTTATAGGGGGTGTAGTGCAAAAAAATAAATTCTAGAATAAGAAAAGCTAAGAACAACAGTGAAAACCGCACATTTTTAAGATAACTAATAACCGAGATAGAGCCGCTAGAAGTTTGTCAGAGTTCGTTCGTGACGTCACACCGACACGGAGCCGTGAAACCTCAATAGTATTACATGCATTTTAGATGTAGGCGCTCTTCGCGTTAATCATATTTCTTTAACAATGGCGTTTAGGGTTGAACCAAATTATACACAGGCTCAATTAAGGCAAATAAAGGAATACAAAAAAAGAGAAGATGAAAATCAGTCGAATATTACAAGATTAAACAATCTAAATTGATGAAATGCAATAATTGTACTTATGCTTATGTCAATTGTAAGGGGATGCATTCGCTGCAAGGAAAATGCTCTTGAAAATGGACAAAAGTGTAGAAAACGTATGCATTATTCTTCACGAATCATTTGCAAATGTAGTTTTACACTTAGATAGTTTAAATATGATAAGGCACAGCTTACTTTTAAAGTGTAACACGGATGAAGAAAGACAACGATACTATAATTGTTGCGGCATTTAGCTTGTCGCAATTTTGTCTGTTGCAACCTAATCTTAACAAACGCTTTTCTTTTGGTTAATTGGTTTAGTTGAATTTCAGTTATACGATTTATTTTCATATTTGGTTTTGAAATGGCAAACATCACTTCAGTTTTTTGTTATTTCACTTTTATTGTTAAAATTCGGAACATTTTTTTAAAGAAAATAATGTCTACATACGAAAAGTGTTAATTTACGAAAAAAATTTAACGCTATCTCCATTAATAAACAAGAATGCATAGTTCACTATTTTTTCATATAAATCTTAAATAAAACCATAGAATAATTAATATAAGTAGAAGCACAGCTGCAATGTTTAAAATGTAACCCAAAAATGTACCCGACGATAGATGGCTAGTTTACTAGCCATCTATCGTCGGGTACATTTTTAGGTATAGGACGGTACAAAAAATTTCATTAGCAATTATACAAACCTAACTCACAGTTTTCAATATGTTTCTAACGCAAGAAATATTTGGTTGTAGAATTGACGTACTTTATACTTTTGACCTAAACTGTTACTACAAAAACAAAACAAAAATGTTTTGATAGCAAGTGTGTTTTATGATTCATGAAAAACGATCCCTTTGTATGTTTCCTTTATGTATATCTATAAGTATAACTGAATATTAAAAAATATATACTCCCATTTAATTTTTGTGTAGAAAGAATGCTCTTCGCCCTCTCACACATTATAAACATTGTTAACATAATATTTAATAAATGCATGTATCTCAATAAGTTCTAAAATGACCATGGGTTTTAAAACTTTATCTAATTTAAACTAAAACACGCCTTCCATTAAAAAATCCCATAAACTTGAAAAGCTTAAAACGTGTGATCATTTAAATTCTGTTTTCATTACCTTTGTTTTCGATCACAACCTAAAAAATGAACTCTAGCTAATTACAAAAATTACACTATACGGGGTGTGTCACCGCCTGTCACGACGAGTTTTGGTTAGAAGAATATAGAAAACCAGTAGGAGTTGCGATTTGAAATTTTGGAGGTAATGGTTTCGAGCTACGTATGCAAGATTTTAGAAGACGGTACTAATTAATTATGTTAATCCAAAAAACGATAGACAGAAAACATATAAGACACGAATCATCAAACCAAGTGATTAATCGATTATTTTCTTAATCGATTTATTCAATTATTTAAATAATCGAATAATTGAATAATCGGTCAATCGATTAATAGATTTTTTTAAATCGATTTTCGATTATTGATTTCTATAACCGCACAGTCTTAGTAGTAGACAATATTTTGTTGGGTTGTTCTAAAGAAAGACGAACATTTGTTAAAATGCAATGTTTCCATACAAAATAACAAAATTGGACACGCTACTTATTACGGACATTACTATTTATAGTCCAGTCATTTAGAACAAACACAAGTTGAGGTAAGTCTTTGGATCTTTGTATAGGCCTTCCTTGCTAGTTGTTAAATAACCCCAGAGGCATAGGCTGTGCAAGGAATGGGAGCGCCGCAGTCAGGGGGCTAGCGCCCCCTGACAGAGTAAAATATAATATAAATTAAATACTACCAGTGCAAAGTTAAAATGAAATTTACTAGTAAAATATAGTTTATATTTTTAATCGATCATCTTTTTATATGATTTTAAATAACCCCATAAAAGTCAACAGGGGTAGATAGTGAGCTCGAAGAGATAATGAGAGTAAACCACGCACCATAACGGTTTTTGTCGTTTTTCTCAAAAACTATTAGGTTTATCGAGATGAAGGAGGTTAGGTAAAACAAAGATTATTTAATTCCCTACTCAAAATTTAGAATGTTTTCTCATACCTAGCCTTCACTTTGTGTTATCGAAGAAAGAAGATATGTTATACATGAATCAGCAATTTGCACCAGTAAATTTGCTCAAGGTACTATCAGGCGCAACTTTTTGTTGTTATGAAGTATTTTCTTTCTTCGAAAACACAAATAGAAGGAGAGGTACGAAAAAACAATCCAACAATTTTGGTAGGAAATTAAACAAACTTGATTTTACCTAACCTCCTTCATCTCGATAAACTTAGTTAATAGTTTAAATTATATAAATAGTTTCTGAGAAAAATGACAAAAACCGCTAAGGGGCGTGGTTTATCCTTATTATCTCTTCGAGTTCACCTACAGGTGGTGACTTTTAGAGGGTTATTTAACAATCCACAAGGAAGGCCTATGCAAAAATCCAAGGATTTGCCTCAACTTTCCGCTATTTTTTCTGGACTATAATTGGAATTTAACTGGATTATTATAGGCTACTATTAAAAAAAGTTAAATTGGTGTTACCATCCGTTTCCATAGTAAGATCAGGCTTAGGGTTTTTCATTTCAACGATAAGCAGATACATGCTTTAAATACTCTATTAAAAACTAACATCTATGTGGATAACGAAGAAATGTCTTTCAATGATATCAGAAAGTTTTTAATAATAGTAAAATAAGTAACCCAGATCTTCAGTAACAAACTCGCTACAGGCTTAAAGACAGCAGACCATACCGGCGAAATAAAAACCAGGACAATAAAAAACACGTCTTTGTTTAAACACAAGAATAATCTAACAAAGTGCAAAAGTGTCGCAAAAAAGCGCAACAGTCGGGTCCTAAAAGATAAAAACCTCGTATCGCCGTCTACTGTCTATTCTAGACTCTAGGGTTGGAGATGTTTTAAAAGAACCATTTGAGTGGCTTTGTAAGTAAAGGAAGGGTAGTAAGTGCAAAAACGGTTAAGCACAGAAAAAAACATTGCATAGATGGGTTTCGGTACGCAATCAAACGCATATTAGTGATTAGGGATGATTTACGAGAAGAAGAGTACAGTTTTATGTTTACATCTCGGAATCAAGATCCTTTGGAGAATCTATTTCTGTGATAACAGAAGCAAAGCATTTAGTTTCAACCCTAGTTGTGCTACCTTCCGAATATCACTGCAATTTAATATTTTTATGGGGTTACAACAACCACCAGAAACAAAGAACTGTGAAACAGATGATGATGTTCCTTTAGATCTCGGCGAAGGAAAAGAATGTCAAATATCGCTTACGGTATCTGAATCCTAACAAACATTGGAATCTTCAGCAAACGTTTTTCGGATAGTGACGCAGATATGGTATCTGTGCTAGAATTCGACGAATCTTTGGTAACTTGTTTAATTTATTATATATCTGATTATAAACACGTAAAATAATATTAGATAATATTTTAACAGGCAAGAGTAGCATCTTAGTTGAAGAAAAGAAACAACTGCTAATAGTATTTCGCGATTACGGGCAGGAATCTTCCAAGAAGATTCAATATTTACTCAATATTTAATAAGACCCTGAGCTGATTTTTTGCAAGAATTGTTATAAAAGACTGTGGACATAAAAAACATTATGTAGAGTAATAGCATAGAATAATTAATATCTATGATAATAGTGGTTTAGTGAAGATTACATCGAGAATTTGCTATAAATTAACTATATAACACAGTCAAAATCTAATGGCCATCTTTAGAAAAAAGTGCGACACTAGATATTAATTAGCATGAGTAAATGCGCAAACTTTTCTGTTTTGAAACAAGGAATTAGGAGTATTTTGGGGGCGTTTTCTTGTTGTTTCTATACCTACAAGATTTTTTTCGCTTTATTAACCATCTTTAACATAATCTCATATTATTTTTAAATACTATTTATGATTTTATTATGATCTATTACATACTATATAGTTGAGGTATGAATCGCATTATTTATATTTATTTGTATTTCTTGCTTTTTCTAGAATTAACTAACAATTTTCAATGTATATTGCATACTTTTCAGACCATTCTTTTGGCAGTTTTGCATTCTTGTATCATTACATCTTATTAGATATCTTGATATGGTTAAATATTTACATATGTGGGTTAATTGTATTATTATGATAAATGTTTTTAAATTTGTTTGTAGTCTGAAAATAGATTTAAAGCTTATTTTTTATGCAAGTACATCAAATAAAACGGTTGCCTGTTAAGTACGGTTGCACATATTTTTATAAATTAATTTGGTAAGATTCGGCATTTGAAACAATCCCATATGTATGTAGTACGTAATCGTGTAACATGATCTGCATGTTTAGGTACACTTATCTTTGTTGAGTTTATAAAAACCCATTCTTAGAAAAATGTTTGCACATGCAAGTATGTCTGTTTAATGAAAGACGCTTGTTAATTATACCAGCAAATAAATTCTCGGAAATGCAAATGATTTGGTAAATTAATGAAAGATTTAAAGAGTGCAGCACTACCTAGATATGCCCCCTTTACTCTTCAGTATACCTGCCCCATATGCTGACTGGTTACTTAAATCTCCATAGCGTTATTCCTCTATTTATATTAATTACTCTATGATAAAACACTTTTTTGTCCGAAAATTAATAGGATAACAACCGTAGGGCATCTTTCTAACCCCTACAAAAATCTCATAGATATATAAGATATACTTTCTGAGAAAAAAAATTTGACTTTCAATGAAATTATCTCTAAAAATGGGTACCTTTTATTATGTATCGTCCAATAAAAATAAAAGTATATCAGTTAGAAATATGATATTTTACTGTTGCATGTAGAAATAAATTTACCATTTGGTCGTTTTTAAAATATTTAATTTGGTTCAGTGGTTCTCGAGCAATAAGGTATCAAAGTCAGAGGACTCTAGAAAAAAATGGATAGTAGTCGAGGCAGTCGTGTCGGTGTGACGTCACACACTAAACTCCCTATACTTTAGAAACCAATATCTACGAAACTACTATCACTAGAAAAGAGCGGTTTTCATTTTCATTCTTAGAATTTTTTATTCTAGATGATATTAAAAAATAATTTTTTGCGCTACACCCCCTTTAAAAGAATTGACCGTTATTACAAACTTACGCGGGGAGGACACCCTATAAATCAAATTGATGACTAACTATATCATATTTTAATTAGCTGGTTCATGACTTCCGGGGGCCTTTAACTAACATTTAACTATTCGATAAACCTTTTTTTCGGCAAATACTTATATTTATAGCTTGAAAACCGCATGCAATTATCACAGACATTTCACGACAAACAGTTTAATTCATGTCCCATATCTAAATTCTTTAATTAGGTATACTACTTGCAATACAATTATACTCATGCTTTTCGCAGAATAATAGCAAATAATAGTCAGAATTTTTATGTTCCGTTAATTGTATTTGCATTATGTCAAACGTAAAATTTAAATATGTATATGATTTACTTACGCCGCCACCCGGCAGATGGCGCGTGCGTCACGCAAATTAGATGTGTCATTAGCGTATTATCTATTGACTTAAAAGTTGTGAAGTAAATGTCAAAAATAATAGAAATAAATAATTTCATAGCTAGCTTGTTAATTTCATGGCAACCCTGATCCAAAGACTTTTTGATCATACCATATTTTCCAAGTTAAATTTTGGGGTTACATTTCTAACCTCAAAATCTGACAGTTGTCAAAACTAGTACTAAACTCCGTTACCTTAAAGATTGGTACAGCTCGTCATCATGCGCACAAACAAATTTGTGAATGTGTACTTTCGTTGCCTAGCAACAACATATTTCTGAACAGCTGAAATAAATTCAGAGGCGACACTTTGTTTGTTGGTGTCATATTTTTAGACCTGCGTTCGGTAAGGCTTAAGGTTTATCATTAGTGTTCACTAAATTGTTTATCTTTGCACCGCTTTGTAATCAATAAGTAGTTTTAGCATATTTTGTTGTTTATTATTCAGACACGAAAATTCTAAGCTGATACGCCACTGGTAACAGCTGTACTCTGTCCGGCATAATTGCACAGAATTGATGATGTTCTTGTCACTTTCTCTACGGTAATGGAGTTTACTACTTACTATAGGCATTCTTGATGAATTTATTTTCTGCTCATACTATAATATTTGCAAGTGCAACTCTTGTGTGTTTTAAGCATCAACTAGATCGCACCTTTTAAAACAAATACTAACCTCAAAAGTGTAAACCAATATGTCATGTTGACTGGTTCCACAATAAATATAATTCTTTTCAAACAGCAATGTATACACAGTTGGAGAAAATGGTGTTTCCAGTGTTCTAAGCAGTAAACCACTTAGGGCATCTCGAATACAAACTGCTGCATTACGAGTTGCCACAATCAGCACTTTTCTTGGACCCTCCTGTGTTGCTCTCATCACAAGTACATTAGTGTCTGATATTTTTATTGTATCATCAACTTTTTCACTCTAAAATGTATAAATTAATTAAAATACAAAACAATATAACAAAAAATATTTATTATAAACTTACATTTAAATTATATCTAATTAGAGAGCCTCGATCAGAACCAATGAATACATAATTCCATGAATATTCCATACACTGTACAGGTTCTGAGATGTTCTCTCTTTTTATTATTTGCTTGTTCTGAAAGTGTAAGACATTGATGTGTGTATCGAGAGATCCTGCATAAATTAGACTAGCATCATTTCGTTTTGTTACAATCATGGATGTTATAGGAGACTTTGACACGTCTATCGTATCTGTTAGATTGCCATCAAGAATATTAAAATAAAAAATCTTGCCCTTGTCTGAGGCTGCAATGGCAGTCGAATCAATTACCTAAACAAAATAGAAAATGATGCATTACTTTCAGCTGTTACTAAAAAAAAAAATTGGAGTCATAGAACTTTATTAGGTCTGTTTATCTAGTTTATGTACAAAGAAGATCTCATGACCAAAAATTGCCCAAAATTGTGTGAATTGTGCTGAAGATGGTTGAAGGTATTGCCAAAAAGTAGTTCAGCATTCAATTGCATTCCTGGTTCCCTTTTATACCATCTTATGAACAGTAACTATCTTAACATGAGTACTCATCATTAGGATGTACCACTGATATGTTGTGATACATGTCATATGAGCTTCTTCTTTTATTCAGGTGGTTATTACTCGGATGACTTTCTTGTATTTATGGTTCAACTATAAAATCTCAAAGTTTCTGTCTCCCTGAAAGATATGCTAAAAATTGGTTCTGACTTTTGATGCTAAAGATTGCAAAAAATTGTGTTAAAATTGTAATGCAGAATACCTACCCATGATTTTGTCTGCAAAATTTTGTGTTATTCCATAGGCAATTGAGGTGGGTGTTTTTGTAAGATATCGAAACAAAATTTGGTTAGGGATGGCAAACATGGCTAAGATATGTCAAAGACATGTTTTTCACGTTTGCAGTGGCACAGGCAGAAGGGAGCAATTTGAACCTTAAAATTCTATGGCTCAAAAACTATGATCTACAAAGACAGATTTTGCAAAAATTTGGTGTATTGCCTAGATTAGGATGAAACTAAATTTTTGAGATATAGTAAAAGGAGATCAATTTATAGGTTTTCCATGTTCAAAAATACACCAAAATTGTTGAAAACATTTTGAATGACCAACGACTTGAAATTACAGTGTGGGGCATATTTCTTTGAATTTGGTCTGATTTGTTTTACTTTCTGCATTTTAAAAATCACCTTTTTGGCTACACCTCAGGAACAGAACATGAAAATATCCAATAAATTAGTTACAAAAAGGGTTATTTTCTTCATGATTTTCTATTAAAAAAAGACAACTTTCATCATAAATATGAAAACAAAAATTATTGATTTGAGGAAAGCGAAACTAAAAAGTAATTGATAAAACATATTTAATAAAACCTACTTAATATTTACAATTACATACCTGCTGCATTATTTCTTTGTATTTTCAATGTTTGTCATTTTTTTATATACAAATTACTCTTAATCAAAAGTCCCTTTTTATAGCAGTTTTGTGAAAAATGCCCCTTCTTTAAATCTTCTAAGGTGAAAAAAGACCCTCCAAAAATGGGATTTTCACCCCAGTTCTCAATATTAAATGCAATGCATCACGTTGACTGGAGATAATCATAGCTTACACTTAAAGCTCGTTTTCCCGGAGAACGACTGAAGATATCTATACTTTTTGACTTTTAACACAAGCACATTTTGTTATTAAACGGAATTCGAAAATAGATGTTTTTACACTGTAACATTATATTCCGAATTTTGCAATTGAATTTTATTTAGTAAGCCCCCTTTGCCCACAAAATCTCATGACATGACAGTACAATAACAAATATACTTTTTGTTATGAGTATAGCAGATGGGGAGTAAGAAAAAGTAACTAATAAATATTTTTAGGTTAGATTTTAACTAAAAAAATCTTTCACACAAGCTGGCATTTGCTAAACTCACGACCTCCTCGATTCAACGTTTGATGTCTCTACAAGGCCAGTTCAAATTTTAAAAATATCATTATGCACATGTTTTCCGCATGGCGCTGGTTATTGGAGATCAGAACTGTACCGGTTATTTGAAATTGTTTGGAAATTAGCTTAGATTTTTACACTTTTGACAGTTAACATACTTCAAATAAAATACAATTTATACATTCCCCGGTACATAGCACCAAGCAGAGAACACTGAAAATTGGCAAATGGACAGGCATAGACATCGAACGTCGAATCGAGGACGTAATGGCTAAAACTTAAAGTAAAAAAGTGCATGCAGTTTTTCAGAAATACAAAAATAACCAATGTTACTGTCAGTGGTTTCAATCATAATAAGAAAAAATTTGAATCAATTAGATGCGCAAAAAACAAAAACAACATTATTGTCAATTGAAGTTATATGCTGTGGCAATTCTCCCTTGTATTACGTGTTCAATCAATGGATGTGTTGAACACACTTGTTAACTTACCTCCACTTTTATAATGCAACGGCTGCTTCAAATCTAGCACAAAATTTTTACGCTAGATTTCACAAGCAGCGCTGCAATTGCAGTGCGTTGTCTAACCAGTTATGCTGCACTCAGCGATTCTAGCGCTAGATGGTGTTTGAGTCACCCAATGTTTTCATTTGAAATTAACCAACTGGGTGACCAAGAAATGAGTTAGACTATTACCTTTTTTATTATTAAACCAATTAATTTGAAGCATAGCATTTAAATGTGCAACTTTAAACGCATTTGAACCTTACTTTTATTTCCTTCCATTGAGCATAAGTGATATCAACTTTTGGCTTTTAAATACAACTCACCTGTTTTTGTAATATTCTTATTAAAGTTTTAAATTAATTGGTTTAATAACATAAAAGTTACAGTCGGTTACCTCATTTTGTGTCATCGGGTGTAATAATACTTTAAACAGACCTAATATAAAGTTACAAGATTTTCAGTTAAGATACTCACTGTTACAGCTAAAATTGCCCCAGTAAACCCCTTAAAATCCATTTTGTAATGTCTATCTATGGTTTCTATAGTTTCAACTGGCTCAACTATCGTAACATCATCTTCGCCTTGAACATCTGATACAATAACAAGAGACGATATTTCGTTATTTTTAGAATTATCTCCTCTATCTGCAATCACAGTGATTTCAGTAGGCGATGTGCCACCATTAGCTGATTCAGTTTTCAGAGAGTTCTCAACATCTAAAACAACATTATAATCTTCAACTGATAGAATTTTTGTGTCAGCCCTGTCAGAGATCTGAGACTTAACAGAAACAATCTTTACATCATATGCATCTGGCGATGATCCCAATTTACATATAAAATCTTTGCCTGTGGTTGCTTCTACTTTCTCTTCATCATTTGACACTATAGCTGATTCAATGTTTTCGCTTTTGTTGAATAATTCATCTCGCATCTTTTCTAACTGTGATATAGAATATCTCGTTAAGTTTACAATACTGCTTCGAAAACTATCTTCAGGTAAATTCACTTTAGTAGTAGGAGAAGCTTCATTTACTAGTTTATTTTTCACTATTGGACTGCTTTTGTTGCTTACATCCGAAGATGATTTTCTTCTTTTCGTTCTACTCGTATAACCGGATTTTATACCGCTAAATGGATACTTTTTCTTTTTCTTAGGCGATCCTCCTTCTCTATCTGAATGTGTTTCTAGTTTTGGTTTCTTTGTTTTTTTAATTGGTGACAGAACATCTTGAGTAATAACAGGATGAGCCGAAGGCTCTATTATCTCTACCAAGTCACTTCTTTTTCTTTTTCCTGATTGCGTAGATTCTTCTGTAATATTTTCATGTGGTTTATTTAATACTTCCTTTTGTTCTGTATTGGGAGATTCTAATGATGAGAGTGCAGCTTGATTTTGAGTATCATCAACTTTCTCACTGGGAGTTGATGTATTTTCTTGTACCAGACAAGTAGGATCATTTAATGTTAGTGCAGGTTCTGTTGAGGTTGATGCAAGTTCTGTTGAGGGTGATGCAGGTTCTGTTGAGGTTGATGCAGGTTCTGTTGAGGTTGATGCAAGTTCTGTTGAGGTTGGTGCAGTTTCCGTTGAGGTTGGTGCAGTTTCTGTTGAGGTTGGTGCTGGTTCTGTTGAGGTTGTTAATATTTCAGTATTATTTAAAGATTCATATGTGAAAAAAATTGTTAATTATTATTTGTACCTACTGAAGAGAACTAAGCACTGCATAATATTTTGAAATGCAGCCACACACAAACAGTCCAGTGAAAAAGTGGTCAGAAAAACTAGTAAAAACTTGACATTTACAAGTTATGTTTATTAGGTACTTTTTTGGCTTCTTAAGAGTGCACATTTTTAATTTGCATGATAAGTGAGAACTGCTTTAATCTTAAATCTTTGTTGTTGTTTATAACTGTTTTAGGATGAATAGAAAGTATTACCGTCTGTTTGTCAATTAAATACATAGAACAGGGTGGCCAGCAACAGTCGTATTTTCAAATTCAAGGTTTTTTCCCCTTTTCCAGGTCGTAAAATATCATTTTTCCTGTTTTTTTTCCTTCAATAATTTACACATTCCCATATTAATAATCAAATTATTAGTTTAGAATTTATTAATAATGGAACATCAAACTTTGCTTGAAGCCTTTTTCTATTGCCATAGGAGCCTAAATAACCAAACAACAATTAAAAATGGATCAGTTTACCTAACTGTACTTTAAGTAATAGTATATTAAGGTATTAGTTACCCAAGACACATTTTTAGTGCACGCCTCCAAATTTACAAAACGACCTGCGTACGAGGAGTTTTCTAATGGACAAGTGCGCTAAAATGTCTTATGAAACGAATACTTTATACTATTTTTTCTATTTGCGTTATTTTGTGATCATTTAAAAATAATAACCTTAGTTAGTTTTTAAAAAAATTTTGTTAGGGACACTTTGTTAAGTTTTTTGAGAATTGGTAATACCAGCGTACATATAACTACAAGTAGGGACAAGCAAAGAAATTTGAAACGGGAAATTCTAGGACGCATGTCTGAAAGTTGGTTGGAAGTTCAATGGATGTCCGCTTTAAGCAGCACTGCAAGTTTATCAGCTGGTAGTGACATTTATAGGTTATAATCTTATAATACTTATAAACAACGCTTCCACATTATCATCAAAGATTAATATCATGTGTGATAAGAAAGATAAAAGTATTAAAAATACATGCAGTAAGAAGTTGTTGTCGTACATATGCACACGCAAACACATCTTTGTTTCGATTTCCTAAAGACTCTGTAAGGTAGGTGTTTGTTGCTTTACAATATTATTAGAAAATGAGGGTTAAGAAAAATATAATTTTTATAGGTGTGAACAATGGGCAATAGCTTGTAGGCGACTTGCCCTATTCAACCAATTACAAGCTACTGGCGCTTCCATGTACACATCATATTACAGAGTTTGTGGAACTCATTTTGAAGAAAAGTGTTTACAAACGTTAAAATGAATAGGTTGCGGCAAGATGCAATTCCTACTTTGTATCTCGATGAAGCTGGCATCCACAAGTAGAACTGTCGTACAAACTGTTAATAGTGAAGAACATTCTCCAATGCAGTTGACAGGTAATAATTCTATTAACTATGGATTATATCCTTATACTATACGGTTCAGCCAAACATCTTTTTCCGAATTTTTAAGTTGTGATTAAACTTGTATGCATATCATTTAAAGCAATTAATTATGTTTAAATTGTCATATATCATTATTTATTAGTATTTTATATATTAGTTTATATCATATTTGTTAGTAATTTATTGTTTTTGGTCATTATAGATATTCTTGAAGGTACTGCAAATGAAACAAGAACACCTCTTTGCGAGCTGTCGATAAACACAGAAGACGTAATGGTTGATGGTGTAGTAAACATTCCGTTAACATCTCCTATGGGTACTCAAACTACTACCCAACTCAATGCAAGAACACCGAGAAAAGAAAAATTGCGACATAAAAATCAAGTGCTACAAAATAAAGTGTGCACTCTACAAAAACAATTAGAGGCAGCGGTACAAACAACTCGGCAACCATTAGTCGATCGGGTGACACGAGACGATGTAAAAGATATTTAAAAAAAATATTTTCCTGCTGAAATGGCTACTTTTCTAATACATCAATTTGAATTACAAGAGAAGCATGGAGGTGGACGACGTTATTCCAAGGAATTTAAATATTTCTGTTTAAAGATATATTTTTTAGGACCAAAATGTTATTCTTTTTTAGAGACTTTTTTTATTATGCCTTGTAAAAGAACACTTTCAAGGCTGACTGAAAGTATTAAACTTAAAGCGGGAATCAATGACACTGTGTTTAGTACACTAAAGATTAAAATAGATGCAATGGAAGAGCGCAACAAACTTTGTGCTATTTGTTTTGATGAAATGTCAATTAAAGCACATTTATTTTATAATATAATTTTATATATTGTTATATCTATTTATATGTATTGTAAAATAATGTTATAACCATAATGCATTTTGTACAAGAGGATATTTAAGCAAAAATCTTTTTATAATTTAAAATGGAATGTATTAAGAAATAATTTTGTTTTGTTAAAAAATATTGGTCACTAGTAAAATTATGTTAAATATATAAAAGTATCCATATGCATGTTTATATTCTGTAAGTATTCCTATGCATAAGTAGCAAGAAAATCTCTGGATCAAAAATGTACGTGTTTATTGTACGTGTCTACTGTACCAGATGTATATTAACTTTATATATGTATATTTATTATAGTGATGTACATCTTTGGATAAATGACTTACATATCAGTATTACATATTATTACTATTATTATTATTATTATAATACATATCTGTACTAGTATATAAATATAAGGTTCATTCAAGAAACATTGATTATTTTATTTGTGTTGAATTGCTTACAACAATTGAATTGAATTAAATTGTTAGAATGTAGAAATAGAAATGCATTTACAACAGTGAACTTAAATTTAATGTTTGTAATTTGTAGCTGCAAGCAATGAAACTTGATAATCAACATTTATTACATGGTTATTTAATCACTTTTTTAAAATTCTTGTTTCTATATTAATAAAAATTTAAAAATGAAATGTTTAATAGTTTTGCACTAAATTATTAGGTTCAAATCTACGCGCTAAAGCGTATTTTCTATGGCGCCACCTACTGGCGCTCTAATGAACTTCCTGCTAACATTATCAAGGTCAGTCAAAGCTATCATAGTAACATCAAAGCGCGGTACCGACTTTGTCCCTACTTGTTATATGTACGCTGGTAATACTGAAAATTCTAATTCTGCATTTGTTTTTTAAATTTACAATGTAAATACTGTAACTTTAACAATAAAATGTTACTGCTTCCACTATTCTTTTGGATACACAAATAGAAAATAATATATTCAAGTATTAGTTTCACAACAAGACATGTTTTTAGCACGTGCGTTCAAAGTCAAAGGTTAACTGCATTAAAACGTCTTAAGAAATGAATACTTTATGTTTATACTATTTTTTCTATTAGCCCTTTAGTGTCATTGTCCTTTAGAAAACTCCCCACTACGCTTCTAAACAAAATTTGTTAGAGATACTTTGTTAACTAGTTTGACAGTTGACAACACTGAAAAGTCTTCTGCATTTGTTTTTCAAACTTACAGCGTAAATAAGTTAAGACATTTTGAGAAGATATTCTGAGATTTCTCTCAGATTTCTGTCAAAAGTTCTTATTTTTCATATTTTGTTGACATTTTGCGGTCCGATAAGAAATCAAAAGAATATTTGCAAATATGAGGTTAATTTTTGGTTTTTCCTTTTCGCTAAAATTTTATATTTTTATGAAACTATTAATAAGCAATTACGATAATTGAAGCGCTCCACACCAGTATATATCAGAGTGTTCATTAATACAGATAAGTTTTAACTGAACGCGTTTTTTAATTGCATTGCATCTACCGGTATATGTACCAGACGCATAATTTATGGATCTGCTACTTCAGGTGATACATGCCGGTTTTTAGATTATATAACCTTAAAAATTGCTTGCGTCTTTAATCTTTTGGGGTGAATGCGAGTTGTATTTTTTCCTAAATTACAGTACGAGTTGGTTAGTCCTGGTGATTGACAAAGATGGAAAAGAATTACTTAGTAAGCAGAGTAATATCTATGTAACTATGGTTTATAAAGCACTGTATTTTAAACGGTGTCTCCTAAACACAAATTGTATTTGACTTATGCCAATACGCATTTCGGTAACCATATTACCTTTTTCCCGACATAAAACCAGCTGAAAAGGTAAATTTATTTATAACAATACTGTTTTTCTCTTTTGGGAATGATACAATTTTCAGGTTAAAATTTATCTTTTATCTTATCTTTCAATAATTACCATCAACCTCAATCTACCAAGGACACCTCAGCTGATTACTGCTGTTAATCTTTAGGTATTTACCGCTCCAATTATCGTAAATGCCAATTATCGTAAATGAGGCGTTTTTCTGCAGAACTCTTTCTAAAAGCAATTGAGAACTCTATAATTATTGATAATCTGCCCTGAACTCATATCTCTTTTAGACATGCAAATAGAAAAAAAAGATAACCTAAAATACCTTTTATTTTTGAAAGTACTATAAAATTTTTTTTAATTTTTCCCTGAAAAAGAATTCGAGGCTTCGATCACTAATTCAAGATTCTTTCACAGTATTCAAGGTTGCGAGGTCCACTGGCCACCCTGTAGGTGTTTATAGCATTATTTTCATAACAACAATTCTTGGAAATTTTACACAAATGGAATGAGACATTTTCAAAGCTTCAAAATGTTAAAAGAAGTGCACTTTCTATTAAGGAGTCGAAAAACTAAATTGCTTACCTGGATGAATTACAGCTGATTTCTTAATATCGTCCTGTACAAGATCAATCTGCACTTCATTAGGAATCTTTTCATTTGTCTCCCTTTTATCTTCCTGAGAAGCACCAATTACTTCATTAGAGATTTTACTATGCTTGCCTTTTGATTTTCTCGTTCTACTCTTGCTCTCTTTTTTGTGTAACTTCACTATCTTCTCAGAATTCTGACTAATTTCATTATTGGACTTATTATCAGCTACTAGTTCATTGACCACACCGCCACTAGAATTTTCTGATTCACTAACAGTTTTGTTTCGCTTCTCACAAACAACTTCATCTTTCTTTGTAATTTCCAGTTTCCGTTTTAAATTTGTAGGTTTTAAAACAACTTTTAAAATGGGTTTGCTTTCTGTGAGTAACTTTGATTCTACATTATCATCAGATTTTTGTTTTGATTTTAAATCTTGATTCTTTTCCTTTGATTCTTTACCTGTAACAACATTCTTGTCTTTTTCGTGAGAACTCCCAACTTCAGCAGTCTTCCTTTTTCGATCACCTTTCTTTTTCGGAGTATCATCCTGAATTGGTATTACCTGATCATTCTTTGGTAAATCACTTACGCTGCTCATTTCAAGAGATTCTTCTTCTTGTTCTGTTTTTTTCCTCGGTTTTTTTCGAGGCTCTGTTTTATCCTCTGTTGAGGCTAACTCATGCGGTTTCTTATTTCTACTTCGTGTGGATCGAGTTGCATCTTCTGCTTCAGATTCTTCAGTTAGTTGAATGTCTTTAGATAAATTAATGCTTCTCTTTGTATCGTCAGTTTCATTTGTGTATCCTTTTATTTTTAAAATTAATTTATCAGATTTTAAATTAGGTTCTGCTTTTTCTATGTTTTGTTGTTTGCTATCAGCTAATTTCTGATTAGATTCTAATTCATCGAATTTATCAACTACTTCTTTAGTAGAAATACCTGAAGCAGAACTATCTTCTTTAATTTCTTTATTTTGTATATCAGATATAATATTACTGACATTTTTATTATCACTTCTATGATCTTTACTTAATACTTCAGTGTCATGGCTTTGTGTAGAGATGTCCGTTTCATAACTAGTGGTATCTTTTTTGCATTTTTCTAAAAGTGGTTCTTCAGTAACACTCATATTCTTGTCAGAAATCTTTTGCTCTTTTTTACTCTTCCTTTCACTTTTCTTTTTATGAGTGTGACTGACAATAGAGTCTTGTGGGGGACTTATGCGATCGTCTTTTTGCACATCATCTACATTTATTTTTCTATTAGATGTAAGTTTCGATTCTTTCTTGCTACCCGATTTCGATTTTATTGTAATGCGGAGGTGCTTATCTTTATTTGATGTAGTACTTTTGTTAGTATTGGTGTTTGATTTTATAGTATGGTTTTCAGGAGACACATCAGAATCTGAATCGCTGTCAACGTTTAGTATCTTATACATATTTTGTCTCATTTTGGTCAATCTCTCTATTTCCCTATCCAAATCAATCATTCTCTCAATAGTTTTTCTTCGACGAACTGCTTTTAGAATTTTTCTATGTGATTTATCTAAAGATTTTGATTTATCATTGAAGTCGTCATTTTCTTCAATATTTTCAAAAATGAAAACAGAATCGGTTTGCACATGAAGTGATTTTTTCGAAGGGGTTTTATTCTCTAAGAGATCAACCTGCACGTGAGCATTTTTACGAGTATTTTGAGTTTGTGTCGATATATTTGTACTGTTGATTGTTACTTGAGTCGATGTGTTCTTGGATTTGCATTTATCAGATTTATGGGATGAATGCTTTTTATCCTTTTTAGAATTTCTACTTTTATGGCAATCATCTTTATCATCTTCTGCGTCCGTTTGAGTGCAGGCAGAATGAAAAATTCTTTCTTTGATAACAGGGTCAATTTTTAAAACGACTAGTGCATCTGTCTGACTTTCAGATTTGGTACATGCGTCTGTTGTTTCATTTTTAGGAGAATCTAGTGGCTCATGCTTTAGTGAATTTTTAACTCTTGATCTTGATTTGAATTTATTTTCTGAAGTAGTAGATTTTCCTGAACACTTTGAGGTGGCATCAGATGTAGATGACACTTCAGCAGAATGCAACATTTCGATTTCTTTAGTTTTGGAATTTGATTTATTTCTATTTTTGGTATTTTTATTATTGTTACGTTTATTAATGGGTGCTTTTATAGGTTGTGGTTCTGTACTTGTAGATTCTGCAAGTAGTTTAGAATCTACTGACGCATTTGATGATGATAATTCATTTGTCTTACTTGTAGATGTAGTAGGCAATTCTGTAACAGGTTGTGGAGTTATTGTTTCTACAGAAGAATTCAAGTTTTCTAATTCAGTACTTTCAGATGATGATTTCAAACTGGAATCCTTTACTTTTGTTTCATCATCTAAATTTGTAGGTTTTTCAGAAGAAGTCTCTATTGAAGTTGAATTAATTATAAGAACAGTATCATCCTGGGATGGAGCTATTTCAAACTGATTTTGACCATTTTTTATGTCAACAACATTAGACATACTATTGTCTTCTTTAGAATTTTCCAGAGAAGATGAAACCGACTTTGAATTAGTTTTCTCCACAGATTTCACTTTCTCATCTTCTGTTGTCTCCTTCGATGAAACCAATTCATCTGGAACATCCTGATTCTTTGTAAAATTATCAGCAGGAGATTGTTCTAAACTATTACATTCCAGATTTATCTTAGTCACCTCATCCAGCTGTGGATTTCTTTGCAAGTGCTCCATCATAAATTTCTTTTCCCCAGGAGATTTCCATGGTCGTTGATCGGGCTTCCTAGATTCTGTAACTTTTGTTTTGTTATCTCCACCACTATCTTGACTGTTACTGTTATCATTACCAACAGATTTAGATTTTACATTTTCTTGATCATCGCTATCAATTAATTGTTCTGATGGTTTTGAAGGTGGTACAGTTTCAGTATTATTCGTAACTGATAAATTTTCAGAAGATGTTGGTCTTTTATGCTTTTCTTTTAATGTTATATTTTCAGTTAATAGTTCTTGTCTACATTCTGATCTATTCGTAAAAGTGCTCAAAATATTTTTACTATTTAAAGCATCTCTCAAATCACCAGCATTAACCTCTTTTTTTACCTGTTTATAATCAATTTTTTCTATACTCCTACATCGTTCAGGTGAAGGTTCTTTACTAAGATCTGGAGAAACTGGTTCTGATTTAATTTTACGATCCTCTTCGTAATCACTATAACTACTCTCACGTTTTCTATTACATTTGAAATCACATAATACTTGAATTCGTTCTTTTAGAGGTCTCAGATGACCTCTCGATGTAGATGTATCATCTATATTTGTTGAGTCTAAGTATCTACTTCTATGTTTACTCTTTTTACCATGTGAAGATATCAAACCATGTCTTTCAGAACTTGATATACTAGCTAAAGAACAAGCAGATCTATTACGACGTTGTCGCTTGCGTTTCTTTGATCGTTTCTTACGTTGCTTCTCGTGCTTACTTCTATACCTTTGATTGGTATTATAATTTAAACTATCAGATATATATTGAGATTCTGGTTGAGTGTAGTAGTCTGAGGTGGATGTGTATCGTTGAGAATTAAAATAGTCGCCCCTGTATTCTGGATATTCATTTCTGTATGTGTATGAGTCATGATAGTACCTGTAAAATAAGGAAAAAATTACTTTAAGAATGAATAACTATATTAGAACAAAAATAAAACTGAAACTTAAGAATTACTGTCATTTCATTGCTGGCCTGGTCATTGCACCAAATTAAATTCAAAGAAGTTAAATTTAGGGGCAATATAAAGAATATGAAATGTGTGTGTAATATAATTGTTTATTGTCAAATTTGCTGAGTTGATTTGAATTTTAAAAATGTCTAAGCAGTTGCAACATAAATGATAATTCATTAGAAAAAGAATTTTAAATAAAAGCTTAAAGGCTGTTGCGAGAATATGCCAATCAAAGAAGCATAAACATGAAAAGGCTTCTAATAACCTATTTGTTGGAAGGCGCAATGTCGAATTAGATATTCTTGGTGATAATTTACAATTATAGTTGTAAAAGAAGGCGACTTATACTATAGAAGAATGAACCACGAAATAGAAAGTATACGAAGAAACAAGAATATAGTAAGGTTCATAAAACCTCAAAGGTTAAGGTGGTTTGGATATGCAGTGTCTGTCTAATAAGGTCATTTTTCGGTGATTTAAAAAAAGAAGGGAATTTGAATGATACCTAATATCACCTATCAACTTTGACATGCCGTATTTCAAGTATTTTTGGAAGCTGAAGTGATTGCCCAACAAAGTTCTTTTCCAATCAGAATATTTAACTAATTTCCCATATGGATCCAACTTTATGGAATACACTGTATAAGTAGATTAGGAAAAAAGCAATAAAAGAAGTGAGATAATAAAAACCGAATAAGAAGAGATGATGAGGTAAACCGAACAAATGACGGACAAAAGAAATAGAAACAGATGTGAATAATATGAAAGTGTTAACTGGAAAGTGAAATGTAAAGGCAGAAAAAAGTGGGAAAACATAGTTGAGCAAATAAAGACAGTTGTAGTGCTATTAGAAGAAAAGATTTTGGAGAAATTTTTAATAAAACTATTTAACAACGTAAATAATCAAGTGGTGTGCCATAAAATTTAAATTGCCAATAGTTATTTTGTTGAGAGTTTTTTAAACTCATATAAAAACTAATAACTTTATTTTTATACTTAGAATTTCCTAAAATAATGTACAATCAACAACACGAGTTGTTAAGATTTGACATTTTAAAAAACAAGTTACTAAATTATCGTAAATAAATCATAGCTTGTTTAGATATCTTATAATTGTGGACATAACAGGACTATACTTTTTCAACTTCAAAATGAGACAAAAAAAAAACTCAAATTGAGACTAACCAACTTCAATTTATGATAAACACATTCAAAATGAGTATAAACATATTCAAATTGTCACCAAACACATAGAAATAGGAACCAAACATATTCAAATTGGCACCAAACACATAGAAAATGGGACCAAACAATTTCAAATTGATGTCAAACACATAAAAAAGGAACCAATGAATATCAAATTGAGAAATAAACAATTCCGAACCAACATTTGTTTTGATTACAAATGTTAATGTCAAATAAACTTGGTTTTAATTCTGAATACGTAGTGTTAGGTAAAGAGTGAAAATTAATTGTCTTATATAAAGCAAATTAATATTAGCTTTTAAGCTGTTTGTATCACGAAGAGAAGGTCGTTCCAAAAAAAAAGAACCTGGTGCAGTTACATTTAGGCAAGCAGCCGGGGGAGCAGTGTCCATGTTATTGGTTGCATAAGTACCAATTTGAATATGTTTATTCTCATTTTGAATGTGTTTACCTTAAGGTAGAAAATCACTGACATCCCCAGTCACATAAGCATCCATATTAAAACTTTTTTCATTAAATTTAAATTCAGCATGAAAAATTAGCTTAAAATTTTAAAGTTCCATTATTATTAAAAAATCGCCCATTCTAATAATTTACAGACAAATGTATAGAAATATTAGCCTTGTCTTTGACTTGCACGCTAGGACACTGCGAAATGTGGCTATGCGGCAGGCTTGTTTACACATGGCATGCATTTTGAGGTTAGTTCAGCTCAAATGTCGGCAAAATGAGTGAGCCTGAAAAAGATTTAGAGTTGAACATAGTTCACTGTGTATCAAGTGATTAACTTTTATTTACACCAATAATAGGTTATTTATAGTTTGGTTTCAATTAAACGTAAAAAAATCTGTTTGAAGTCAGAATTCAAACCACACGCAGAACAGCCGACGACGTTGCCATATCTTGGTTAGCTTTTCGTGCGCATGCGCACTCACTCGTAGTGTATTTTGTTTATCCAGAAGTTGGATTTTATAAATCCAATATCTAAACTCATAGACGGTAAACTATGTTGCTTTTCACGGGAATTAAATCAAAAAATATTTAATTATTATTCCACGATTTTCCATGGCGATGTACGGTTGGTAAGATAGTATAATTTTAATATGTTTGTGCCTCAGACATTGTCTACTGCAAAAATGTCACATTTCTTTAATTACTTTCTCACGTTCTAGATGGTACAATTTTTTTTCTTGCGGTCAATCAATTCCTCATACTTTTATTAACAACATATTCAATTTTCATCAACTTCTACGATTGTAAAGTTAACTCATTTTCTACCTTAATTTCAAGTTGTTTACTATCAATTTGAAGTTTGTTGGTTTACTTTTGAAGTTGAAAAGGATAGTGAGTAGGATAGTTTGAGATGATCCATAATCCATTATCTTGGATTAAATAAAAACTGTCATTTCTAGGGTTAGAAAATTAGGCTAAGATTTAAAATTTTAAATTGTAAAATCTTAGCCCAAGATTAAAATACAAAACGGGTTTACTTCTGGTTGATTATTTAAGTCGTTTCATTTTTTCATTTAATGTAAAACGATCCTCGGATTGTATAAAAATTTTTTTTCAATGGTTAGAATTTAACTGAATATAGTACTGAATTACAATAATCTCGATTAAAAATAAATCCAAAGTCGAAACAATTCGTGTTAAGTGCCGAATTTGAGAGATTCGTTTAATCAGTTTTCTAGTATGGATGTAAATGAATTGGTTGGAATTGTAATGGATGAATTGGATTTGATTGGAATTTGTAAATATCTATACAACATTATTTCTACAACAAAAACCCCAGCAAGTCTCAATGGTGACAATTTGGGATAGATTTTTGCTGCCAACAAGAGATACTTATTTACAAAGTGCATCTTGGGTGAGCAAACACCGTTTTTGTTGAAACTGTTTTTAAAAGATTTTTCGGCAGATGATGTTTGGACTAAATTCTTTTTATACAATTCACTGTTCAAGAAATTTGAAATTTTTCCAATTGTTTATTTTCGTCTACATGTAACTCTAAATTGTATTTTCATTGTAAAGTTCATACAAATTAACAAAATATTTTGAAAATTTGTGGGTGAAGCATTGATTGCTAATTTAATAACAATTCTGTTAAGGTAAAAATAAGGTCAAAAATAAATAAGGTCAAAAATAAGCTCTAATCACTATATGTTCGGATTTTTGAAATAGACTTTTTATTAGTGCAGCAGTATGAAGTGCATTACAATAAATGCGCAAAAAAACAAACATTTCAAAACAACAAACAAAATTAATCTAGCATGATGCACAAACAATGTATGTTATCTCCATACCGTACTAGCTAAGTAACACTCTGTTAGGTGGTTGGTAAACACTGACCTAGGTAAATAACATCAAGTATGTGTGCACTAGAGTCGATTAACAAATCAGCTTACAAACGTGATTTCATGTTTTTAAGTTTTGACAAGTTAACCTAACCAAAAATTGGCATGTAGCAAAAAATGTGTAAAATAATATTTTTAACCGTACAAAATGTATTAAGAAGCCATCGAATAAACATTATAGGGAGAAGATATTGAAGATAGATTATTGAGGATAAATTTAAACCAAAAGTCACGCCAGATATATTTTTTAAGGTTATGTTCTTCAATCATTATCTTACCTCAAACGTAAAAATTTAAAAATGAATTTGGTGGTATAATTCGGTAGATATTAAATTATGTGTTCTTGCATTTTAGTTATTTGATAAAACTGTCAATATGCATGGCCATATTATTAGGGATTTGACTAGTGCGTTTTTAGATTAATTCATACAACTTCCACTTGTGATGCACATGCAATCTTAAATTTTAGATCCGTTTTACACATCAGAGAATTATAACGAAAATTCTAGCCAAAATCTTGCCGAAAATTCTCAGCAAAATTCTAGTGAGAAATCTTTGAAGTGTCAAACAGAATTTTTACTCCGAAATTTATAGCAAAAATATTCGCTAGAATAATATTCAACTCGTCAAATATTGTCAAGAGATTTGGTGAGAATCAACGTGAGAAAGTACGCACAAAACGCGTGTAGTGGGCGTGTGCTCTACATCAATATATTTTGTTTATAAAAATGCTTATTTTGTATTTTAAAATATTAATAAAACATACATGCAATTATAATAATGCTGAAAATCTACTAATATTCCATCGCTAAGCGTGCAAGATGTTTTTAGGTATATTTTATTTGGATAAAATGTGAACGGCCATATTGCTTACAGTGACAGGTCCGGAATTCGTTAAATCTGTTATTGTATGTTATAATTTGATGTTAAATTGTACCGTATCCTAAAATAAAGGTTAATTAACTATTTATAATTGTATAGAAAGTATATTTAAAACCCTTAAAATAAATTACATGAAAATGTCATGCATGTTTATCAATAATATCCTTATTACAATTTATGAGTCAACAAGATTTCTCCGAATAAACCAACTATTTTTATACGGCGTCATTCTGTGTTTACAATAAATGTTCCAGCTGTGTTGCAAACACACGTGCGTATGACCATAATTTTGTTTATATTTTCTCGGTCGTGTAAAACGTGATAATAGAGAGCACCAAAATATTATTTGCAAATTTATTGTAAGAATTTTACTGAAAATTTTCGGCAAAATTTTGGTTATAATTTTCGTTATAATTCTCTGATGTGTAAAACGAATCTTATAGACAATAATGCATTCAACAATGTCTTTTTTTGTTTTGCTAATAACTATGCATATGTCGGGTGTCCACTCTCAGTGGCAATCTCAAGTCGATCGTAGGCAATTAACATTGTGCATTTTACTTTTCTGTATTTTGCTGTGCCTCTACTAAATCAATACATATTTAAGTATTGAACAGTTTTTATACGGTATTTATACGGTAAAATGAAATAATTGGAAAATCATGGCTTGTGATACTTAAAAAGGCAATTTTTAAATTAGTGTTTTAAAATAAAAATCTCTTAATAGCATTATTAGTATTATTTGATGCGTAATAATTTTCCCTTTCTATTGATACTATTATCTTTCTTGTTTGGCGAGCAGTAATCACCAAAAACGTTCAATACAATGTTAAACGCATATGTTCGAGTTTGAGAACATATAGGGGAAGAGGGGGAACGTGTTACACAAAAAAATTTTTTTTGATATACAGTAGAACTCTTTAATCCGAACATATAAATGCAAGGCTAATTCGTATTACTGGATGTACGAATATAAACATTGCTTTATGCCATGATACTTTTAATTTTTATTACAAACATTTTATTTTTAATTAAGAAAATCAGTAATTTGTTTGGTTTAAGTTTTCTCTTTCTCCTTTTATAGCGATATGCCCTCATTTCATGGTCTTAGTTTAAGTGTTTCTATTTCCTGTACCTTTGTCAGCAGACGAGATATATTCTAGAGGATTTTAGTTTTGTTTTTCTTTATATCGCTGACTGTCGATTTACCAACACCATATTTTAAAGCAATCGCTAAACACTAATCCAACATTTAATTGTTGAATAATTTCTCTGATAGTTTTAATGATGTGTTTTTGTTTTGACATTTTTTTAATTGAATTTTGAACGTCGCGAATACAAATTTGAAAGAAAAAGGTTTTAAGGTAGATGATGCCATTATACAAATAATTGTGGCAAAACTGCAACGTGAAAACATTTAGGGCGTTTTTGTAATGGTATCATTACTATATTTACAGCTTATTTTTTACATCTGTAGCCTTCAGGGTTATATTACTCTTTATATTAATAACAAAAGTGTTTGTTAATCTTCATAGAATTTGTTTACACCCGTCGGGTCGTAACAGTATCAGCCAAAAACTGCATCAGCAATCTGCTATAATCTCATTTATAATTAATACTCACCTTCCAAGAACGCTACATATTCAATTTTAGTTTGTACAAAGAACTTTCCTGTTCTGATTAAAGAGATTTGTTCGAATTAAAGAGGATTTCGGATTAAAGAGGTTTGTTCTGATTATAGCTTGTAAATGTTGCTGTTCGGATTACTGGATGTTCGGAATACAGTGTGTTCGGACTATGGAGTTCCTACATTCATAATCAAATAAAAATTTTAAAATTTATTCTCTTCCTAGTTTAAGAATTACGAATCTTGTTTTACATTTAACTTGCTTTGATTATTTCAACTTTTAGAGAAGTTAAGATTTATTCAACTTGGTGCTCTGTGTAACACTGTATCCTAATACTGGGTACAGAGTTACAAGGAAAGGTTAACAATGTTAATAAAAGAACTTAAAATTCTTATATTCTTGTGTTGTATGTAGGAATTTATAGGTTGGTTAACTGCTGTATTTGTTTTACTTATAATTTTCCTAATTGACAAAGTTCAGTTTTATTGTAGCCTCTTCTTGTATTACCACAAAGATTCCAACATCGATATCAGTTGATTGGAATAATGTATCTTTGTCACTGAGATGCAACTTGGACTCACTGTCTGCACAAGTGTTACATAAATAATGTTACACCGAACCCCACTATCCACTGTAACACTGTACCCCGATCATCAAAAATCTATACTCGAATAGTTAATAGGGGCACAAACAGTTCTGAGGATAAGTTCGTGCTTCTCCGGCGTAAATAAGCTTACAAACTACTTATAAATAAATTTTTAACAACCTAGCTTTAATTAATTTAATCCTGAAGTAAATTGTATTTTACTTGTAATAATTACTTTTGATATTAAAAAATATACATACCTTAATTTCTTGAAAACCCATCAGTGAATATTAACCAAAATGTACCTACACTTGGTTAACACCAAAGTACTTCTAATATGAAAATATGAACAATGTTTAATATAAAGCAATCCTAAAAACATTAAGTGTAACACTGTAGTACATGTAACACTGTTCCCCCTCTACCCTACTTACAACATAAAATTAAAAGTAAGATTATGTTATCTGATAAATATACATCCAAAAATACATAGCCCTAAACACCATGATAATACATTTCCGATGTAACTATCAAAAGCAAAAGAAATGCATAGCTATATACCTAGCTTAAGGAGTAGAGAGAAGTCTAGAAGGCAATTGTCATATGTGCTTTGCATTTCTAAAGTTCAAACAAACTTAGTTTAAAGTGTTAAATCTTTTAAGATGTCTGTCACACTAAATGACAAAGACATCTAATTGGGTACAGAAACCAGTCCTATTAAATGTACAATGCGGTGTTTAAACCAATCAAATATTACCGTTTTAAATTATGTGCATCCTCCTTCTCTATTGGATACTTGGAATAATGATGTGATTCAGAATGTTCCGAAGAATGTTCATGGGATTTAAGATTATCTATCTGTTTGTCACCACTTCTATCTCTATCAGATCTCCTATGTCGATCCTCGTCAGCAGGTAGTTTTCTTCTGAATTCATCTTCAAGTTTCTGAGAATAATGCAAATCATAACGACTTCTATCATTACAACGTTCAGCTGATGATCTATGTTCATCAGTAATTTTAGTTTTGTAACTTTTTTCTTTATTTCTTTCCTCTGAACCCGATTTTTTCTTTGTTTTAAATAACCTATCATCTTTCTCTTTACTTTTGCTTCTGGATTTATCCTTCTTTGTTCTTAAATATCTTTCTTTCTCCTTCGCTGCATCATTACTATGTTGAGGTTTACTCACTGATGAACTTTCTGATAATGTGTCGCATTTATCATGACTTCCTTCATCTTCCTGCTTCTTATCTTTTTTTCCCTCTATTCTACAGATTTGTTCGCTTGTGTTTGTTAAATTTCGTGCTTGGTTATTACAATCTTTCTCTTCAGAATTTGATTCAGATGCTTTCTTAACTATTACTTCCTGTCTGTTTTCTTTAGCACTAACTTCTTTACATTTTTCACTTAATTCACTGGTAGTTTTAATTACAGATATGTCTTTTTTTACATTCAACAATTCATTGTCTATTGTGGATTTATCTTCACTTTCAGAATTTAAATTATTATTTTTAATCTGAGATACTTCTGATATTAAAGATAATTCTTCATGTTGTTTTTCCTTATCGGGAGTTTCTACTACAGCACTTTCTGGCAGTGGTTTAGAAGTTATTTCGGGCATATTTGTGCCCACAAAATTAAAATTAGCATTACTTTGAGCAAGACATGCTTCTAATTCAGCTGCTTCAGTTAATACGTCGGATAGTTGACTATTTTCATTATGACTCACATTTGGTGGTGATATATGTGTATTATCAATCGATGTTGTTTGTATTATTGGAGGAGGGTTCGGAGGTAATAATATATTAGATACATCAGCAGCATTCAATGGATAGTATTGTTGCTCTTTAGCTATTACATTATAAGAAGGTTCACTTGCTGGAACTACTTCTGCATCCAAATTGAAGCTTTGTTTAGATTTTCCATTTTCTATTGAACTGAATGTATGATTTTCTGTTTGCAACAATTGATTAACTTCGTCAATATCTAATGATGATGAGAAATGTGGTTGATCCATGTAGTTAGTTTTTGACATATTTTGTTTTGCAGATAACTCATCAAAAACAGATGGCAAAGGCAGAGAATTTTCGGAAGAGGCATTTCTAGGCGAATAATATTGAGTTTCGTTGAAAGCAGCCGAATGAGGCCTAGAATTTTCAGAAGACACATTTCCAGGTGAATAATACTGATTCTTATCGCTATTTTGTTCTATACTGTCAAAATTACCATCTGGAGCAATTAAATTGTTAGGAAATGATAATTCTTCATCTATGTCTGGATGTTCACAATCTAGTAAGCTTGGAGGAGGAGGTACACCATACATCACAGGTGGAGGCGTAGGAAAGTCTACTGATAGCGAAGAATTAAAATCGCTAGATGATAATTTACATGGTGTTGGCGTGCTGTTGTGTCTGCAAGGTTGTGTCATTGCAGAAGAAGACGCTATAGATTCATCATATGATGGATTAGAATTAGAGTGGATTTGCGGTGCATTGTCTGGAACAGCCTCTACGTAACTAGGATCCTGTAAAAAAAGAAAGATAATTAAAATTGTAATTTATGTATAAATACTATTAATGCATTTAATGCCAATAATAAGTTAAAAATTGTTTGGGTCAACTTCGAAAGATAAATATTGTAAATATCACTAGTTCAATTTTTATTAGTTAACCCTTTATTAGTTAATTTTTGCTGCAGGTTTTATGTATCATACTATACGCTGAGTGTGGAGGTAGTACTTTCATTGCAATTTGCTAAATTGGATTCATACTAACCTGTGACAAATCTAATAAAAAAAACCAAACGTAAACAAATTTTTAAAATTCAGTTGCAACCGAGGTTTGAACCCCTGTTTCTCTGAATGAGAGGAGGGTCCTACCACTCGACCACAGAGGGACTTTTTCGTTTTATTCTAAATTTATGACCACTCCGTTGTATTGAGCTTAAAGATTAATACATGAGATTTGTAGCTAATTAAATTCTCTACAAGATTGATTATAAAGTCTTTTACTTTAAAATGAAGTATTATGGAGTAATTGCGATGTTAAGTGGCAAGAAACTCAAAATTTTGCAATGTAGGCAATTTTAGCCTTTTTTGAGAGCTTCACAGCTCCACTGCTATTCATCATACAAAACAGCTTCACATGCCAAATCTGAAGAAATTCTCTACAAGTCTGCAAACAACTTTCTTTGCGGTAAGATGCACCAGAACGAAGTTATAGCGAAAAACTAAAAAAAGTGCCGATTTGCGATCGGCCCATTCCGTTGTATTGAGCTGAAAGATTGATACATGAGATTTGTAGCTAATTAAATTCTCTACAAGATTGATTATAGTCTTTTACGCTAAAATAAAGTATTACGGAGTAATTGCGATGTTAAGTGGCAAGAAATCATTTATATTTTGTTTGTTTATGATGTTTGCACCATACTCTTATTTAGGGTTTTATGTAACTTTTCTTCAAGACATTTCTTCGCAAATGTTTGCAAATATTGTTCATGTAAGATCAGTAATACTAATCTAAAACAATACAATACTAATACAGTAATCGCCATCTTCATCATTTTCTTCTTCCCTGTCTTTTCGGTGGGTATCTTCCAAAATATCTTCAGTGTTTTGTAACCTCTCTACAGAAACAAATAGTATTGCACAAATATGAGAAGTCCCGAATTTTATACAACTAATAATAATAAATCAGTTTGCTGAGTTGGCATGGTTGCCATGTTTAAATGGGAATCAAAATTGAATTTTTATAATCCCGAAATTAACGAGACTGAAAAATGCTTGGGATCCTTGGACTAAATGCCCTAGTTTGTACATACCCTTTAGGAGGCTCTGTCAACAAAGTGGTCATGGCCAACTCTAATTCCTTTTTTATTTGACCTTATGGTACAATGTATGGTGAGCTATTTCCCGAGACACAAAAGCAATAACAGATGCATGTACTAAAAGAACCATGACAAAGGAAACATTAGTACGTCAACACAATGACAAGAAATTAAAGCTGGCCTTCAAGAACAAGATCTCAACAAATTAAAAGTTGACTGCATAAAAAAAGAGCATGAAGCACAATTACAATTGATTGGTTTACAGCAGCATAATGAAGAGTTGAAGGCACAGCTTTTACAATTGCAGATGAAAAAACTACAGGAAGAGGATTAGGGGATAATTGTATATATTAGTTGTACATAATGTTCATTAGGATTAAGTAATAAGTATCTAATAATTGTATATATGGTAAGAGTTGTGTATTAGTTTATTACTTAGTATTAGTTATATTTTCATAAGGAGTAAATGCGTTTCAAGCAGCTCCTAATTTGTTTATACGATAAGTTGTAACCTGGCAAAATAATTATTTATGAGAGCATTCCTAACAGACCCATGATGTTGATTGTGTACAACTGCAGCAGGAAAGACATCAGCAGGCTCCGGTGGTATTATAATAGCTGCGTCTTCATCTGGTATTTCAACACGCTGCTCAACAGCGATGTTATGAAGAACAGCTGTTGCTATAATAATAATTAATGTCCTTTCCACTCTTGTGCGCATACCCACTGACAGGCAAGGAAATCTTCTCTTCCATATGCCAGAGAGTCTTTCCACAGTATTTCGGGTTCTAATGTGAGCTCGATTATACATGGTGTTTTGGAAAATGTGCCTTTCCCGTTAAAGGGCAATAGGGAAACACGTGTAGAGTAATATCTTACTAAAAATTTACTGAAAGCTCCCTTTGAAATGACAACCCCCCTTATAAAAATAATAGGCACGCCACTGCAAAGTAGTAGATAAAAGTGTATGAAAATTATGGCTATTAAATAGTACATACTTTTAAAGGTCATTAACAAACTAACCATAAATAAACCCAAGCACCGTACTCGGGTAAATAAATTCTTCGAAAACAACCAAAACAAAATTGTGAGTATGTGCTTTTAAAACGTTTTATTAAATAATAACAAACATTAATTCTGAACATCTTTAAATAACTGTTAATGACTCAGATCTTTAAAATTTGTAATCTGCAGTTTGTCCTCAACTTTCTTTGTGTTAAGGTTGCGATAAACTTGAGTTTCGTATTAATACATGTTTTAGAATTAATAACTTGAGTGAGGTAGTGTTTTAAGTGTTTGTTAGTGTTAAGTAGTTTAATTAATTGTAGTTAGTTACTGTTTAAATTATGGCAGAACCAAACACGCCTGCTGAATGAACAGAACTTTTCAAATCAACCATTTTCAAAACGTACAGTCACTAGAACCTGCAGATCATATACCGCGAGTGAATTTTACCAATGGCTATTGGAACGCAAACAGGAAAATCCCCAGTTTGCACAAAATGTACTGTGAACAGACGAATGCTGTTTTACTCGGGCGCAGGTTTTTATTTCACACGACAGCCGCATTTGGGCTGACGAGAATCCTCATGCTGTCCGAAGACATTATTTCCAGGCATTTCGCGGTAAATGCGTGTGCGGGAATTTATCAGAACCGTTTAATAAGACCTTTTATTCTGCTCCAAGCGGTGACTGGTACCTACATTTTCTGGACAATGAAGTGTTCGGCGGACTCCCACTATTGAGCATTATTGAGTTTTTGAATAACGAATAACGATCACCGGACTTGACTCCCCTTGATCTTTGTATTTGGGGATATTTTAAGACGTTAGTGTACAGGACAGAACTGAATACGGAGTAAGAGCTACATGCACGCATTCAAATCGCCTCATTAAATTCGCGCAAATTCCGATATGTTTGCTAGCATAAACTTGTGAAGTACAGACAAACGGCGGTTTATTTGAACACATAAAGATTGTTTGCATCTAAATGGTAAGTTTTACTCATTTTGTTAAAATGACAATCTTAAAATAAAAAAATGAAATTGGAATCATAATTAGGTCAATGGATGTTACATTTTATTTACCGACCTTAATAAATGATAATTCATCAAGGTCAGTTATTAATTTAGTAGTGCAGATGTGAGATCATTGTTTGCTTTATCAGTAATTCAGGGTTAAAATCTTACAAACAATCCATAGTCGACAAGTGTCTCGAAAAAATACGGAAAAATCCAAAAATTCTTTTTTATTTTTATTTTGTTTTGGGGCTCTATATGGTCACCTTTCACCCCCTTAAAGCATTGCATATTTGTCCAGAACACCCTGTATGTAGTTTCAGCTGGTGTTTGTGGATTCAGAAGAGGTGTTAAGAGATATGATTTACATGCATACCCATTATCCCCCAGGAGATATGAATTTCCAAAATGCACCATTTCCAAATCAGTTTTTAAAGTGGAATCATTAAAAATAGTGCTGTCATGCACGGAACCTGGCCATTTAGCTACTATGTTGCATAATGTGCAAATTGGCATCACATACAGCCTGAATTAATTAATTAATTGAATTGATTAATTAAAAAATAATCTTTGCAGTTTCTAAATAATTCGGCGTTTTCCCCTCCAGATGACTGTATTTTTATATGACTGCAGTCAATGCATGCTATAACATCAGGAAATTATATTATATAATTAGGACGCAATTCTGCTAATTACTCACTTACTTTATGCACTATTCTACAGACTGTTGCTGTAGAAACATTAATATGATCACCTAGTACCGTCTGAAAAGCACCAGTAAATTACGCTGATCTGGTGGTGTCAAAGCTGGCCCAATGGATTCAGATATTTGTCGAACTATGTTCTTTGGGAATCTGAACCTCATTTTAAATTCAATATCATTATACATATCCATTGCGTTGCTTCTGATTCTTAGTTGTCTTTCGTTCAACATTTCAATTAAACTATCAATAAATTCATCGTCAGAGGATGAATCTGAAGACATTTTTTATAACAATAATATAGCAACCCAGATTGCTGTCAAAGTATCACGTTCCTAACAAAGGACAAACATAAGATATAACCTCAAAACCATAAATTGCTTTCTATTTACATAAAATATACGGTAAAGCAAAAATTGAATGTTTAAATGACTAACACGCAAAACAGATTTTTAAAACTACAGTGCTTCAAACTGTTTGTTTTTCCTCTAGCATTGCTTTAAAGTAATAACTCTTCTGGATTGCCTTATAAGTTTTTAGAAGCAATCTAAAGTACTATTTTAATTTTAAAAGCGATATAACCTTTTTTTGCCTAAAGAGAGTGTTATTCAAACAATCCATCAAAATCCTAGATTTGAACCCTGATCTGAGTGTTAACATCAACTTCAGTTTGACCCACAATGGTGAAATGCTATGCAGGTGTTAACACTGGGATTAAACCTGGTGTCAGTGTCAATCCACGTTGGTGAAATTGGGCATTAAAGTAGATTTAGTAAAACAGGTTTCAGTTTAACTTTCTATATTAAAATATTTTTTTAATATCAACTTTTCAATATCTTTTTTTTTTATTTAAATTAAGCTATCCAAAAAAAATTAAAAAATTTAGAATGTATAATTCTTAAAGTTTGCTCCATACATGAAATAAAGCTAAGAATATAGAAAAGTACTCCTTCTAAGATATAACAAAAACCTCTAAGCATGTAATTTCAGGTACACAAGTAACTGTTTTGTTAATATAGCTTACTAAAAGTAAAAATATTCAGATTAATATGAATAAACATAAGTTTCAAATACAATATAACAAATAAAATACAATACCTTTGCATTTGATAAAATGTTTCCACTTGAGTCTGTTTCTTCACTATTCATATTTTGTAACATTGGATAGTCAAAATCACTGTTATCTAATGCATTTTCTCCTTCTGCATAATTAAAATTATTCTTCTCAGCTTCCTCTAATTCCAGCATTGTATTCAACATATTCGCTGCTTGTTGAAACATTAACTCTGGATCAACAGACATATTCTGAACATGCCCTTCAATATCTTCATCTAGGGTGCTACTAAGTTGTTCTACAACTTCCCGAGGTAGCTCTTCAATTTTTATATCAAAATCAGGAATAATAGCTTGTATAACTTGACTGGTACTTTCTGTCTCTTTGAACTTATCTTTGCAAATATCTCTTAAAGCTTTTGAAAGTTCTAAACGTTTTTGCCTAGTGATTTGTTGAACAGCAATATCATACCCCGTTGGTCTCGACTGATTAAGAAAATTTATTTTCTTTTCATGACTTAAGTTTGCAATATGATTAATAATTCTAGTATGGATTTCTTCTACACTTAGCATTTCTTCTGGTTGCTTTTGTTGTTTAATAGGTTTTTTATTTCGTCGTGGAGATGCTACACTTTTAGTCACTGTCTGTTCGTCACATTTATTTTGTGTTTCATCTGTGTCTTCACTGTTATTATGCACGTACGGATTGTCACAGAAATTTTCGGAAGTAGTGTCTGTAGAAAAATCATCACCGACAAGATCACACATTGTCTGATCGAAAATATTATCCGTACTACTGATATTAGTATCGATAGTTGTTGGTTCTTCGAGCTCTAATTGGCGTTTTAAAAATGCACTTTTTTCACTGATATCACGTTGCATGTATTCTTCCGAACCTGGAAGAGGAGACGATGGTCGAACTGGAGATTGATGAAATGGAGGTGGTGATAAGAATTGTCGTCGATGATGAGATCCTTGTTGTGACGAGTTGTAATCTTGTATCAAGCCATGGCTGTATGTTCGTTCTCGAAAATGTGGCCATGATGGTGGCTCATTTTGATGTGTGGAATACCTATAAATAAGTTAGTTAGTTAGATTCTTTATTTCCATCATATGATGTTATTTAGATACATTTGGTTGCTTACATGCTAAAAATACTAATTACTACCTACAGCTATATTTAATCTGTAAGTACAGGTATGTACAGTACGTTTAATGTAGAACAACTTGAAAAGATTTTTGAATAAATTTAAAATGTAATATTGTTATATCAAAAATGAAAATGGCTACATCAGTGGTGCTTATCTCTTCGGAGTCATGAAATACTTAAAAGAAAATAACAAATACAGAAAAGTTGTAGGTGATTGATCAATACATTAGGAAAAAATATTTTCACAACACCTAGTTTTTTTATTATCGCATAATAGCCAAGTAGTCAGTTCTTCAAATGGGATTTTCGTGTCAGAAAATTTGTTTTCTGAAATTTGTTAATGATATAAAGTATATCATAGTTATTCTTTTAAAAAAGAGCTGATTCTTATGTGAAGATTGCTTCCCTACAACTGGTCGCAAGTCCCTACATACCATTATATTAGATAGTCTTTGGAACTTATAACCGTTTTGCTTGACCAGTTCTTTATTTATCCAGTTCCCTTTTCACTGTACCTACATCACTGACTTTTTAAAGCAGGGTGTTCTCTTTAAATAATAAAGTGGACAAGTTAAATTTATATTTGGACAAACTTAACTATAATGTAATTGTCGGAAGGTAATATAATATTTATTAACATTTTAGGTCTTAAATTGCTTCTTTCTCTTGCAGATGTGATTATGTTCGTGGAGGAGTAGCTATGTATATTCATTAAAGAAAATATAATCTATAAACCGAGGGGTGTGTCACAGTGGGCAGTGGTGTACAGATTTTTGATAAATTGTAGCAATGCACAATAAAAACAGAGTATTGCTTAAAATACAACAACAACTATTTAATGGGAATACTTTTTAAAGTACATTTTATAATAATTTTCTTAATGCATGACAGTTTTACAATTTGTTTATACAATAACATAAAAACAATAAAACAAGATATGAGAGTACTATACACTCTAGATTATTTGCTCTAACAATTTTAGCCAATGAATTAGGCAGTGCGGTATTGAACAGAGCAAGTAAGACAACTATCTAGACAGTGTTGACATTAAGGTGGACAATTGCAGCATTGAACTGGGCAGTGTAAAAATGAGGCCGACACAATATGGGCAATGAAGTGGGAAACTTCTGCAAGGGCAAGTCTTTTTTGTAAGCATTAATTGAGTTATGCTTCCTGACCCCCGATATCTTTTAAGTCATCTTTGTACTGGTCTTTGAGATGTTTGATACATTTCAAAAATCTTTAAAGTTGAATGTCCAGAATTTTCAATTGATTTATGCAAAATTAACTGATGAAATTTTTCTTCTTTCGACTCCATTTTGACAACGTAAACAAATCAGATGCTTTTATTTTCACTATTTTAAGACAAAGCTACTAGAGCCTAAATATAAAATTTCTTTGAAGTAGAATCTATAGATAATGCAAGCGACAATTTAATAGTGCTCACGCTTTAGCTTTATTTAAAACGCACTTTATTACATATTATCTTTTTCTATACATACTTCTAATTAAATAAAAAACTGTTTTTGGGATACCTATCCTTAAGTGCTCACAACCTCGACCCCCCAAGCACATAATTTTTGCAGCAAATGTACAATTATATTAATCACATTCTAGTTTCTTTTTTAAATTTTAAATATAAATAACATCCCAAAAATTTTTGTATATTATGCATCCTATAACAGTCTTTAAGGGCTCGGTTGCTTTTTCCGAATATTCCGACCTCTCCCTTAAAGACCTGTTTAGAGTTACAACTTACAACATAAATACCTATTGTTTCATTTTAATAAACATCGTCTAAATAAATACAGTTAGTTACGTTTCTAATCTCAAGGCACATGACAGCATTGCACATGCAGATTACAGCAAATGTAAACTGTGCCTCATCCAATCACTCAACCAAGCTGGCAGTCATGTCGATAATGAGTGGTAGGTTTCTATAGTGGCATTGTTATTACTATATATATTACAACGCTAAAGATCGATGTCAATACTAAGTTTTAGCAATAAAAAAGTGAAATTTTCGATTTATTTGTTTTATTTTGAAAATTTATCTTTTCCTCTTTTCCTGATCTATTGGCAACATAAGGGAATCAAGATCTTTATGGGGACCCCAGAAAACAAACCAGAAGCTCTGATGCTGAGTTACAGAACCTTGTTGTGAATTACATAGCTTCAAAGTGTTATTATTACGTATCATGAAATATACTCACTTGGAATGTTTAGTTTTAGATTTTATTAGTTTATAGCGCTCAGATTACATGAAAATACACCAAATACCCTGAGCATCATCAAAATTAAGTAATATTTCAGTAAATACGAGGTAAGCGCCATAAATTCTCGCCCTGATATAGAAAAAATAAACTTAGTAAAATATAATAATTTTTATTTTTCAATATAATCTCTCCTAATGTCAATACACTTATTACAACGTGGAATTAATAATTCAATGCCCTTGTAAAAATAATCTGAAGTCTGAATCTGCTATCAGAAGGTTATTTATTAATAGTAGTTTAATAATTAACAATTGGAGTTGTGAAAAACCTATTAAAACTTTGACAGATTGCAATGTCTATTTTTGTATTTCAAACTGTTTAAATTTGACAATTTGGAAGCAAGGCTCGTTCACGATCAACTCTGACTGCTAGTCTGCGGCTGCTAGATTAATTCCGGTTTAGCTTGTTCATTTTTTGGTTTAGGTATAGAAGCCATATCAGGACTGTACGGTGGATGATCCAATGCTTCAAAGCTGTATTCGCGAATGGCAGCTTGTGAAATTGTGGTAGTATGAACGGGTGTATTGTCATGTAATAATCGAACACCTCTTGTCAATTTTCCTCAATGTTTTTCACGAATATTGTTTCTCAATTTATGCAATAGACGCATAATAATTACTGTTAACAGTTGCATTGCGTTCTTTAAAATCAATCAGTAAAATGCCGTCACAATCCCAGAATATTGTTGCCATAACTTTCTTCGTTCGATTGAATGACTTTCGCCTTTTTGAGACGAGGTTTATCGGGTCGCCGCCATTCATCAGAGATACATCACCATAAACGCTGTCTAAACGTTGTTTGATTTGATTAGGCGTGTGCCCTTCTTTTGTTAAAAGTTTAATGACCGCGTGGTACTCAATTTTCGTTAGCTGTGACATTTTCATGCACTCGTCACAATGCTTGAGTGACTACTAAAATCTATTACGCTTCTAGCTGTAATATATATAGTGTAGGCCTCTTACATGTTCAACTATGACGCAACCGAGTTTGAACATGTTGGTACCTGTACAAGCCTGCCGGGCCGAGAATTTATGGCGCTTACCTCGTAACTTATTTCAGAGACCTGTGTTTCATTTTTGCAATTTATGTTTGTTTACATTCTATAAAAGGGTACACAGCATATGACATTTTTTTAGCAAAAAGGGGAAGCAGTAGAACTTTTATTTACTTAATATTGGAATTGATCATAGTATCTAGAACCTAAGTTTTTGAAGTCTAATCTTTTAAGGGCACTGTGAATCAATGATAAAAAATTATTTATCCATAATAATGATGGCAATATTGACGGTAGTGAGGGTAGTGTTATTGGTAAAGAAGGCAGTCAATCGGCAATGAAGGCAATTCTAACGGCATATGATTCTAAATCATTTTCATAATTCAATTTAACAAAAGTTTAAAAATTTAAGAACGTTTTTAGGACATATCTGCAAAGATGGCGCTTCGAAAATGTCACCTATTTGCATGTGGTAAATTATATGGAGTTCCCGGTATTAATAATATTAAAATATTTGTTATAACTTTAGTTGCCAAATGTCCACAACATACTTGACCAAAATTAATAATCAAGTCTTACTAGATTAATTTTGCTATAAGCCAGTTCTCGTTTTTTGTAGACTAATTTTTTAGTTTTTTTTTCTAATTTTAACTTTTTTTTCATTATGATAAAATAGCATTATGTACTAAATAGAGTAAAATAAACACTTTTCAAAAATGAAAAAAAACACAAACAGATGCCAATTAAAAAAACAAAGTTAGTTGCTATAGCAACAAAAGAAAAGAAGATACAAACAAACCAAAAGCTTTATAAACTTCATAACTTATTTGTATATTATATTAAATTAAAATTTAATTAAACATTTCAGTTAACATTTACAATACTAGTTTTATTTATAGCCTAGTAATTTCAACTTTTCCAAAATTTCAACTGACCTAGTTTTTATTAGTTGAAACTACCATGATTGCACTGTATTTACATTTAAATTTGCATTTTTTTTGTATTATGTTAATCATTTTAATTAAGAAGAGATAATTATATAGAGAAAGTTACATTTAGAGCTACACTAGATGGGCTATGTGCACCATTCACTTATGTTTATAATAATAGCCACTTCCGATGTCCTCTGTCCAACATTCAACAAAAAGATATCTCGAAAATCATAAGGCCTAGGAAGCTACAGTTTTGCAGGCAGGTAGGCCTTATAGACCAAGAGCCAGCAACGTATTTCGAGTTGTCATTTCAACAGTCGTGAAAATTTGGGTACTAAATCTTGTGTACCTGCTGAACACTAAAAGTCAATTCTGGCAGCCCCCTGCTGCCGGGTTATACTACCCCAAAATTACTAAGAGGATGAGAAATAAGATTCTCTCTCTAACCCGCAGGCCCCTATATAACTGTCTCGCTCGCACTAACATGTAAACCTACATATACCTACTTTATTTTTTGTGTCAAAATTTCAAGACTTTTAAAATAACAAAAATGTCACTTTTTTAAATCAACATTTACAGCGTTCTGGCAACATTTAGAAGGGAAGGAAATGTTCTGGCAATATTTTTTATAAATAAAGAATACTATCAAAAGTAACCTCCTGAAATTTCATGACTGTTACTTTAAATAAATTGAATCTTATTTCTCACCCTCTTAGTAATTTTGGGGTAGTATAACCCGGCCGCAGAGGGCTGCCAGAATCGACTTTTAGTGTTCAGCAGGTATATAAGATTTAGTACCCAAATTTTCAAGACTGTTGAAATGACAACTCGAAATACGTTGCTGGCTCTCCGTCTATTATCCCAAAGGGGTGCATGAGCATATTTTTAACTTAAGCATCCCTCTAAGCATGGTGATTGCAGGGGAAACCATTTATTTCTTAAAAACTCATTATACGGCTATATATTTCTTGAATAGCGTAAACTACCAGCTTCAAATTGGCACAGATTATACAGCATGGGGCAGTAAAATTTCCTTTTGCTAAGAGGCGAGTGTGGTGGAAGGAGAAGGCAGTGACCTTCACAGTTTGCTCCCTTGGAAGTCAACAACAAGAAGAGGTAGTAGCGCAAGAACTGTTAGGACACCAAGAGTGTGGAGGCTGTATGAATAACAATTTAAATAAGCCTTCGAAGATATGCGCATTGCTCTAGGACTTTCGACTCAAACAGTAAGGAGAATTCTGCACAATGACTTACATCTACACCCGTACAAAATTCAAATAGTCCAAGCTTTGAACCCCGGAGATTATACTAGTCGCGGTATTTTTTGTGAGCACATATTACAGCTGCTTGAAGACGACCCACAGCTCATCGATAATTTATGGATGAGCAATGAAGCTCACTTTCACTTTTAGTGGGTATGTCCACAAACAAGATTTTCACTACTGGGCCCCTACCAACCCTCAAGAACATCATAAATGGCCTTTTCCTTTGGCCAAAGTTATGGTCTGGTGTGCCGTTTCTTCGAATGGAATAATTGGACTGCATTTTTTTCAAGGGCGATAATGACAATGCAGTTACAGTAACCTCAACGTGCTATGTTCCAATGCTGGAAACCTTTCTCGTTCCAAAACTTCAATGTTTTCCAGTGAATGAGAACACTCATTTCCAACAAGATGGAGCGACTCGCCACACAGCTTGTCAGTGAACTTTCCGAAAGATATTTTCCCGAACCGCCTCATCAGTGGGAATGGGAGTGTTATGAAGAAAAATTACTTATGAAGAGGTGGAGCTATGTTGAGAGAAATCAAATAAAAGTGAAAACGGCTATTTGGACGACTCCAAGGGTTACAGATAGGGGAGACAGCATTACAGAAGATGATTCTGGAAATAAACATCCACAGACCCTCATTGACTTTATATTTTCTACATGCTAGTTATTGTAGATTATGAATAACAGGGTGAACGAACAAGCAGTCGTTGGAGATGGCGGACTTTACTAGTATCCGAGACTAGCCCGAAGACAGAGGGAGGGCAGTTGTTAGAGGTGTCGGGAAGCACTAGGATTCGAGACTAGCTTGTGTGCAGACCACACGGCGTTCACCCTTAGAACTGGTCGTTGTCTACCCAATCCCAGGTTTGTCTGGGTAACGGATGACGTGATCAGAATTAAATGTGTGGTAGAGCTATGCCAAGGTGTTTCATTTACATTTCACTGAAGTGTTTCTCGACGATGACTCTAAAACGTTGCGGAGGGAGCTCTGCTAACAAGAGGGTCCGGTGTGGATGGATTGAATCTTACCTGACGTCAGGGTCTTTTATGGAGCTAAGTATTCCGCTGTCTAGCCTAGACGAATGGAGGAGATTCAAGTGAGGTTTATCTCGGTTAGGGAGTTCGCTTGCTAACCCATGAGAAACTGCATATGCTGTCAGCTTCCAGCGTCGGATTCCCAGAAATAATCTAGAGACCTACACTTAAAGGACGTTGATGCGAAGATACATAGCCTCTCATGTTCAAGACAACTTCACCTTAAGGGTACACACCGGGATGCTCCTTTTATGGGCCCTATAAAGTAGCCTTGAAATTGACTATAACTGGGAGAACGGGGTGGCAAAGCCAATTAAAAACCAAGTCCCGTCACACTTGAGGTTGAATTCGATCGGGCAGTGGTCCCACTTAATAACAGCGTTAAGCTGGGGAATAGTCCTATTGCTGGACGAGGTACTTAGTCCCGTATGAAAGAGGACGGGGGGTGCCGGCGAGTGATCAACGTGTTAAGTCAATTGCTCCGGCACTATGCCCGAGTTAGCTAGTAGAGGGTGGATAGGCAACCTCGTTCTGACCAGTGAGCTGATCTGGTAGCAATTGCTGTATTGCCGGTTATGCAACTTTCGCGCTGATTGGGCGTATCCCAATCACTTCCTTCTGGAAGGGAACGTGGGGGTATGTTTGATACGGGTACCCCACGTAAAACAATGACAAATTCTTGTCTGACCTAGATTGGGTGTTCGGGAGACCACACGACGTTCACCCATAAAAGTGGCTGTCTTCTACCCTATGCTTGTTTCCTTGGAAACTGGGCAATGGATGAAGCTGTCAGATCAAGTGTGTGGTAGAAAAATTCGTGAGAATTCTCGACGGTTACTCATACCGATCAGGGGGAGCCCTGGTATATGAGATCTGAACTGCAGTATATGAACTGCATGCCGCCAGGTAAATGTGCTTAGGAGCTATCCCGACCACCCTATGATCCGGACTGCAGCCGGGTACAGTGATTGGGAGAAGCTCTGAAAGCCATTACACTTAAGGACGAGGTACTTAGCCCCATATGGAAGAGGACGGGAGGGTGCCGGCAGGTGAGCACGTGTTAAGTCAATCGCTCCGGTACTAGCCTGGATAGCTAGTAGAGGGTGGATAGCTAGTAGAGGGTGGATAGGCAACCTCGCTCCTACCAGTGAGTTACTGGGAGCAATTGTTCGCAATTGCGCGCTGATTGGGCGTATCCCAATCACTTCCTCTTGGAAGAAACGCGGGGGTATGTTTATATAGGAACCCCACGTAAATCTATGGCAAATTCTTGTCTGACCTAGACGAATGGAGGAGATTCAAGTGAGGTTTATCTCGGTTAGGGAGTTCGCTCACTAACCCATGAGAAACTGCATGCCACCAGGTAGCATTTCGGAGGTGACATTACGGGGGTCTGGCATATGCTGTCAGTTCCAGCGTCGGATTCCCAGAAATCGTCTAGAGACCTACACTTAAAAGGCGTTGATGAGAAGATACATAGCCTCTCACGTTCAAGACAACTTCACCTTAACGGATACACACCGGGATGCTACTTTGATGGGCCCTATAAAGTAGCCTCGAAACGAAGCTCTGTCGGGAGCACACCAGGCCTATAACTGGGAGATCGGGGAGGCAAAACCATTTAAAAACCAAGTCCCGCCACACTTGAGGTTGGATTCGATCGGGCAGTGGCCCCAACTCTGGCTCGGTTGTACTGTACTAACCTAAGTTGGGGGAATAGTTCTAATACTGGACCAGGCACTTGACCCCGTATGAAAGGGGGATGGTGCCGGCGGATGAGCATGTGTTAAGTCAATCGCTCCGGTACTAACCTGGTTAGCTAGTAGCTGGTGGATAGGCAACCTCGCCCTGACCAGTGGGTAACTGGGAGCAATTGCAGTGCAATTGCATGCTGATTGAGCATATCTCAATTACTTCCTCGTTTGGAAGGAACGTGGGGGTATGTTATTACGGGAACCCCATGTAAAACACTCATGTAAATCATAAGATTATAAATAAAAGTTATTTAAAATTTAAAAATTTCTGTAACGACTTTTCTGATTAAACAAGGCCTAGTAGGCTGATGGATATATAATAAATGGAGTTTCTGATTACACACAAACCTGTTGTAAGGGGTTCTATACCTGAATTGAATCGATTATAAATAACAAAGATAGAGAGATGTCAAGCTGTAAAGTAAAACACACTGTACATCAATGCATTTAAACTATCAGTGCTGTAGTGTCTTTGTCCACCGCTGCGCAGGTTGATTTCTAAACTTGGACTTTATATATTATGTTTATATAAATCTTAGGGTTAGAGTTTTATGATTCAATCATATCAATCAGAAAATCTTTGAGATTCAAAGGGACAAGGGGATTACCAATCCATGCTAAGAAACACTGACTAGGTTTAAAAAAGTTCTGCCAACCTTGCAAAGTGATAATAATTTTAAACTCCATATTTGCACAGGACTCCAAAACATTTAAAAAGAAATCAAATGCTGATTACTAACAAAGTAATCAGTACACAAATTTAGTTGTAAAACTCCATAATACAGTAAGAGACCCGATTACCCAAGGTCCGTTTTATCTTTTTCAAACTTTTTAGAAGAATCGTAGAATCCTGACTGTAACTACTGGTCTCTAAGCTTGCTATTTCTGAGTCGACACGTTCATGTTTTTTTAATTAGTAGTTTTAACATTTTAATTAGGGGAAGTCCTGTTTGGATGCAAATTTACAAACACATATTATAACATCTACTGCTGAAATATTGAGTTCAAAATGTACTCCCAGCAATGACTACCTAATTATAAAATTGAAAAAGTATAAGAAATAAGTGGTTTCAGGCGCAAGATTTTATTTTGACAAAAGCACAAAACCGATGCATCAGTACCGAAAGATGATTTTAATGAAAAACAAAAATATCGTTTTATTATTGCCGTGAAGCATGAAGACCTTCCCTGGTTTTTACTACTTATAAACTTAACTTTTTATCTAAACTTTTACTTTGTTTCTTTCATCCTCAACTTACATTTGACCAAAATGTTCTGAGGACCCATGATAATTGCCTCTACGATTACGCATATTACTAAGATACTCCGCATGTTGCTGAAATAAGTTTGGTCCTCCACCTCTGCGAGATCCGCCGCCTCTAAGTGGCAAACCACCAACTGCTCCTCTCCATCCTCGTCCTCGACCACGTGATGCTCTACCTCGGCCTCCCCATGATGGATTCATGGTTATTTGGCTCTAAAATAGTTTACTATAAACATCTTCAGAAGTGCAAACACAATGTTTACTAATTAAACAAAACTGTAAATAATGAGAACTATCACAGGGTAGCCAATAATGATATTTCTAATATAAAATTATAATACCTTCATATAAACAATTAAGTCAACATAAAGGAGCATTATTTGTAAATACTATTGGCTTATACAAACTAAAAATTCTCTTTCTAATTAAACATATAGGTTATACAATAAATAGGAATATTCTAGATAATCATTCATCCTAGACGTTATTAAAACTGAAAATTTACCACTTAGTTGTTATTACAGAAGCATGCATAAATGCAATCCATGTTTACAGTCAAAAGATATTCAAAAATTAAATGTTTATTTGGTGTTTAAAGACTTTGACATTGCACTTCGATTTATTCAACTATGGCCGCTGACATTTCCGCAGTGGAGCCAATATAAAATACGTAAACAGAAATCTCCACTATTATTTTTTTTGTTCGCCGACAACTGCTTTAATAACAAAGCGCGGGAAAGCGCAGACGCACTATTTTAAGGATTCTCTTCAGGGGCGAACTAAACGAAGGGTAATAAAAGAGTCCAGCCCTGAGTGACAAGTAAATAGCTATTAGGGTTACTATCAGACCAGCGTATCAGACTCTCTTACAGTGCTTACCTGTAGGAGGAGAATGGGGAAACCGCACGTATTTTTTAAATTTTTGTATTCGTTCGTTTTTCGTTTTGGTTAAAAAAATATTTCCAGAAAAGCGAAATTTGTAAAAACGCTTAATTTACTTGAAAAAATTAAATTTAAAAATTCTCAATTTAAATCGAATTTGGCCTTGAGCTACTTCACCCAAAGCTATTTGATATAAAAAAGTAGGTACCTCCACGAATAAGAAAAGTCAACATTGACGATCTAATCACCGTTAGGTGGCACTGATGAAAATCAATAAGTTGAAATATTTTACACCACTTTTATTATGGCAGCTAATTACACAATAACGTTTATGAAAATGCAACAATATCCTTTCTTCCACAAGGAAGCCCTATGCAATAATCCACGGACTTACCTTAACTTTCCGCTATTTTATCTAATTTGATTGAACTGTATATACACATACAGTATTGGAAGAACTTCATCCAGGGATTGGATTTTCATGTGTGAGCAAAGGAAAAATAGCGAATAGCGATACATCTGAGAAAGATAGATATTATGGCATACTTGTGAAGTCTTCAAATATAGACACTTTTTTGTGAGGTTGGTGCTATAGATAAGAATTGTTGACTATAATTTGCGTTTGTCATTTTGACACAATAACCTAAATTGTTTATATTATTAAATAGTTAAGTTTAGTCTACTTTTTAAAATAATTGTTCATTTTGGTTAAAGAATAAAGTATTTTTAATATCGCAGCGGAATTAGCAGTTGTTTATCTTTAGTTACTAAATGTACAAGTATTGTTGACTTTAAAAAGTTTCAAACAATTTAGGTTATTGTGTTAAAATGACAAACCTTACAAAAAAGTTACTAATGTATATTTTAAGATTTGGTAAGTATGCCATATCTATCTTTCTCAGATGTATTGCTATTCGCTATTTTTTCTGCTCACAGATGAAAATCCAATTCCTTGTTCTTTTCAATACTGTCTATTACACTTATAAAAAACCCAAAAAAAACCATAGCAACTACATGCAATTGTTCAAGGATTGCTTTCAAATAGTTATTTGTTCAACTAGAGAGGAAAGCGGTTATTTTCTAACTTGGCTCCTTGAGCTAAAAATGTACCTCTCGAGCGTTAGCGAGGGGGCATTTGAGCGAGAGTGAAAAGCGCTTTCCTCTCGTGTTAAACACAACAGTTTTTCACAATATGTCCCAAATGGATTATCTCCACACTATAGCTTTTTTAAGCTTCAACTTTAAAAACAAACTTGATTCTACAAATATACAATGAACTGCATTGTAAATGTAATTGCGAAAATATGCTTCTCGAAAATTAACTGCCGAAAACTTGTGGAAGCTTTTCCTCTCAAGAGAGAAAAATAGTATATTACATAACGAGAGTGGCATTTTTCGTACGAGTGTGAAATTTACAAACGGAAGTCACACGAGTAAGAAACACACTTTCAACCTAGTTATGTACACTATTTCTCCTACGACCAGAAAAATACAGTTTTTCAAATAAAAAATTATTTTAATGCTAAAAAAAACAATTTACATTTTATTTAATAATTTTATTTTTATCATTATTTTCAGCGCCAATTAAGTTTATAACTATATGATTATTGTAACAATTTGTGAGTTTGTGAATTGCGTGAAAGCGTGTGTGTAAATGCGTTTTGAATATTGTCAGTATTATTGGTTATTGTTTTATCCGTAAAGGGATTATTATAACAATTAGTTAAATTTCTTGCAATTTGAGAGTTGTGAAAAGGTGTTTGTAAAAATGAGTTTTCAATATTTTAACCATTTTAAACCAAAGAAAAATTTACAATTAACTACTAACATCAATAAATTAACCTTTATACTTATGGCGTCTTTAAACAAAATACTATCATCATGACATTATATAAAGCCGACTCTGATTATTTAATTATTTAGAATATTTTTAGAAATTAATTATACTCTAAATAATTATTAAAACTTTTTAACAATAAATCTAAAAAAATATAAATTAAAACTTACATTAGCAATTTAAATTAAAATATATTATTGTTGGAAATGGAAAACAAGATTAAAATTATTATTTAGCAGTGAAAAGTTGTTTTGATGTAATGACAATGGGTGCAGTGAAAATATGTCAAATATTCCTCAATATATCTAATCAATAGTTTTTCATAAAATAAATACAGCTAGAATTAATTAACTATTGTATTAGTAGATCATTAATGTATCAAAATAGTCAAGAAATACAAGCAGATTCTTATTACTTATATGATTTGCTATTTACTGCATAGATTTCGACCTTGAGATTTGCGAAAGTAAACCGCACAGCCGAAAGTAAAACACACTATACCTTTTCAACTTCAAAATGAGACCAATCAACTTCAAATTGAGATCAAACAAACTCAAATTGAGAATAAACAACTTCAAATTAAGATCAACACATTCAAAATGAGAATAAACACACCCAAATTGGCACTAAACACATACAAATTGGGATCAAACAATATCAAATTGAGAAATATACAATTCCGAATCAACAGCTGTTTTGATTACAAATGTTAATGTCAAATAAGCTTGGTTTTAATTCTGAATACGTAGTGTTTGGTGAAGAGTGAAAATAATTATGCCTTACATAAAGCAGAGGGAAGCTGAAGACATTAGAGAAAATATTTGCGCAGTTTTTAACAATAATGGTGACTGGAGAGATCGAGCAATTGCATTTGGGGTGAAAAGATCAGCCGGTGGAGCAATGTCCATGTTGTTGATTGCATAGTAATATGGGATTGATTCACCATGAAGTAAGAATAGGTGCTTTTAGAAAGCAAGAAGCTAATAAATTTAGACGTGGTTGCCTGCGCGCTGCCCAAAACCTGTATCAGTCACATGTAGTGTTGGTAGCAAACAATGCTCATGTCATCTTGACTTCGAAGAAGTGTTCACTGAGGAGGAATTTACTAACCACCGCTTATTGAGATTGAGCCCTTATGGTCCAATGTTCAATCCGATTGAATTTGCCTGGTGTACTTTAAGAGCCCGGCCAGACGAGCGACAAATATGTAGCTGCGACTAAAAAATAGCTTGTAACACGAGACTTCCCTGTCCAATTTTTTATCTAAAAAATGAATTTTGTGGAGCTTATATGATTTCGCTTCTTCTACGTCAAGGGCTACGAAAGGGACAGTTTCATAAAATATATAGTGACTTAAGAAATGATAGCGAATTTTTTTTGCTATTGTCCAATTTCATAATCGTAATAGGTGGTGTATTTTAACTTTGATAATGAGTCGGTAAACGTTCCGAATCATCAGCAGTTAATGTTAGAATAAATCAAAATATTAGTCAACAGAAGAGTTAAGAATTATTTTTTTAACCTTCCGTCTCCTAAAGGCCTTTGAAATAAAAAATATCGCCGATTATAGAAAATTAAGTTTTTAGCTTAGACATTAGTGATCCATTTATTCATTTTCACAAAATTCTCAATTCGAATATTTATTAATTAAGTTTATTAACTCCCTTCGAATTATAACGAGATTCTACTGTATTTTTCAACCATTTATTATTATTCTAATCATACAAACACACCTTAATACATCTGGCCGTTTTTCCACTTCGATTATCAATGCTTCCGTGTTCATTACTGTCATTCTACCGAATTTTGTCCAAAAAAATACAAAATAACGAGAAAAATACGAGAACTTTTAGTCGCTTTGTCGCTGCGACTAAAAAGTCGTTCAAAATAGAACAACAGTATTTAAATGGAGTCGGCCACATGAGCGACTATTTGGAAGCTGCGACAAAAAAGTTGCAACATGTTCCATTCTAGTCGCTGACGCTAGCGACTAAACTAACGCTGGCGACTGTCGCAGCTAATGGAACACACGGTCTCATACGTATGCGAACAGACGGGCGACTATTTTGTCGCAACTACCCTCAGCAGTTCTCGTATTTTTGTCGTTATTTTGTATTTTTCTGAACAAAATTCGGTAGAATGACAGAAATGAACACGGAAGGATTGATAATCGAAGTGAAAAAACGGCCAGGTGTATTAACGTGTGTTTGTGTGAGTAGAATAATAATAAATGGTTGAAAAATACAGTAGAATCTCGTTATAATTCGAATTCGAAGGGAGTTAATAAACTTAATTAATAAATATTCGAATTGAGAATTTTGTGAAAATGAATAAATGGATCACTAATGTCTAAGCTAAAAACGTAATTTTCTATAATCGGCGTTATTTACCTTCCTTACATTGTTTATTTTAAATAAATATACATATATATCTGTTGTAGATGTATTAATTTACCACAATTAGTTATGATCTAGTTGTAGTCCACGCGTTCCTTAATATAATTTACTAAAGCTGTTTTTGATTTCAAAGGCCTTTAGGAGACGGAAGGTTGAAAAAATAATTCTTAACTCTTCTGTTGACTAATATTTTGATTTCTATTAACTGCTGATGATTCGGGACGTTTACCGATTCATTATCAAAGTTAAAATACACCACCAATGACGATTATGAAATTGGACAATAGCAAAAAAAACTCGCTATCATTTCTTAAGTCACTATATATTTTATGAAACTGTCCCTTTAGTAGCCCTTGACAAGAAGAAGCGAAATCATATAAGCTCCACATAATTCATTTTTTAGACCAAAAATTAGACAGGGAAGTCTCGTGTCACAAGCGACTTTTTAGTCGCAGCTACATATTTGTCGCTCGTGTGGTTGGGTACGCGAATAATCGCAAGAAGCGGCTTCTAGTCGCGGCGACTAGCGATTTTTCTGTCGCGCGTCTTTTAAAGCTGCTGTTAAAAGAGATTTATCTACACAGTTGCCACAAATTTTAGTTGGTGAAAACAGGGTAAATCTATCTCAAACTGAATTTCGTCTTCGCCAGCTGGAAAACATTATAAATGAAAACATAAATGCAATAAATTTTAACAATTGTGCCAGATACGTTGCAAATGTCCAAAGATTTATTCCAGATATGTTAAACCTAATCGATACGATTATCTAATTTTGTATGAATAATATAACTTGTTGATATATTTTTGTTTTGTTATATTTTGTTTCTAAACCAATAAATATAATTATTCCCAATGTGAAATTAATTAACAATTACTCTGTCTCTTGACAGATCTGAATATGAAATTGATTGGTCCCAATTTGTATGTGTTTGTTATTAATGTGAAATTGGTTGGTGCCAATTTGAAAATGTTTATTCTCATTTTGAATGTGTTGACTTAATTTGAATTTGTTTATTCTCAATTTGAGTTTGTTTGGCCTCACTTTGAAGTTGATTGGTCTCATTTTGAAGTTGAAAAGGTATAGTGTGTTATGTTCGGTTTTCTAGGAAACTTGATTGTGCGATATGAGCTACTTTCTGATACTTATGGTCGTAGGAAAAATAATTTTCCTCGTTGTTTTGCAGGAGTAAAATCGAAGCTTCTGAGCATGGAGTGGAAAATAATAATTTTTTATGCTTGGCATTATGGTTGCGTAGTTACTCGCCAGCTCGAATTTATTAATCTCACTTTATGAATTTTATTCTTTTAATAAGTCATTTAAAGTGGACGAGTTTTTGTTGCATTCACAATTTGACACGCGTTCAACAAAATCATATGTGTATCTGTATTTCAGGTTATAATATATAATGAGTGTGTTTTCAACTTTAAAACACCTTTTGCTTTATGTAGCGGTTCTACTTCAACCTAAAATAAAACGCTCAATAAAATATACAGGGCCAGTTGCATAAATCATTGTTAACTAAATGCTTATTTAGACGTGTTGTTAACACATGTGGTTGATTAATTTAAAGCAAGAGTTGTAGTGTGATTGGTTATTTTAAACCCGTTGTTAAGTTTTATCCAATCAGGTTGCTTAACCGGGCGATCAATTTAAAACGTGGTTAACTATTTGGATCCACCAACAGTGGCGTGCGGTGAGAATCTAGGCTAGGCAAGCAACCACGATTTTAATTATAATACACCTAGGTACAGGCGCGGATTAACGGAGAGGGGATAATCCCCTCCCCCCAATTTAGAAATAAGTTTACATAGAATAGAAACAAATAATGTTTGTTTAATTATTATTTATTAAAACAATTATTTTTCCAAAGATTTCCCCCTCAAAATACTTCTCTGGATCCGCCCCTGCTAGGTACAATAAAAAACTGTTATAATTATTAAGCTTAAAAGTTTTTCAAAGAAGCACTTTTACACTTTATACTTATGGAATTTGTTGACTATCATTCTTTATTTAAAAAAAACTACTACTACGTATCAATTTTCCGGTCTTTCTTAGTAAAATACCGGTACAGGTTTCAATCTTTGTTGTTAAATTTGAAAGATCTGGTTTTGATCTGCCTTTCTTAATAATTTGTAATTTCTCTCCAAAACTGTATGCGAAAAATTCCTTATTAATAATTTACAAACTGAACAAAAAATCGTCCCGATTCGGCTATATCGAAGGTACTCGAACCTTTCAGCGAAGCAGTTGAATTTGCAGTCGTGACGATAATGCAATTTTAAATTTGCATACAGATAAACTAAATAAAACTATTTGTTTTAAAAAAAATACAACTTATAAATTAAAATAATAAAATGCGACAAAATACAGTCTCATTCGCAGATTTACATTACTTAAGTAACACTAAATCGAACAAATAACCAAATTATAATAAATAAACATTTGGGAACGAAGCACAATAAAGATTACGACCAATGTTAACCAGCCAAACAGCATCCGTCTATTATAATACCCCGCGCTCGCTGATTCACGCCAAGGTTAAGAGAAGAGCATTTGTAATCAGTGCTTATATTAAGTGTATGTATCACATTTGAATCGGTATTACCTTTCCGTGCAAGGTTAATGAGCCTAATTTAAAATAGTACTCTAAATAATTATACTTTTTGCTGTACAGAGTTGATATTGAGCTTTAATTTGATAAATATTTCAATTTAAATAAACGATAACCATAATTTTACAAAAGTATTTTTGTTAGCATTGTTTTTATTTTTAATAAATTCTCAAGGCAAGCATTGCTTCCATGGACCGCACGCCACTGTGCACCAATAAATACAGACGGCGGTGTAGAACATCAAAATGTCTTCAATATGCGATAGTTGATGATGTAATTTTTAGCGCTTGCTTTTCCTGTGTTGTATTTTAATGGTGATTGTAATTTTGACAGATTAAGCTTAATATTTACGATAATCTTAAATAGAATATTTAGATTTTATGATTTTTAAAATGTCAGTAAAATTGTCATTCACAGATATGCTGCCGCATAAATTCTTTTAACAACTTGTCGCGAGAGTGCAGATCAAGGCTACGAACAGCGAGGTCTAGGAAAAGGGCAAGGAATAACGGAAGAGACCCCCAGGCTACGCACAGCGAGGTCTCGGAGAAGGGCAAGGAAAAGAAGAGAGCGAACGGAAAGGGAATCGGAATGTCGGTACGAGGACTTATTGTCTTGGATCAGTCTGGTTATGCTGCTGGCTGGTTGGTCCGGTTGATAATGAGCATAGGTTAAATAAGTTAATTTAGATAAGCCACTCCCCATAATATGTTGTTGGCATTTTAGTCCATCTATTGAAATGTGTTAAAACTAACTAGCAAAGATATAAACCGATGTGTAGCATTCCTGTAGCAAAATGTTTATTAAGGAATTTATTAGGCAATATTTTTTTATTTAGAGCACACCTCAAAAAAATACAAAAATAAGATCTTGTATAATAAAACTTACTAATAAAATTATCAAACAAACATAAAGATAAACAGTAAGGAAATGCGTGAACGGAAGTAATCCAAATTCAGTACCAAACGCATAACCTATTCTTCTTGGGATTGGGAAGACCATGTCTGGAGGATTTTTTATCATCTCAGCCTCCCACAGCACAAGGTACATAACTTGACATGGTAATATATGTAATTATTAGTTTCTGATGGAATAAAAACGTAGTACCTATTAACAAACATAATTTTTCAGATTACAACGTTGATTTGAATAATTGTTTGTTACTAACCTTACAATTTCCCTTTTTTATTCTTAGCACACTGTATAAAGTATATTTATTTAAATAATTCACAAAAGCAGTTCAAGAAAATTACGGGGGACTCAACTGAGGAGACGAAACGAGTCAAATAAAGCGTCCCCGACCTTGAACGTTAATTCAAGTTTGAACGTTACTTCTAGATGGCGCTACGATTCTGGACAACGCTGACAGTGTTGACAGATTATGCGATTTATCGCAAATCTGGCTAATTTTTATGAAACATTGCGACCCATATGGCACTCCAGCGAACTGTCAACAATGGCCAGCGTGGTCTGAGCGTTGTCAAGGACCGAAGCGCCCTCTAACGAAAATTTTTTAAAATACAGGCCATTGGGTACGCAAATGTTTGGAACGCCCATTGCCGATTCGTCTCCTCAGTTTAGTCCCCCGTAAAGAAAATCAATAAATGCACAAAAAAAGAACGCAAAAGTGATAACACCGATAAATAACACAGGTAAATATACTCAAAATAACCATGCGGTCCAGATAAAGCTAACCTCTGCACGCAACGGAAACGGAAACCACGTGATCATGATCATAACAAACTGCACTAGCGCTGTTCTAGCCCCTAGTGAGATGTGTTAGAACTAATCAACGTGCCAACAGCTGCTATATTCAAGTGCTCCTACCGTGGATAATGAGTCCTGGACGCAGACTGAATAAATCGGCTGACACACCTCTTTATATAGGTGCTCTCGGAGCGTGGAGGAAATGGTAGGAGCACAGATAAACCTAACAGATGCACAGCCAAATGGGGTAAAATGCGCTTGCTTTTTAGTTGCAGTATTTTTCGACAGAGTGCGCTACATATAGAATTCAAACGAAATTTAAAGAAAGAAATAGGTTTTGCACGAGTGAATATTTGAATTCCATCGTATTAATCACGCGGTGACGTAAGAGAAGAAAAAAGTTTGAGACAATTTCTTTAAATATGCAATATGGAATAAAGTGGAACCTATGTAATAAATAAATTCATTATAACCTTTCTAATTAATTTTTTTGTTAAATATTTTGAAAAATTTATATTAATTAACACCAAAATTAAATTATTATAATTTTATATACGTAGTTATTACAGTTGATGACAAAGATTGATTTCTTATTACCTGTTAACTCCAAACTTAATTAAGATGATTTTAAGTATATATAATTTTCAAAGTTGTTTTCATCAAGTTAACTACAAAGTATTTATTATGGTTAATAAATGCAAAAATATTGTTGCAATTAACATAAAACATAAAATTATTCAAATTTACCATTGTCATATTGTGATGATATTTTTCAGTGTGGAGGTGATTTTAATACTGAATAAAAACTATAAAGGTATGCTCATAATTCTTGATACAAAAAAATAAAACCAATAAGATATGTTTGAGTTGTGTTTTATTAAAAATATATAATTTTTGTGAAACCGTACGCGAAGTAAACACAATACAGGCCGCGAAATCCAATTTCCAACTAACTTACAATTAGTACCATAGTTCAGGTAAATAACGTTTTGAAAAGAAAAAAATTTGGAAAAAGCTGAAATAGTAATTTACGTTATAAGTCCTGGAAATGGAATTTTACAGTCGAGTAAGATGTTACGGACAAGGCGACGAAGGAGCCGAGTCCGGAACATCGAAACGAGATTGGTCAATTAAAATAAGAGCGTTGTCCTGATTATTGATTGAGTTGATCGGCTTCGCCCCTATAGCTCTCTGATTGGTCAATTAAAAATAAAGGCGTTGTCCTGATTATTGATTGAGTTGATCGTCCAATGGAAACCTCTAGAAGGTATTAATTAAACATAATAATAATTGAAGGGTGGTGCGCGTTACCCTGAGTATTGATTTGTAGATTAGCCCAATAGGAAGCAAGGATCCATAATATTGATTTTCCCTAACTGTTGTCACGTCCCTACGATTACGGAAATCTGTATTACCGATAACGTACTGAACTACCGATAGACGGAGCCATTTGTAAAAGGAATCGATATTACAGAGGACGTATTCATGCTAATTGTAAAAGGAATCAGTGGTAGCAGTAGTAATGGATATTATTGATTCTATGAAAAGCAAGAAATTAATATTCATAAGGGTAGAAAAACCTCGATTTACATATTACATATCAACAACAAACCCTCTATCGAAAAAACGTGGTCATCATTATCATCATCCACTCATTACTTATTAACGCAGTTATATCAAAATATTCGAGCTAAAATGAAAATATATTTTATCATCTATATTATAGTAGTATTTACTTATTACTTTATGCATGTTTGCAACTATAATAATAATAATAAGTGTATATTCAAAGCATGAAATATTCTTGTTTGAAATTGAGACATTGATTAGTTGCAAAGAAATAAAAGGGTGTGAAATGATACGTAACAAGGGGTAAATGCATAGGTTATATGATGTACCCGTGATTGAAACGTCAATTACGTAATAATACATAGCTTCCATTGTTGTTGTTATTACGTTACAACCAGCCTGTTTATTAATAATAATTCTTTTTATTAACAATTATGTTATTGCTTTCTCTTGTCGGATGTCACTGTACATGCTTATAGGTATACGATATTTATTTATCTTTATGTTTTGAAGGCGAATGAGGATATTTATCATAAAACGTATGCAAAATACTTAGAAATGTATTATCCTAGATATCAAGTCTTTCAAAACCTTAGGTGTTTATATTGTATTAGATTAATACTAAATGTAAAGAAAAAAAGTACATATTACATGTTAATAAAAGTGTACAGCAGTAAGTCATATAAATCGTTTACGCAATGTTAATATTTTGTCATCTTACGCAGATTTCTTTTGATCTTGTCGCTTATTTTCCGTCTTAACTTTAGTAACATTTGAGGAGCATTATTAAAATATTTCTCAATTTTCTCCTTATAAAGCTCAAAACGTATAAAAATATCTTCATAATACTAGCCTTAAGCTATATGCGTTCCTTAGAAACAACACTGCATGTAGTACTGATGAAGGGACCTTTCTACCTAAGAAAAATACTACATTTTAAACATACCCTTTTTTTCATTTTAACAAAACCGTTTTAGCACAATATAAAAAGAATTTAACATATATTCTGAATTTGTCGGTCAATTTAAAAAAACGCAGTTAAAGCATATAATAGAAAATAATTCAACAGCTTTTATGGATAATTGAGAAAGTATGATTAGCTGTTCAGGTTAAAATTATGCTAAAAATCCTAATTGCTACCTGTATATTCAGACTAAAGACGGACGGTGTTACGCATAGAACGTAATACAATTTAATTTAACTCTATGCTTTTTTTTTAATTATTCCTGTGTAGGCAGTTTATTGATTTCACCAAACACGTAAAGTACTAACCCATAAACATGTCGAAATGCGTATGTAATTTAAAATGTTAATTAAAGCACGTCAAAGGTGGTTCTTAGGATGTCTTCAAATAAACAATATTCACTATTTCTTACTTCCGACCCTTAGAAGTTGTCAGGTTTCATGTATGATTCCATGCCTACGGGTAATTACGCCGACTACAAATACTATGCAAACAGGATCCAACAAGTTGAGACATGTAGAAACCTGTTGAGCCGTTGTATTATGGACGTTTTAATGATTTCCTCCCTCCCTCTCCAGAAGGTAATAAATAGCAGAAGCAACTACTTATTTAGTCACGATTCGACTATGTTGCTGCTGCTTATCCATGGCGTTCTACAAAGCTGTTCAACATAATAGATGGGAACCGTATAGTGTACAGTGTGATTTGTCTCAGCTGAACAAAATTTTTAAAAAATCTACAAAAGATGTAAAGGTTATAGATGATGATGAAAAAATTCTAAACTACGAAAAGTCAAGACTTCTTTGTAAAATACAGCTACCGTTAAACAACAGTGGTTCGAAATATTTACATCTTGGACTGGACACTTTCAGGAATTTTGATGTGTGTATAAGAATCTTGAAGAAAGGCGTTCATCAAGGAGTGCAATTTAACGAGGACTCATTTAAAGAATTTATGGAGGATTCTTCGTACATCTTGGGATGTCTAAAACACAACGAGGTCGATGAACACGTATTGACCGAGTACACGCTTCATAGTGTAGGAAACAAATGTCTCAAATTTGTTCCGAAAAATAAAGGTTTTGAACTTTACATTTCCGAATTAAGTCTAGGGAGATTATACATGATGAAAACCTCTTTATGGAAAAAGATCGATAGTATTTAAACTATGTATCGCAATTACGAATGTTTCGCCGAAGAAGTCCTGGACGAGGCTATAAAAGTTAGAACAACACGTATAGACAATAATATTTTATTAAAAGTGTTAAATTCTTCTTGTAGATATAAGGATGATTTATTTTTGAATGAATTAGTTTATAAGTTTAATAGGAAAATTATTGTAGATTTGCAGAATGTCCTTGATTTAGATTATAGACTTAAATTTATTACATCTGATATAATGTATAATAAATATAATATAATAAATATCTTTAAAACTTATTGATTTTAATTGTACCTACATCTACTTATTCCATCCATCATCTATATTATAATAATAATAATTAATAATAATAATAATTGCTACAACCCATAGCCTGGAAACCAGGCCCCAGAAGCTATAAGCTTGTGCGGGAGGGAGGGGGCGATTATTATTATTACGTAGGCCCTAAGTGCGGTTGCAGCCGACTTACAGATGGAACAGCGCAAATCCCACATTTGTGTCACAGCTAAGGAAAACTGCAGAAAACCTTAACCAGATCTGCCGGCACCGGGAATCGACCGCGGGCCGCTTGGGTGAAAGTCCAGCACTCTAGACATTACACTACCAAGGCTGTTAATAGTTACAAACATGCATAAAGTAACAAGTAGTTCCCTATATAATGTATATTTAATACAATAAATATTTAAGCTAAATTAACTCTATACATTTGAATACTATGCCGTTTTAGATTCATAGACTAGGGTGAAAAACGTATAAAAATGAATCGTGTTATAACGTAACAAGTTTATGATGTGTGATGAAAAGCAAGCAATTAATATTCATAGGGGGTAGAAAAACCTCGATTACATATCAACAACAATAGCAATACCAAATAGCGGCGTGAGAATAATCATAATTGCTACAACGCCTAACCTGGAAACACTTGTCGTCTTAACAGATCACGTTAGTGTGAAGATATTGATTAGTTGCAAAGAAATAAAAAGGGTGTGAAATGAACCGTGATGAGAGGTTGATTTAACAAGGGGTAAATGCATAGGTTATATGATGTACCCGTGATTAAAACGTCAATTACGTAATAATACATAGTACGTTAAGCTTTATTATTACTAATATGGATATGATGTTCCCTATATAGGAGTATTATAACAACTTTGCCTAATATAGAAAATTACTTATTGAAATGTATATTCGTATAAGATTGAATTATTCCTGATTGATTATTTTTTTGTTATATGTACAAAGTACTTATGACTAAATTATATTGCGTGATTCATTTAATTATTATGCAATCGTATTTACGAAAGCCTGTATCGACAGGCTGGAACATGCAAAAAGTTCCTGCTTTAACTATTCACGCAGCTATAAAAAAAGCTGTAATCGTTTCAGATACAATCAGTCGTACACGAACGATCGTGCGTGTGTCTGAGTGCAATAAGTATACTAAACACTAGTGCTCTTTAATTTGTTTATAATAATAACATATAGTAAATTTGAATTGTTTTAAAAAAGTGATCAACGCTTCAGCAACAACAAGATAGGAATATTTTATTTTATTTTTAAATTTTGAATCTTAATATCAACTTTCGAGTTTCCATGCATATAACAATATTTATAATTTGTTTATATTAATCATAATCTGAGGTTACGGGATATAATTTGTTTATAATAACGTCTTTGTAGTTTTGCAAAACGAGGTTCTGTTGGAGAATAAGAACGAACATTTTCTCCGTGGCAAGAATAATTATTTATAATATTTAATATATATTTGAATTGTTTAAAAAAAGCGTACAACGTTATACAAACAGTTTTCAGGCAAAATCTATTTTGAGTTTATTATTATTATTATTATCTAGGGCTGTAACATAATTATTCAAATAATAATTTGAGGTTATGGGATCTTTGTAGTTTTGCAAGTCGAGTTTTAATTACCCATGCTCGTACACCGTAATTAGAGCTCTTGCAACGTGAATAATAATAATAATTGTTTATAACAATATATAACGTAAATAATTATTTATAATTTTTTGTTTATAATAATAATGTTAAATTTGAATTCCAGCAATGTAAGAATAGTTTTATATTTTTTAAATTTTTCTCTAGTCTTAATGTCGATTAATAGTTCATAGAGTTTCGAGGATTGTTTTTTATAATATACTCTGATACACCTTACTAACTAAATAGAGCTCTAATGTTTAAAATTTTATTGTTACATACGATTATAACTTTTCTATAGTCTAATGTAATAATTTGTTTTGGTTTTAGCTATGACCAAAGTGAGGTATTAGGCAGCTTTTTAAACAGAAATGGCAGCATTCCAGATAGTAGATGAAATCACAAAAAGTAGCAAGAAATATAATTTCCAACGGCGTAGCGTATGCTTCAAACTAAACGAAATTCCTCAAGACGTTATCGATCCAGAAGCGTAGGTGAAGAATGGGCTAAAAGATATCGTAGCGCATATATGCCAAGACGTCGACTGTGAAGACAAGATTGGTTTCACGTTTGGCTCAGAATGTTTCGCCAAGGGAAACGCATACATATTCTTTAAAAAGGCCAGGGACGTATCGTTCGAGGAAATATGGGACTTATTGGGAAAAACATATCAGAGCAATTCTGAAGGCTTTCATTCAGATAGCTTTCGAATGACAATGACCCAAGTGAAATCCTACAGAGGCTCTAGACGAGCTAGGACATACAGCAGCTATGAAGAAGAATGTACTAAACGAAAGGGTATAGCAGTCATCAACAATAAAGACAACCTATGCCTTCCCCGAGCTCTCGTTGTGGCCAGAACTTATGCTCTCAAGGATCCTCTTGTCAAACAAATCAGAGAAAACCTTGCAAAGATGCAAGATATCGAGACAAATAAGCTGATGCAAGAAGTTGGTATTCAAATTCCTGAGGAAGGCGCTGGTGTTGAAGAACTGAAGCGGTTCCAGACTCATATGAACGGTTTTAAAATAACCGTTTATGCATATGGGTCTAAAGAGCGAACCGTTTTATTTGAAGGTCCTGATGCTCCAGCGAAAATCAACCTGCTTCACCACAACAATCACTACAACGTTATTAGCAACTTGAAAGCCGCGTTTGTGTGTATATATTACTGTGAATCTTGTCACATTCCGTATGATCATAAGTACGATCACAGATGTGCTGGATCATGCCCATGTTGCCAACAGACCCCTCCATGCGAGAAAAGCAGGCAGGAAATAACGTGCGAAGATTGTCATCGCAAATTTAGAGGCCCAGACTGCTATAACAAGCATAAAACTAGCGGTTCATATGGCATGAAAACAGTATGCCAGCATATAAAACGATGCCCCAAGTGTCTGAAGACAGTAACCGCCGAAAGAGCTCATACTTGTGCTGAAATATACTGCAAGATGTGCGGAAAACATCAACCTGCAGCACATTACTGTCATATGAAACCCGATAGCAAAGAACCATCTTCAGAAGGCTACCTGTTTATATTTTATGACCTGGAGTTGAGGCAGGATAAACGAGGTCCTGATGGTGAAAAGATACACGTACCCAACCTGTGTGTCTACCAAAAACGCTGTGACAACTGTATTAATGAGGCTAATACAGTTGCCATATGCGCAAAATGCTGCCTGAGACAACAGGTCATAAAATTAAATCCAATACAAGTCTTCGTAAACTATATACTAGGGGTTAAGAAGGCCTTTAAGAGGATTGTTGTGTTGGCCCATAATGGAAAGGCGTACGATCACCAATTTCTTCTTAAGCATGTACTTGAAAACACCGATCTCAAGGTTGAGTTAATTATGAGAGGCAGCAGCATTATCTTGATGGGTATCGATAACGTTAAGTTTATCGATTCTTTAAACTACTTCCCGATGGCTTTGTCTGCACTTTCAAAAGCCTTCGATTTAGGCGCCGAACTGAAGAAGGGTTATTTCCCACACTGCTTTAACACTCAGGCTAATGCCAATTATGATGGACCTCTGGCCGACTTGAACTATTACGATCACGACTACATGAACGAAGACACGCGCCTCAAACTGATGGAATGGCATAAGGAACACAGAAATGACAATTTTAAAATGCAAAGAGACCTAGTGGAGTATTGTATCAGTGATGTTGACATTTTGACCAAGGCGTGTCTTAAATTTAGAAAGCTCTTCTTAGAAGAGTGCAACGTATGTCCGTTCACCGAAGCAGTAACCATAGCCTCGGCCTGTAACTTGGTTTATCGCAGAAATTTCCTGAAACAAGAAACGATCGGAATTATTCCTCGTAATGGTTACAGGATTGTCGACAATAAGTCAAAAATAGCCACTCTCTGGTTAATCTATGAAGAGACTCAAAGAGGTATCAACATTAAACATTCAGCCAAGCAGCGAGAGACTATAGTAGATGGCGTCAAGGTTGATGGTTACTGCGAAGAAACACGACAAGTATTTGAATTTCACGGCTGTTACTATCATGGGCACACCTGTCTATCCGTAAGGCGAGATGAACCTGTGCATGAAGATCCCTCGGATACATTGAACAATCGTTTACAAAGAACCAGCAACAAAATCGAAAAACTGATACAGCGAGGCTATGACGTCATCGAAATGTGGGAATGTGAATTTAGGGAAATGCTGCAACGAAACAAAGAACTAAAACAAGAACTTGAAAACAGCCCTCTAATGACATCGACACTTCTGAACCCTCGTGATGCCTTCTTTGGTGGTCGAACTGGTAATTGCAAAACATATTATCAAGTCGGGGCTGGAGAAAAAATAAAGTATGTTGATGTTTGTTCGCTATATCCTTGGGTGTGTAAGTATGGCAAGTTTCCTATTGGACATCCTAAGGTTTATGTGGGCGATGCTTGCAAAAAACTTGATTTAGAACATACAGACGGTCTCATCAAATGTAAGGTGTTGCCGCCGCAACAGCTGTACCACCCGGTACTACCACTCAGAATAAACAACAAGCTAATGTTTGTTTTATGCAGAACCTGCGGTTCAGAGCTTAACCAGAACGAATGTAATCATATGGAAGGTGAACGATCATTAACAGGTACTTGGGTAATAGACGAAGTACAAAAAGCCTTAGAGATGGGGTATGTCATGCTGGAAGTTTACGAAGTTTGGCAATACAACATAGAACAGTATACCACTATGAAGAAGATTGGCGGGTTATTTACGGAAATGATGAACAAGTTGATCAAAATGAAGCAGCAGGCATCAGGCTGGCCCGGGGATTGCTTGACCGATGCAGAGAAGAAGAATGCATATATCGAAGAATTTTTCGAGAAGGAAAGTATACTCATGGAATTCTCGGAAATACTAAAGAACCCCGGATTAAGAGCTTTGGCTAAACTAATGTTAAATTCGTTTTGGGGTAAGTTTATCACAACTAATTCATTAATTTATATTAATTATTGAATGCATGTTTTCAGGCAAATTTGGCCAGCGTGAGAATCAGCCTAAAACAACTATAATTCGTCAACCTTATGAGTTAGAGGAGCTTCTATCAAACCCGGATATAGAAGTCAACCACATCGAAGCTGTTAATGAAGACACTCTGATAGTTGGTTGGCAATACAAAGAGGACTATGCAGACCTTTCGTCGATAGTCAATGTAGCAATTGCGGCATATACAACAACTCAGGCCCCTCTTAAATTATACAGCTATCTGGAACGTCTTGGAGATAGGGTGTTATATTACGATACTGATTCTATCATTTACATTAGCAGAAAAGGGGAATGGGATGTACCAACGGGTTCCAGCTTGGGAGAAATGACTGATGAGCTAGAAGACTACGGGCCTGGCAGCTATATAGTAGCATTTACCTCTGGAGGTCCTAAGAACTATAGTTACATTATATTCAGTTGCAAGTATAACACTTACTTCACTGTGTGTAAAGTAAAAGGTATTAGACTGAACTATGATGTACTGAAGCTCATCAACTTCCACAGTATGAGGCAGATGGTTACATCCAAAGAGCCTGTTGAACCTCTATACATTGCCTCTTTGAATATACGCCGTACAAAGCACCACCAGGTTATTACAAAGAATGGAACAAAGATCTACAGGCCTAGGTCCGAAAAACGAACGTTTGATGGCAGTTTCGACTCTGTTCCCTATGGACATAAGAAGCCCTGTTTTAGTCAATGACATTCTATGAGGTTTGTAGTATAATTGTATTTTTAAGTTTTGTAAAAAAATGTTGTATATCTTTATTTAAGTAAAAATATTTGTATAGTAACATATTTTTAACTATTAAGTATTAGTAAAATAATTTTATAGTAATGTAGTATTTTGAATAAGTACATTATCTGAAGGACGATGTTTTAAAGATTATTATTATTGATATAATTGAAAAGTTCAATTACTTATGTATGAGTAGCAACATACTCTGTAAAAAAGTAACTATTGTTCATTTGCTTATAAATATGTTAGGACAACGAAAGTCCTCAAGTTTCAAACGTGTTACGTGTATGCCTTCATGGTTATCTGAGAACAGATTTCAACACTAAAATTGTTTAGATATTTAATTATTGTTTAGTTGTTTAATAATTTTTGAAAAAGATAAATAAAAGATTAATGTTCTATACGTGTATTATTATTATTATTATTCTCCCATATACCCTGGCATGAAAATGATAGCTATAACTAGTATGAGAAAAGCAAGAATGAGGTAATTACCATAAAATATATATAGGTCATTTGTTGCATGGAAAATTAAACTTCTCTGTTAACGTATATCCTATATTACTTTGTACAACTGCGTTCATCAGGTATACAATCAGCAGTAGAGTGTCATACGTACCTGGTATAATATAACGCTTATCAGTAGGTCCCTCGTAAATATATTGCGACCCCTGATACCATAACATACGCCTTAGAATGAATTCAACATTAACTTTGACCAGCAATCTAAGCCGAGGATTCTTTATAACTTTATCGATGTCTAAGGCTACTCCTTCCTTTAGCATGTAGTACTCTCCTATGTACGGATCCTTCTCAGGGTCTGTGCGTCTGTTAGATATTTGTATATAACATTGTATTAACTATTAAAAAGAATGGAATTTGATGTCGAGGGTCGGTATTTCCATCTTCTGTAGTATAGCTATCAAGTAGATATATTTATCATACAGATAATTCGAAGCATAATTACAATCGGGTATTTCAATGTAGGTCAAGTATAAAATAACCTTTCAGTTAGATATCTCCTACCTGAAGTTGTGCATGTAACTAGGTACCTTTATGGTTTATTATTTTGATTTGCATATCAAATATAAAACCTATTATTATTTAAACTAACTCATGTTAAGCGATGCCTATGCTTTAAGGTTTATCTGAGTGCTGAAATAAACTGCGGTAGAAAACGATGAAAATTCAAAGCGTTCAAGTTCATGAAATTTTATATCCGTATAGAATATCTATCAATAAGAAATAAATCACTATTAATTTAATGTCTTAGAGAAAAGTTAAATAATGCATGATGGTGTCCTAGTTCATTATGAAACCATTAGTACGTAATAATTTATTTTTCATTAAAGTGAAAAATTCCTATATTATCGGTAAATATGTACAACCTGTTTTATATAAAGAGATGTAATGTGAAATTTATAAGGAGCTGGTTGAATATAGAAAGATTTGAGATTTATCCCTTTATAATTTATACATGTATGAATTCTTAAACTGTTCTATCCCAGGCAGCACAACAATATCGGTCCCATATTGGCACTTTAATTTGCCATTGGGCCAATATTAACAATTTCTGACCATTATCGTATCATTATAGGCGAATTACAATCAACCAATATTTTAAAAATCATATGTGTACATGATTGGGCCATTATTATTTTTTCATAATTATGTTTCATAAGGTTTTGAAATATTGGTCTAATATGTTTATTTGTAATTTAGCCAATATTGATAGTACTTGTTGAAGCCAATAATGGCATATCATTAATTTATTTTGGGCAACCAATATTTTAAAAACAATAAATCTCCATCATTGGGCTCTTATTGTATTTTAATTATAAATCTCTCAATGTTTCTAAATATTGGTATATTATATGCATTCGTATCTAAGCCAATATTCACAGTTTTTGTTGAAGTCAATATCGGTCCGTTATCAGTTTACTTCAGTCAACCAATATTTTAGGAATAATATAAATCCGTTATCGGGCCATTTATTTGTTCCTATAATAGACTCTTATCCTTTTAAAATATTGCTGACATAGTGTATAATTGTTATTTAACCAATATTAAATATATGGTATAAAATGTTATTACAAGAAAATCGAGTTACTTAAATATGGGTAATGAGAGTACATATATATACGCTACAGGGACAATAGTTTAGAAGTAAAAACTCAGCTAAGTAAAATTCTACTGTAAACAATAAACTGGGGTGCTTTCTACGTCTACCAAATAGAAAATCCTAATTTATGTGTAGTTTAAGTTGTAAATATATATTTGGTTCTTTTCTTTTTTTTTTATTCAGTCTCTGCATTATTCAACCAAATTAAATTACATTAAAAGTATATTATATAGTATTCAGTTTTTATCATTATGCTAGTTTAGGGGAAAATATAGAAGTGAGTTGCCATATTGACAATGTTGGCAGCATTGCATGAAATGATGCAATCTGTTACAATTAGCGTTTATTGTTTTTCTTAAATATGAGAATAACTTTACCTATTTTCAAGGATTTTGGAAAATAACCTTCTGTAAATGACAGATTAACTAAATAACAAAGGTACTGCAATGTAATCTAAAACCATTTTTATAATAAACAAAGAAATGCCATTAGGACCTTTAGATTTTATTTTTGAGTTTATTTAATATAAGGCTAAGGAGTTCAACATGAGTAAATCGTATTAGATGTAAAGAGTTTTGATGGAAACTCCGAATAGCCTCAGGGAAATATCTCTTTAGGTATATTAATAAAATGATCATTGAATATGTTAACAATGACCTCAGAATCCTCAATTAGTATATCATCGTTAGCAATAGAATTACTGTGAGTAGGCCTCTTTTTATTTGATAAGATATTTATAACATCCCAACTAGCTTTAATTGTATTTTTGAAATTAATAATTTTATTTTGAAAATATTTTTTTTTAGTAACTAACTAACTTTGCATGTTGTTTCTTAGAGTCATAGTACATATCTCGAAGTTGAGGGAAATTCTTTGATAAAATATGAATATCCTTTAAAGACAAACTTGATAGTACTACATTAGAAGACTACCATACCTGTTTATAAATAAGAGAGGAAATTCCAGATGGACACCCTTTTTGAATATAATTGAATAAAAACTGCAAGTATATTTATAAAGAATGCTGTGGCGAGGCACACCATACCTAACAGTACTTTCTTACTGAAATTAATCCCTTTATCTTTATTGATTGTTTATAGACAGGCTGTAAATAATTTGTATGTGTTTGCAAAGGCTGTTTAGTATTAAAAAAAACTGGTTAAGAAAACCATCAGTGCAAAGCAACACACAAATAAAATCTTAATTCTAATGTAAGGATTTTAATTAAGTACCTTGTAAACAAAAGTCCCGTGTCTCGAGTTATTTTTCCCGGAACTTGAGACAACAAAAAATAGAGTAATTTACGGGACTTGGGAACTTCCCGGGTCAGAAACCCTAATCAGGAGTCAAAGTGTCTACATTTAATAAAAAAAAGAGTTGGTTTATACAGTGTCACTTCACCATTTATGCAGGAAGGAAGTTTTCATTACTTCTGTGCCATCTTCTGTCATTGATGAAAAATAGACTTACTGATACAAGTACCAGAAGGCCACATGTCAGGGTCCATAGCTTTCTTAAAGTTGCTTCCATAGGTAGTTAATTTAAAAGAAGTGTACACTTCCGGGTGATTGGAGTTTAAGGTTTCATATGATGCTTCAGGAAATTTTTTTCTAACAAATCTCGTAAAACCATCTAATGTGATAGAAGGATGGATCTGGTATACATGTAGATTTACCAGACCTGGAATTCCTTTAATTTCAGTGCTACTATCAGTAGCTTTAGTACCAATTATTTTGTGTTTTCCACTATTTTTATATTTACGAGCCTGATTAGTACCACAGACTGTTCTGTCCTTATTAGCTGTAACAGAGGTATCAAGTTTTCGGTGCAATATCGTTATTTTTGGAATTGATACATACATTAATTTTGTTGTTGCATAACAGTGAAATGTCTTGTTTAAGTGTGAAGTGTTTTTGTCCCGTATTATCATTTTTATTATAAATTTCAATTCCTGGTTTAGGAAGCAATGCAGTTGTTGCATCTAAAGATTTGTGGTATTGTTTGTTGGTAGGCCTTCCATTTGTGAGTAATCTTTTCAATTCAATGTTGGGGTTTTTTATATCCACAACTAGTTGTTTACGGTCATCTGTTTCAGCTTTTAGAATAGTTGTTTGTGCATTACAAAAATTATCTTCTGGTTTCGTTATGTTGATGACATTTTAGCTTGTTTTGACAGTTCTTTTGAGGTTATCAATGAATTTTTAATTCTTATAAACAGTATCCACCCTAATATAAAATTTACACTAGAAACAGAACAAAACAGGGCTATAAACTTTCTAGACTTAAATATCAAGATTAACGCAGACAATCTATTTGAATTTTCCATATACAGACACACAAACAGACATAACAATACCAAATGAATCTTGTCACCATAATACACATAAAATAGCAGCCTACAGATCATTAGTACACAGAGCTTTAACTATTCCACTAACAAAATCAGATTTTAGCAAAGAGATATCAACCATTAAACAACTAGCACATGCAAATCATTATAATCCGAACATGATTGACACTTTAATTGAACAAAAAGATTATAGGTTAGCTATCAAAAGAATATATCCCATTGACAATCAAACAGAAGACACAAATTGCATATCTATACCATATTTTGGCAAAATATCAGAAAAAATTGCACATATACTAAGAAAAACCAACAATTATAAAATAACATTTAAAACCAACACTAACACTTTTTCATTTTTATTTAATGCTAAAGACAGAACACATGATATCATGAAATCGGGCATTTACCGTTTAAATTGTTCTTTTTGTAGTTCGGTATATATTGGACAAACACTTCGAAATTTTGACACAAGATATAAAGAACACGTACGTCATTACAAAAATAAACATCTTGAAAAATCGAATTACGCCAAACACCTTTTAGAACAAAATCACACAATGACTCCTCAAAATAATATTAAATTCCTACACTTTTGTAATAACAAACGCAAATTAGACATTTTAGAAGCCTTTGAGATATACAAACACAAACTCAGGGTACCTTTAATGAATGAACAACTTGAGCTCAGTAATTCTCCGTTACTGGAAGTATTAGATATTTAATTATGATTATTATTATTATTTTATCTAGTTACCTATTTTGTATCTACCTTAGCGACGTGTTTGTTTATAATTATATTACCTTTGATAATGACAGCATAGCTGTCGAAACAATACTGTCAGGTTGTATTTTAATAAAACTGTGAAACTTTTAATGATCTTTATTTATTTCATGATTATGGAGTTCCACAAAATAAGGCTGGAAACAATAAACAAAAAAATCTTTAAAGATTAGACTTTTAAAAATATTTTTTGCCAATGTTTCAATTTGTTGCTCTGACCAATAATAGGCCATTATTGATTTCCAATTGTTAAAACTAAACACAACTAAAATTCTTAGGAACACATGCACCTTAACGGTATTGATATGCCATGTATGTCACATCAAAATTGCATAGAATATGAACTACGGAATTGGAACATGAGATTAGCGAAAACGGAAAATTTAGCAACTGATGCGGTAAGATAACAAGGAGACGTTGGGTCAATAAGGGTATGTTGTCCTTATCCGACAGAAAATGCTTTCGTCCGTGTGTCATATACTATTATTTTTTATTTGATTATAATGAGTTTTAAAAAATAAGTTATTATTTATTGTAAAAAATATCCAACAAATTATTGTTCTGTTTCGTTTCTTTTATTTCATCTAGTAACTTTCGACAAACAAAATACAAATGAATACATGCATCAAAAGCTATAATTTCTTTTCTTCCAATATATGTGTTTAGTGTTAGCTAAAGAAAACTGCAGAAAGCCTTACCAAATCTGCCGGAACCAGGATTCGAGCCCGGTCCGCTGGAATGAGAGACTAGCACACTAAAGTTCACGTAGTTTCGAAACATCACAATGACTCATCAAGATCTGCGCGAACGTCACCTGCGAGTACGGTGGCGGCGCGTATGTTGTTCATTAAAAGGGGTTAAAAATATGTGCACATAAAATGTTATGAAAATCTCAAAGTACACTTTATAATCTTTAAATAACCACTTTCAATTGAAGGGGTTGGAGCTTAAATCAACTCACCTAAGTAGCAAAAAGATAATTGTGAGATATAAGCACACGCAACAAGACAGAATGGAAATATACCGACGCTACTGCATTAAGAAAGATATGCGCGTGCGATGGAATTTCGAACGCTCATACGTATTTCGGTTTCTGCGCATTGTGCTGTTTCGAAACCTTTTCACCTTATAGTCATCATCTCCAAATACATCTGGTAGCAGATAGAACAGAAAGAGACCTACATATGTGATGGGTGGCTTTAGTGTTGCATGAGAGTCTTGCGCTTTTGTTGATCTTGTCTTGTTCTTGCATACAAAGTGCGACACAAGAAGGAGTATACTACATATTACAAGAGGAATGTCTTTGAAAACTTTTTCTTTAATAGGGTAAATTGCCAGTCTGACATTAAGTAAATGGGACAACGAGTTGAGTTGAATAAGCTTAGTAAGCTCTGCTCTATTCTGCATCCAGGGGTAAGTTGGTTACCAATTAAGCAGTGTTGAACATTCGTAGATATCGCAACAATTTTTCCCAATAACCATATCTGCAAAAGCAATGCTTATATCTGGACTGATGTAGTTAGAAAAAACGCATAGAAATTATAAATATCTATCCTCCTTCCAGCTATTAGAAATTCGATCACGTTGCCGTGTGCAAAACAATTTGATTTTATGATTTGACAGATTTTAAAATTTCTGTATTATTGTTTTGTAAATCTGTGTTTTTTTACATATAGTTTCTTTTAAAACTCCTGTATACTCCAACAGCTTATATTTTATGGATCGAACTGTATGTTATATATGTATAAGACTGTATACAGTATATTTTACAAATATACAAACTATTTACCTATAGTAAAGACTTTGTAGGTGCTGTTACACATCATACATCCCAGGCTTACTTTTTGAAAATTTATTTGAAATCGGGAGGGCCATAATAACCCCATCTGGGTTATTCAATTCAGAATGCCGTTGACAAGACAAATGGCATTGCCATCTGCCAGGAACTCTCAAATGTAAAGAAGTCACTTTTATATTTATAAATGTTGTTTTAGTACAAAAAGCTTTGTGCGACTTTTACCTAGTGTTCGACAATGGAACCCTTGTCTTCAGTTGACGCTGCAACCCTTATGGGCTTGGGCCGTTCCACAGGAACTTTTGTATTCCTCTTGAGTTGGAGTGGATTAGGATCTAGGATCTAAGATTGGTTCTCCACATTTCTTCTGTTTTTTGCTTTAATACTCTGAGTCTGCTTTTTCTACGATTTTTTTCCATATTTTTTTGTTTTGTGCTGCCTCCCTACAGTTCTTTACTGCTGATATTCTTAGGTCATGCATTACTTCATTTGACAATTTTGCTCGGAGACTCCCTCTCCTTCTGTTTTCTTTTGGATCCCATTTCATTGTTCTTATTGTTACATTTTTGTTTTTTCTTATAACATGTCCAATCCATCGTATTCGTTGTGCTTTTGTTCACAATGTCTTGGCATCTTGTGTGCGCCAGGATTTTAAGGTATCTTTGCTCCAATTGCTGCTCTTAATATCCTTTGCTCAAAAATTCTTAATTGTTCATCTTCTTTCTCATGCTTCTTGTTTCCATTGTGTCACAACAGATTTTATCAATGTATCGTATATTTTAACTTTGTATGTTTGTTTATATTTTTTTTCTTCAATAATCTTTTGTTTGCTGCATATGCTTTATATCCGGCTTGTATTCTAGCTTTTATTTCTTTATTATTGTTTATGTTTACTTATTTGGGCGTCTAAGTAGCAGAAGCTATTTACTTCTTCAAGCTTATAGTTGGTTAGTTGTATTTTTTGTGGCATGGTTGTCTGATTTTTTCTGTATTTCATATATTTTGGTTTCACTCAGTTGATTTGTAGCCCAGCTTTCTTTGCTGCTTGATCCAATTCTCGAAAAACCTCTTCCAGCCCCTTTTTTTGTTCTGCTTATAATGCTTACAATAACAATATAGTTAGTGTATGCTGTTATTTATGTCATTTTTGTGCTTAATTTTAGTAGTATTTGCTTAGTATTTAATAATTCTCCATATTTTAATAGTTCCCCTATTATATTGTTCTTACGTGCTGCATTACCATTTTTATCCTTTTAATTATTCTCTCAACTTCTTCATATGTTGACTCGTGATTGTCTTCCTGTTCCTATATTAGTTGTTTGTCATTTTGATTTTTAGTGTTAAGATGTTTACTGAAGTGTTCTCTCCTTAACTGATTTATCTTCTGTTTATGATACTCAATAGTTTCTTCTTCATTAGTCAGTCCTCTTGTTGTAATCTTGTTTTCTCTTTTTTGTTCTTTTATCTTTCTGTAAAGTTTCATGGGGTTGTTGATTATTACGTTCTATTTCTTCTATTTTATCTATCCATCGTTTTGTCTTTTGTTTGCATTTTTTTTGTTACTTCTTTCCATAGCCTTTCCATATATTGCGTGTATTCTGATTGTATCCATCTTAGTCTAGCTTTATTTTTTCCTGTATTATCATTTGACATTCATTATCAAACCATTGTTTTTTGATTCTTCTTTCTTTACTCTTTACTACTTTCTTATCTTATTGTTTGTTTAGCCGTCACTGTTATTGCTTTTTTAAATTTTCCCATTGCTGATTTAATTCTGCTGATATCGTTGCCTCTAATGGTTTTTTTATTGGTTGTTTCTGTAAGTTCTCAATTTCTCTCTCAGATTGAAAATTTTCTATGTTCCATTTATTTTTGTTTTTTCTATTGCAATTTTCTGTTTCATTTTGACTGTTACTGTTAGATTTTGTGCTGCTAATAACCATGCCCATTGCTTCAGCATAGTTACATAGTTTATGCGCGTTTCCATCCGTTTCTGTATGTTTTTCATGTATTGTTTCCCTTCCTGTCACCCTTTCTAGGTATTCTTCTATACCTGCACACACAAAAAAGAATCGTTAATTTAATCTTATGTATTTATTTAAAGTTAAATTAATGTTTTAAATAAATATTTGATTATTTTAAATATAATAATAATAATAATAATAATAATAATAATAATAGTCCCAAGGGCCATGAAGGCTCATTGGGGTATAGCAGGGTAGGCTACTATTCTTGAGCCGCTCGGTACTCAAGGGTGGTAAAATGGCTATATTTTAAATATAGTAAATGTAAATTAATAAGACTGTTTTATTTATTTCAAGTTTTATATTTGTTGAAGAAGTACAAGAATAGATCGGAATGTTTCTAGATTGAACTACAAGATCGCGTTATGCGCGCGTGCTAATCACTTGTTTTGAAAGCGCCGTTGTTCATACAACAGTTGTTAAATTTTCAAACTTCGCCTTTGTATGCAACAGTTTGCAAACTGGGTTGATGAATTTAAACGCAGTAGAACAAGCATAGAGGACGCACCACGTTCTGGCAGACCAAAAGCAGCTACCAATGAAGAAACAATTGAAAAAGTCCATGAAATCGTGATGAAGGATCGCCGAATAAAGTTGAAAGATAGCAGAGAAAGTAAGCATTTCATACGACCGTGTACATTTCATCTTACATAAACATTTGGACATGAGAAAGCTTAGTGCTAGATGGGCGCCGCGTCTGCTGACAATCGACCAAAAGTGACTTCGAATGACCACTTCTCAGCAATGTCTAGACATCTTCAAACGTAATAAAAAAGATTTTTTGCGACGTTTCCGTCTAATACGATTCCGTCTGCTGGGAAGTCATGGCTACCGTATTTTGGGATTCCCGAGGAATAATTTTTATTGATTACTTGCAACACGGGAGGACAATAACAGGCGAGTATTATGCAGTTATTAGACAGACTGAACAAAGAAATCAAAGCTAAAAAGCCTCATTTGGCAAAGAATAAGGGCCAGAATAACGCCCCATCCCACAAGTCGGCAATTACGATGGCGAAACTGCTCGAACTACTATTCCAGTTAATTAAACATGCACCCTATTCGCCAGACTTTGGTCCTTCGGATTTCTTCTTGTTCCCAAATCTCAAGAAATGGTTGGCTGTAAAGAAATTTTCATCGAATACTGATATCATCGTAGCTGTAAATGGATATTTTGAAGATTTTGATAGTTTTTATTTTTGTAAAGAGTCTTGAAAAGCGTTGGACTAAATGTGTAGAACTGAAAGGAGACTATGTGAAAAAAAAAATATTGTAACAAATGGGGAATACCCCCTATTCCCCGCCGTCGAACATTCGAGGCTGCATAACTCATCGACACGACTGTATGATTCATTAACACCTGCATGTATGATTCATCAACACCTGCATATATGATTCATCAACACCTGCATGTATGATTCATCAACACCTGCATGTATGATTCATCGGTAACTTTATATGGAAGATATAAATTGAGGTCGCAGGTAGAAGGAGTTCAGTTAATGTTTAACGGGCGTAGTGAAATGTACTCTGTGTAAATTAGTAATCGAATGTTAGTGAATAAATAAATGTTAATTATTGTTGTGATACATAAATAGTTCTATATAAATAGCCTACTTTAAATTTGTAAATATCTAGCATTTATGTTTGTCAAATAGTTTATAATTATAGTGTTTTTAATTAGTGTATGTAAATTAATATTTCTCTTATGAATAGACGATTTAAACAGCATTTTTGTTATTATTTTAAAAAGAACGTTACAATACGATTTTCGCCAAAAAGTTGTTTTTTCCGTCTTGTTCTAATATTTTTCGATCTATCCTCATATGCCTGAGTTGAATATTGCAGATGTTAAATTAAAGCTTACAAAGTTAACTGAAGTGTTTGGAAAAATTAATTCTTTTCGAAATATTATGTTAACTAAGCTATTGCATTGCTTCAATTTATACCAATATTTAAATCGATCAACATCACAGCCAATCATTTTCAAAGGATTGTTCCAAAGCAACTATCAAATCGTTTCAATCATACCTATTGTTGAATTAACTGTATTGACCAATCACGTAATCACTATGACATGCGTCATTTACTGGATGTTTTTGCAGATGAAGCGCGTTTTCGTTCTTGCATCCATAGATTAATTAATAACCGTGTATCGCCCGATCTGACTTTGATGGGCCTCGACAAAAAGGTGAAATAGTTTTTAGCAATACAATTAAAAAAACTACGAGAATGGGGCTTGAACCCGCGATTTCTGATTACGAATCTGATGCGTTAATCACTAGGCCAATCAGCGTACAGCTTCCAGCTTTTCTTTATAGCTTATTATCAAAAGCAATAAATCAATAAGCTTTTTAACTATTTTTCTAAATAGTTTTTGGTTTTCTTCATAAAGTTTAGTATGTTTTGGATGTAAAATGAATTCTTTCGATTAATACCAAAATTTTTACTTACATTTGCAAGGGTAGAAATTTAGGAGGAAAATAATAAAATTCCATTGGATTTCCTTTATTATTGTTTACAAAAAACACACTGTATAATATAACAAACACTGATGAAGACCATGAAAAGTTCTGGACGGCTGACCCGTGGTTGTGGGATGACAGTATTTACTCGATGGACTCTCGCCTAAAACACATCGTTTAGGAGATACTTTGCGAAAACCGAAAGATGGTCGAAATGCTCATCCTTTATTCAGTATGTCGACGCGCATAGCAACACGTCAAAGTAAAAAACTTGATAAATGCCCCAACATACAAAACATATTCAAAAATCAGAACTACTCGACCTTTTGCAAGGTAAACTGTCTTGATTGATTGTTCTATTAACTTGGAAAGAAAAGAAGATTGCAATTGATAAAAAAAACCAAGCACGTGGGTAAGTTTATTAAAAAAATAAACAACTAATAAGGAGGACACCATTGCAATATTAAACACTGAAAAGATTAAAATGTTTTAAAAATCAGATAGATCAGGGGTTAGTCTTAAGTAATGAATTAGTAAAGCACTAGGTATCTACCCGTTACAGAAATCTTTGACGTTATTGAAAGCTGTCACGTATAGCTGTAGGACATGCAGATCAAGATAATATGAAAACATAAACTTCCAGGAAATACGCAACCATAACAGCTGAGACGATTAGTATTTTTTTACAATGCATGAAACCTGTCAACAAAAAAAAAGTAAAAAGAAAACAAGCTCGGTTAGATTTTTTTATTTATCCAACACCTCTATATAAATATCATGTTTACTATGGTCATTTTAAATAAGGAAAGTGATTGTTTACTCTTATGTTACATTATAACCTACGTTGCCCTTAGCAACGTGGGTTATTTTTAACAAACTCACTCCTTCAAAGATAACAACCAATCACCAGCTTACGTTACGTTAATATTATTAAAATCCAGTCATCGTGCTAGAGTATTACCGTCAAAACTACAGACTAACTATACATTGCAAATTCGATGTTTAAACTTAAATAAAGAGGTGTTGGATAAAATTTTGTATGGCACGCATGAGTTAAGGATATTATCCACTCAGAAAAATTAACCCTCTCGGGCCTACCGGCCCTCGAGGGTAAATTCTTCATTCGTGGATAATATCTTACTTAACTCACTTGTACCATAAATAACTATTTGCGTCTATAACAAAGTTGTTAAAGTACCCAAAACAGTGCGTTAATAGCTCATTTGAGTGCTTTAATAACCCAACTTTTTCAAAGTTGGTAGCATTGCAAAAATAATTGGAAAAAACAGAAAATTGACACAAACTTCACTCAATTTTCTGTGTCAATCAATGAATTTTCAAATGTCACATCAGTGTTGTCAACTACCACAAAAATCCCTAAATTTTGGAATTGCAATTTTTTATTTAAAAAGGTAATAAAAGACGCAAAATAGAAAACATAGCATAAAAAACTTGTTTCATAAGACATTATTGCACTCGTCTTTTATAAAACTCGCCGCAAGCGGCTCGTTTTCTAAATTTGGACTCGTGCAATAAATCTTGCCTTATGAAACTCGTTCTTTAATATACTATTATAGCTACATTTTTTTTATTGTGATATATAATAGCTTAGAGCATAGACTACTTTCGTCGCGAATGTTTTTCTAACCTCAAATTTTTGAAGTTTGAAATGTTTGAAGTTAAAGAATAAAAGTGAAAAACTAAATAGAATTAAAAATGTGTAAAAAGGAGATAAAACCACGCCGCTTGCGTGTACCGAAGCCGATAATGCAGGTCGTACCGAATACCATTTACGTATCGTTTCTTATTGATAAGGGCTCTATTACGTAATAACCGCTCTATTTAAAAAAAAATGAAAATTATAATGCCATAAATATATTTTTCTCTATAACAGATAGTGATTTTTTACACTTGAAAGGAACACCTGTACATACATCTAAGATTAGTTATGTGTATAATATTATATTAATATTATACCCATAAAAGACGTCATATTTGCTATATTTCTACAGCACCTGCAATTTATTTGTTGTCTAAATTTATTGTTGACTAAATTGCTATCTCTTATCACAAGAATTGTACAAAAGAATTAGTATTTATTCCTGGTATGATAATACTTTAAGTGTATCTTTGGTTATCAATACCCCAATAGTAAAAAAATAAATAGTATACTAAGGGGTCTATTCTGTAACTAACCGTTCACGAATGGCGCCGTTCGTGAACGGCGATCGTTAGCGACTTCCTCAGCGGCAGCTTCAACGAGAATCGATAGATAGGTTATTCTGTAAAGCTAAGTACTCACAGCAGCGGATCCGCAGGCGGATGTCATACGATTGGTCGGTTTGAGTCGATTTGACTCAAACCGACCAATCGTATGACATCCGCCTGCGGATCCGCTGTGAGTACTTACCTTAACACCAACCGTTGAGCTATGCGCACTCTCAACGACTGTCTAACGTTTTCTAAAAAGGTAATACATCTTTGCCGTTAATATAGATACAGTTTCACCTTTTTAAGTATATATTACGCATGTCATATTTATTATTTCTGGAGAATGCGCCAACTTTGTAAAAATGTCGCAGTTTTGAATTGATTTCAAAAGAGTTGAGGAGGCAACAATACGTCGTTCTTGGAGGAATTGCAAGTAAACGTACATTTTAGGTGTAAGAGAACACCTAAAAGAAACCCCCCCGCTGAAGAGAACAGTAGGTATTGAGGCAGTTGAGTCCAACCCCTCCCTTCCTACTTTTAACCACGCCCCTTTCCCCTTCTCCCTTCTGTTAGCTCCTCCCCTTCGCTCTGATTGGTCGACGCCATCTTGGATGACACGCCTACTTCTCTCTGATTGGTCGACGCCATCTTGGATGACACGCCTACTGCTCTCTGATTGGTCAATTAAGTCACCCTTACTGCTCTCTCATTGGTCAATTAAGTCACCCTTACTGCTCTCTGATTGGTCAATTACACCACCCCTATAGCTCTCTGATTGGTCAATTAAAATAAGAGAGTTGTCCGAATTATTGATTGAGTTGATCGGCTTCGCCCCTATAGCTCTCTGATTGGTCAATTAAAAATAAAGGCGTTGTCCTGATTATTGATTGAGTTGATTGTCCAATAGAAACCTCTAGAAGGTATTAATTAAACATAATAATAATTGAAGGGTTGTGCGCGCGCGTTACCCTGAGTATTGATTTGTAGATTAGCCCAATAGGAGGCAGGGATTCACAATATTGATTTTCCCTAACTGTTGTCACGTCCCTATGATTACGGAAATCTGTATTACCGACAACGTACTGAACTAACGACAGACGGAGCCATTTGTAAAAGGAATCGATATTACAGAAAACGTATTCATGCCAATTGTAAAAAGGATAGTTACGTACTTTATGCATGTTTTCAACTATTACAATAATAATAATAAGAGTATATTCAAAAGCATGAAAAAATTCTTGTTTGAAATTACCGAAATACCAGTTGAAAGGGTTAACATATGGAAAGATCACTAGTACTAACTAACTATAAACGAGATATATTTTAAATGTAAATACAAAGTGTGCAGATATTGATTAGTTGCAAAGAAGTAAGGGTGTGAAATGAACCGTAACAAGGGGTAAATGCATAAGTTATATTATGATGTATCCGTGATTGAAACGTCAATTACTTTTCATGAATTAGATTGTATAACTCTCCCGTAAAAAGACGTAATACATGATAAAACGATTACGTAACATTATATAGCACGATTCATTAAAGGGTGTTTGCATACAACTACGTACAAAACTAAAGGTCGTATTTCACCTCTTCTAAAATATTTAAATTAATCAGTCGCTTTATGAAATCTATAGAAAATTATGCAATCTTATTAAATAAGTCTAGAACAGTAGTCATGTTTTGTTAATTGTTTTCATTAATCTCGTATCAAATATATTCAGCAACTCTATATTTTGGAATGTTGATTAGTTGCAAAGAATAAAGGGTGTGAAATGAACCGTGATTGGGGTGTTGATTTAATTACTACAAGAGTACAGTTTGTCTGGATATTGATTTTTCGAATGAAAGGGGGAGTTAGGGTAGATATACCAACTGAACGGTTAACTTATTGAAAGCTCACTAGTACTAACCAACTATAAACGAGATATATTCTAAAAAGCGCAAAATGCAACAAGCATGTTAGGAAATAACTTAGGGAGAGTAGTAGTAAATAGTTTCCCTCTTCATTTAATTTTGTTAATGTACTAAAGAGGGTCCTACTACCAACCGAAAATCAATAAATGTATGCGTACTTTGCAAATTCACCCTTTGTATCTGTTGATATTGAAAGAAAATTACTATCTAAATGTTTATACCATCATGCTAAAGATAGGAGGATATGTAATATAGGTGAACCGACATCGGATAACGATGTGATCTCTAGACAATATTTTAATTCACGAGCTATGCATACAGACGACCAACAACAACAACAGTTTAATGCAGGTGGTAAACGCATTGTTCCAGTAAGTTATCCCTTGGATGACACCGATGCTGCTGCTGCTGCTTCTAAAGTCTATGTAGCTGCTCAATTCGACTCTGCAGTACAAACTTTCACTACAATGACCGGTGAAACTCAGAACACCATTAAAGATCTAAAACAAAAGGCAGCAAAATTATACCCGAGAACATCCGACGAGCTGTATAAATCTCATGACGTATTGAAATATGTACATCATTGCGCTATGAAGATCTCAACTATAAATACTGTGTATTCTGTTCGTGCGTGACAGTTATTTGTCATACGTCATCATGAACACAATAGATCTCTTCGGCAGAGCTATGATGAGCACGAAAGATGAAGCAATGGCTGCAACAAAACGCGGACCGAGAGGTTATGGTTTCAAATTAACACCAGAGGGCAATTTCGATGTTGAGAACCGACGTATAACTAATGTAGGCGCTCCTATCAACGATAACGATCTTGTCACGAAGCGTTCTGTACTAATGTTATCAGATAGCGAAGAAAATTACTCTCTAATTGTTTGAGACAACGACGAGAGGATAAAGGACAGGGGTCGTACTATGATGCTAAAGATGGAAGAATTTGTAATATAGGGGAGCCTCTAGAGGATAAAGATGTAATCTCTAGGCAGTATTTTAACAATCGGGCTATGCATACAAACGATCAAATGCAGTTTAATGCAGATGGTAAACGTATTGTTTCAGTAAGTTACCCTATAGATGGCACGGATGTCACTTCTAAAGCTTATGTAGATGCTCAATTCGACTCTGCTGTACAAACCTTTATTACAATGACTACCGACACTCAGAACACTATTAAAGATCTAAAGCAAAAGGTAACAAAGGTTGACATTGAAACTAGTAAACTTAACAGTTTGCTAACAACGTTGGAAAAAGAAACAAAGAGAAATCACCTAATAGCGAATGATGAGATGGAAACTAATCATTCGAGTGTGTTGACAAAGATAGAAGAAACGAATAATACCCTAGATAGTAATCATAAAAAATTATTAGATAAAGTACAAGTGCTCGAGGATACTCAAAAAGTTATGCGATCATCGTTTGATGCCCTAATAGCCGAATCTGCAACACGTACGAACTCTTACAACATAAAGAGAGTGTACAATACCGACTAATAACGGAATTTACTACTACTATCGGTTGACCTAATCATATTGACACCTTTTTATTCTAGTTTTAAGTGTATTATATCAAATGCCTGATTAGCGCAGATAGGAAACGTGGTGAGCCTTACGGGAATGCTGCGCAAATGCTTAGTTTGCTTATATCTACGCTAATCAGTTATTTTTTTTTCTAACTTAGCCTAAATGTATCGTTGAAGAAATAAAAATGTATTTAAACAAAGTTTTTAGTTTTACTAATGTCAATAACTCTCCAAACATAGCGATTTGTAGCAACAGCAGCAGCAGCAACACATCGATATGGTAAAGAAAGTAAGTTTCGCCGACGCAAGCATGAATAATATACATCATATGATAGTATGGGAGTATGCATACAGACAGGCAAGAAAGGGAGACTGGCAAACATTAGCTCTGGACAGATACCGTTTTCAAACAAGAATACATAATGTTGAAAAGCATCTGTGTGAAATTCTACAAGCTGATCATAGAGACTTTATCTATACGCAGAGATTTCAGAACACAGATTAGTCCGGCTGCAGTGGTGACCGAGTATAAATACAGGTACAAGCAGTCTCTTCTCTCAGTACCAGATGTTAGTTCACGAAGGTAACGGCTTTGTTAACAAGCTCATAGACAAGCTGCCTATTGAACTACATCTTCCTTCATATCAGTACTGTGGACCTGGTACTAAATTATCTAAAAGATTACAACGTGGCGATAAAGGTATAAATCCTTTGGACCAGGCGTGTATGCAGCACGACATCTCGTACGCTCAAAGCTCCGATTTGAACAGTAGACACCAGGCAGATCGTGTATTAGAAGAAGCCGCTTGGAAGCGTGTTAAGGCTAAAGACTCTAAATTAGGGGAAAAAGCATCAGCTCTGTTTGTAACCGGTATAATGAAGGCTAAAAGAAAGTTGGGAATGGGCGTAAAGACAAACAAACTGTCTGCGAAAAAGGGTCTCGCTAAAAAGATGATGAAGAAAACTGTCACTTTCAAAGGTGGCGTTTTAAAGAAGCTTGTTGGTGTAGTGAATCGTGCAAGCAAGAGACTCACGGGTAAAGATTTAATACATCATGTCCTGAGCGCTGCCAGAAGAATCATTCAAAACGTAGGCGGTCGAAAAAACGTTAAAGTACCCCGAATAATTCCTGGGCCTACAGCTACAGGGGGTATTTTACCACTCATACCAATTTTTGCTGGCCTCTCGGCTCTCGGTGCAATTATAGGAGGCGCCTCAGGGGTAGCAAAAGCTGTTAACACTGCTAGTAGTAATAAGAGACAGCTAGAAGAAACTACACGGCATAATAAAAGTATGGAAGCTATCGCTTTAGGCGGTAAGAACGGGAACGCCCTTTACCTGAAACCGTATAGAGCTGGCGGAGCTGCATCGTACTTAAAACCATATGTCAGGCGGTCAAAAAACTGAATAACTTGCCTCGGAGACCACTTACAGACCTAGATATAATAAAACATGCTAAAGACATTCCCTATTTTAGAGGTGTCTATATGAGAACAAGTCTACCTGCAACGAAACCTTTGCAATTCGAAAGAGCTATTATTAATCTTGACGACGCTGGAGGACCGGGTACTCATTGGGTTGCCTATAGAAAGGATCGAAACGTGGTTTTGTACTATGACCCCTTCGGAGACCTGAGACCACCATCTGAACTTGTGAAATATTTAGGGCCTCGCTGCGCCGTATACTACAACGTAGCCCAAGAACAAAAGTTCAATACATACAACTGCGGACATCTGTGTCTACGATTTTTGTATAAAAGAGAGGTGAAAGTGTAAATCGGTTAAGTATGGCTAGGACCATCACGGTGTACGGTACAGGAAACAGGCTTTCTACGGATCGTATTTATCCACCTATAACACTAGATCACGTGCGTTACGAATACTCACTAGGTTTAGTCGGCTTATATACAAGTCACACGATACGGAATATATACCCAGGCAAAAATAAATTTTATTACGGAGAAAAGGCGATAACTATTGAACCGGGTAGCTACGAGTTGTCTGAAATCGTTAACTATATAAAGAATCAAATTAGTGGCGATCCCGAAGAGGGAGATCTACTACTACAAATCAAAGCTAACACTAATACGGGAAAGTGTGAGATTGAATCAGCTACCGAGTTGATTGATTTTACCAAACCCGATAACATAGGATCACTACTAGGATTTAAGAAGCGCGTGCTAGAACCCGGTAGTAGACACGTATCAGATCGAGTTGTCGATATACTTTCAACTCCAAACATCTTTGTAGACACGAATATTACAGGCGGCTCATATAGAAACAATCAAGCAGGTCATACAATCTTCGAATTTGGTGTTTGCGTACCACCCGGTTATCTGATTGAAAAGGAGCCATCGCATGTGATTTACTTTCCCATCACTGTCACCGAGATCGACAACATTACCATTAGACTGGTAGACGCGAGAGGAGAGTTGATAAATTTGTCTGAAGACACTTTCACGAGCATCAGGCTAGAACTTAAACGTGAAAAATGGGAATAAACTTTAGCTATAAAAACATCAGCATATGTCCATCAAAGGTCATTCACCGTCGAACGTCGGCACGTGCAGACCTTCGATTAAAACTAACTAAAGCTCGTCGCCTTTTTCTTGAATCTTTAGGCTTTAAAGTACGATAACAGCAGCAGCAGCAGCATGTCAAAACGAAGTAAAATGCATATTAACACCGACACCTTTACCATTGATAAATTAAACATATTTGGGAAGCCTCGCGTCGATACAGATATCATAAAAGAGGATTTTTATACCTATCTGCCGTTTACGCTAAATGCCAATCATTCCGACACCATTAGAATCAGCATACAAAATTCCGATAACGTTTTAGCTTTGTATGACAGCTATGTACTTGTTAAAGGTAGCATAACGCGTGCAGAAAACAAGCAATTCCTTCTGGTAAACAATTTTGCCCACTTTCTGTTTGATGAAATTCAACTAATATTAGGCACAAACCAGCTCATAGATGTCTGTAAACAGCCCGGCATTACAAGCACTATAAAAGGTCTCGTTTCACACGGCGCCGAGGATAGAGCTTTAACCTGTAACGCGTGGAACATTGGGATTACTAACGATAATGCTTTGCTACATAACCAGGGGAATAACGTTTTTCATTTCACGTGTAGAATACCATTAAAAGATATCTTTGGATTTGCAGACGATTATAAAAAAGTAATACCTCATATGAGTTGTCAGCTAGTTTTAATTCGCTCCAAGAACGATTTTAATTGCTATAAAAGCGACGCAGGTGATGCAGGTACCAATGTAGATATCAAGATTGATAAGCTTTCGTGGGAAGTTCCGCATATACTGTTATCAGATGAAAGCAAAGTGAACCTGGTGGAGAGTTTAAGAGATAATTCTTCTATTATCGCTCCGTTTAGACGTTGGGAATTACACGAGTTACCCTCGTTGGGAACTACTAAAAACCAGGTTTGGCGCGTAAAGAACTCCAATGATCTAGAGAAACCGCGCTGGGTCTTTGTAGTTTTACAAGACGAGCGTCAGCTGGGTATAAGAACGGGTAACCCGACTACATTTACTCATTCGAACTTGGTCGACGTTAAATTCGCAAGTGTTCCCGCATCAGCGTTTAAATCTCGATTTCGACCGTAAGGACTACATTCCTGCGTATCTGAATTATACTCGTTTTCGCGAGAACTACTATGACGGTATAGGTAGAGGTGCGGCTGAGAGCTGTTTACTCAGCTACAAATCGTTTGAAACGTATCCCATTTTTGTTATTGACTGTTCAAGACAGGTAGAGAGTTTTAAGGATTCCACTGTCGATATTAGACTAGAGCTCGAGTCTTCAGCCGCATTTACGAACACAACTAAGGCGTATTGTTTGATCCTTCACGACGCATTAATCGAGTATAATCCGTTTAACGAGACCGTGACTAGACACGTATGCATACCGTAATGAAGGTCGTTAAACAAAATAAGTCACTAAACATATGTAACCTAGACGACTGCGATGATACATCTTTACAACGACGATCAGGCGAGGATGTTAGGAAACATGGCGACCTGTTACCTGTATCATGTAGAGCAATATTGAGCGGTCCATCTTCCTGTGGTAAAACTAATACTATGTTAGGTTTACTCATTAGCGAAAACGGATTAAAATTTGAAAATATCTACCTATACGCCAAATCTTTATTTCAACCTAAATATGAATTCTTAAGACGTGTTATGAAACCACTTACGGGTATGGGATATCATGAATTTAGCGAAAACGATGACGTAATCAGCCCCGGTGATGTTAAACCTAATTCAGTGTTCATTTTTGATGATATAATTTGCAGCAAGCAGGAAAAGATTAGAGAATATTTTAGCATGGGTAGGCATAAGGGTGTCGACTGTTTTTATCTAGGCCAAACGTACGCCAAGATACCGAAACAGCTGATTAGGGACAATGCAAACCTAATTATTCTCTTTAGACAAGACGAGTTGAACTTAAAATACGTGTTTAGCGATCATGTTGTAGGAGACGGTATTAGCTATGATCAGTTCAAAAACATTTGCTCTCTATGTTGGAAGGAGCCGCATGATTTCCTGGTAATTAATAAAGACAGCTCTCTAGACCGTGGCAGATATCGGAAGGGTTTTGATTCATATATAAGTTTATAATCAGAGTCGAATCGTTTAGTAGTCTCTGCATAGCCGACATGTCCAACACGTATGATCTGAGTTTAAAGCGTAAAATAATACATGCTCGTAATGCTATACGTAAGAAGTTTGCATACTTTCGTCGTGATAGAGCAGAAGCAGAACGTATGTATCGCGTCACGCACAATCCAGTTATATCACCACTGGAAACCATTGCTAAATCAGTTAACACCTCTAACGTACCCCTATTGAAAGTTAAAACACAACCATCTGCTGCTACTACTACTACAGCTAGTTACATTCCCCAGTTGAAAGTTAAAATACAACCTGCTACATCATCATCATCGGAAGCAGACGAAGAAGAAGAAGAAGAATCTAATAAAACTCTTGATCTCCCTACTCATTACGGTATGCTGATAGCTAACGCTGTCGGAAACAAAAATATAGATAGAACTAGATTCGGTATTAGATATAAAATTGATCGAGACGCGTGGACATTTGCATCTTCCCCTGTGACTATGCGTGATACAAACATCATAATTAAAAACAATGTTTTCAAAGCAACACCCGGTCTGTTTGACTTACTCACGTTTAGTGAATTAGAGTCTATACCATCGCTGAGCAAGCTGATATCAATAATTATATGCAGATAATAGCCCTTACTAATGCGCATAAGAAATCATATAGACCACAGGGTAAACTAACAGCTGTTAAACATTGGAAGTATGATTATATAATTAAACCGAACTTACCCAGAATCAAAGGCTTAGGCATTAGACTATCACCATCATCATCGACAAATTTTAAAAAATTAAGCGATTGCAAAGTCGAATACGTCTACTGGAATAAGGCTAACGAGCTAGTCGACCGGCTTCGTTTGTTATATGCTGTAAAGAGTGCCGGCAACACTAGTCCACAGAATGAAAACGAAATAATATCAATTATAAGCGAACTTAAGGAGGAAGGCATCATAGAATAGAATATTTCGGGGGTATATAATGATATATTGCTTTAACATTGTTCAGTATTCATCAAACACGGTTGCTGCCAATATAATTATTTGAGACGTTGCTCTCTCGGTGTCGTTGAGATTAATTGTATGATAATGACTAGTGCTAAACAAACCGTTGTTGATGAAATACACAGGGCTGCTAGAAAAAACTTTCAAAGACGTCGCACTATAATAAAAGATTTCCAGGACTTGTTCCAGGCTGACTTAGCCGAGTTTATTCCCTATGCTAAAGTAAATAAGGGGTATCGTTACATACTGCTGATGATAAACTGTTATTCGAAATATCTGTATGCACGACCGTTGAAAACTAAATCCGGAGAAGAGGTGACAAAGCAGGTCCGCAGCATCTTTAAGAGTTCAGTCATACCCAAGAATCTTCAGACGGATCTCGGGAAAGAGTTTTACAATAAACGTTTTAAACGATTAATGAAAGAGCACACTATAAATCATTACTCTACATATTCCGTAATTAAGGCTTCGATAGTTGAACGCGTTATCCGTACAATTAAGCAAAAACTGTATAAAGAGTTTAGCTACCGTGGATCATTTAAATGGATAGATATATTACAGAGGGTAGTTGACAGCTATAACAACACCAGACATAGAACGATAGGCCGAGCTCCTGCTACTGTTACACCTACGACCCAACTAGCCGTTTATGACACTAATGTAAAAGCTGATGTCGCGGCAGGAAGTAAACGTAAACTAGACTTGAATGACCTCGTACGTATTAGTAAGTTCAAAGGGGCTTTTTCTAAGGGATACACGCCCAACTGGTCAACTGAATTATTCAAAATAGTTAAAGTTCAATTTACAAAACCTGTCACATATCTGTTGGAAGATCTTCATGGGGTTGCTGTTCGAGGAGCTTTCTACGAGTTCGAGTTGCAGAAAACCAAACAGCCAGACGTTTACTTAGTTGAAAAAGTACTTAAACACCGCAGCAATGGTGACATTTACGTCAAATGGCTTGGTTTAAACGAAAAGTCCTGGATAAAGGCTGAAGATGTTCTCACATAACATCTAAGTTCATTTATAAATGATATACTCTCATATAGTTTCATGCATATGTAAGTTATATTTAGTAAAAGGATTATACTTCTATATTACTAAGTTAAAGTTAATCTAAGTAATTTAGACAATGGTATACTCATATAGTTTAATGTGTATGTGTCTCTCTCTCTCTGTGTGTGTGTGTGTAGTTTATTTTAAGTAAAAGAAAAAAACTGTTAGCATATAAGTTGATTTAAGTTAGTTTATAAAATGATATACTCATATAATCTCATGCATATGTAATTTATATTAAGCAAAAGTATGAAATAAAAACCAATAAAAATTATTTATCGAGTTTCATTATTATTATTATTATTATTAGTTCATAAAACATGTTAGGAGAAGAAATAATTCAGATAAGTATTATATTGTCTTACGCCTCTATGAGGGTTACGAATGAAAGAAAATCAATATTGTAGACCCCTCAGTGCTTCTAACGATTCAGTAGTTCATATACTTTTTCAAGCATTTTTATGATTTTCAGGGCTTGGGTATATATGCAAATCAATAATATCCATTACTACTACTATTACATCCTTCCTTTAACACTCTATAAAACACTATTTTTCATTTAATTTGACGTTAAGACTTGATATCTAGGATAATACATTTCTAAGTATTTTGCATACGTTTTTATGGTAAATATGCTCATTCGCCTTCAAAACATAAAGATAAATAAATATCGTATACCTATAAGCATGTACAGTGACACCCGACAAGAGAAAGCAATAACATAATTGTTAATAAAAATGAATTATTATTAATAATAATAAAAACAATGGTAGCTATGTATTATTACGTAAGTAATTGACGTTTCAATCACGGATACATCATAATATAACCTATGCATTTACCCCTTGTTACGGTTCATTTAACACCCTTACTTCTTTGCAACTAATCAATATCTGCACACTTTGTATTTACATTTAAAATATATCTCGTTTATAGTTAGTTAGTACTAGTGATCTTTCCATATGTTAACCCTTTCAACTGGTATTTCGGTAATTTCAAACAAGAATTTTTTCATGCTTTTGAATATACGCTTATTATTATTATTGTAATAGTTGAAAACATGCATAAAGTACGTAACTATCCTTTTTACAATTGGCATGAATACGTTTTCTGTAATATCGATTCCTTTTACAAATGGCTCCGTCTGTCGTAAGTTCAGTACGTTGTCGGTAATACAGATTTCCGTAATCGTAGGGACGTGACAACAGTTAGGGAAAATCAATATTGTGAATCCCTGCCTCCTATTGGGCTAATCTACAAATCAATACTCAGGGTAACGCGCGCGCACAACCCTTCAATTATTATTATGTTTAATTAATACCTTCTAGAGGTTTCTATTGGACAATCAACTCAATCAATAATCAGGACAACGCCTTCATTTTTTAATTGACCAATCAGAGAGCTATAGGGGCGAAGCCGATTAACTCAATCAATAATCCGGACAACTCTCTTATTTTAATTGACCAATCAGAGAGCTATAGGGGTGGTGTAATTGACCAATCAGAGAGCAGTAAGGGTGACTTAATTGACCAATGAGAGAGCAGTAAGGGTGACTTAATTGACCAATCAGAGAGCAGTAGGCGTGTCATCCAAGATGGCGTCGACCAATCAGAGAGAAGTAGGCGTGTCATCCAAGATGGCGTCGACCAATCAGAGAGAAGTAGGCGTGTCATCCAAGATGGCGTCGACCAATCAGAGCGAAGGGGAGGAGCTAACAGAAGGGTGAAGGGGAAAGGGGCGTGGCTAAAAGTAGGAAGGGAGGGGTTGGACTCAACTGCCCCAATACCTACTGAGAACAGTACTATTTGTATAGTTATTATTATTATTATTATCAATAATATTAAAAGTGTGTTAGTCCTTTGTTTGAATTGGTTTTTATGAAATAAATTAATTACAATTAATATTTATTTATTAATTATTTATTTAATGTGTTGTTTCACTTTTGGGTATGCAATAAAAGTTAGTTTAGTTTAAACGTATATCTCGATCCGTTTTGGATCTTCGTTAGGAGTTTATTAGCATTAATATAATAATCTTAATACATTAATTGACAAGTTAAAGTGGTTGTATGTTAAAGTGGATCTAACCCTGACGAAGATTGAAATATAGGTTTTAACTAAACTTACCAACTTTAATTGCATACCCATAAGTAAAAAAATACAAAAGAAACACAAATTAATTACATATAAGTTTATTACAATATCTTCGGTAAGTTTAATAATAAATTCTCAATTACTTCAAGAATTTAAAAATATGAGTACTTATAATTATTTTATTTTGTTAGAACCCTATTCAAATGTAGTAAGAAAATTTTACAAATAAATTTCTGAAAATGTTTAAAATACCCCAACAATAGTAAAATTATCAACTTGCAATAGTAAATCTTTCTTCTCCCATTTCATTGAGAAATATTCTATCACTATTATACCTTCTTAAGAATTATTTTTAATAATAAGAATCCTTTTGTCATTTGTATTACAGGTGGTTTTTCACCTGATTAAGACCACCTCTGGTAAGGTAGGTACTACACCTGAAGTAACAATTTATTCAAAGTATATAATTGCTATTATCTCCTAATAAAAGCGGCTATTAATAATTCTTGATTCATCTCAACCAAGTTTTTGAGGTTAGATTAATTAGCATCGTATATTTATTCTTTCAAATTCATTTACAATTGGATTAAATAAATTAGTTTCCATTTTAACATGCTCTGATAAAATTAATACAATTTCACATATAAAATTTCTTTTATAATTATAAAAATAAACACGCACGTTGGCTAACGTCGACTAATCTGCCGCCGTTCGTGAAAGGTTGGATCTCGAAGGGTGCGCTGTTCACTAACGAGTGCATAACGGTGGTTGTTTGCTTACAAAATAGCTTTAGAGCGAAAAACCTTTCAAACAACGATAACCGCTCGTGAACGGTTCGCTCAAGGCTTACAGAATAGACCACTAAATAAATAAAGCATTATTAAGTATTATGTTAGATAGGTATCACTTTCTCTAATAATTACCACTATTCTGTCATATGGAGATTTGAGTCATTTATGAAAATTCGATGCGATTCTTCGTAGACCATACACTAAGCTTAGCAACGCGAGAACAGTCGCCGATTGGATTCGATGTATTCGAAATTTAAAAAGTTATAAAAGTCAACTCTTATAACAAATTAACAGTATTGGTAAATCTTCGGTTTAGGTTTGAGTTTTCATGTGTGACTAAAGGAGAAATAGCGAATAGCAATACATCTGAGAAAGAGGGATATCATCGCATACTGGCCGAGCTTTACAATATACAGTAACTTTTTTATAAGGTAAAACAATCCTTAATATATTAAGTACATGCATTGTGTTTTCATTCATTCATGTGTCTCGGTACTCGGCGAGACAGCCAGCGCTACCTAGCGCTGGATGACCCAAACCCTATTGAACTACGTGATGTAAGATAGAGAGAGGTGAGGATCCGAGCTTGAATTCTTTTTTCGTATTTCAACAAAAGCAACAAGTTACTAAAGCTTACCCATTAGGGTAAGCAGTTGGCACCTAGTTTGGTATTATTCTTCAATAAGTGAATTCAATTTTCAGTTATGTTAAAATAGCAAACTATTTGTCAATTATGAAATAAATAAAGATTAGTAAAAGTTTCACAGTTTTATTAAAATATAACCTGACAATATTGTTTCGACAGCTATGCTGTCATTATCAAAGGTAATATAATTATAAACAAACACGTCGCTAAGGTAGATACAAAAATAGGTAACTAGATAAAATAATAATAATCAGAATTAAATATCTAATACTTCCACTATCGGAGAATTACTGAGCTCAAGTTGTTCATTCATTAAAGGTACCCTGAGTTTGTGTTTGTATATCTCAAAGGCTTCTAAAATGTTTAATTTGCGTTTGTTACTACAAAAATGTAGGAATTTAATATTATTTTGAGGAGTCATTGTGTGATTTTGTTTTAAAAAGTGTTTGGCATAATTAGATTTTTCAGGATGTTTATTTTTGTAATGTCGTACGTGTTCTTTATATCTTATGTCAAAATTTCGAAGTGTTTGCCCAATATATACCGAACTACAAAAAGAACAATTTAAACGGTAAATGCCCGATTTCATGATATCATGTGTTCTGTCTTTAGCATTACATAAAAATGAAAAAGTGTTAGTGTTGGTTTTAAATGTTATTTTATAATTGTTGGTTTTTCTTAGTATATGTGCAGTTTTTTCTGATATTTTGCCAAAATATGGTATAGATATGTAATTTGTGTCTTCTGTTTGATTGTCAATGGGATATATTCTTTGCGGTGTTGTATTCTTGGTGTATTGCTATTCGCTATTTGTACTTTGCTCACACATGAAAATTCAAATCCCAAGCAAAATTTTACCAGTACTGTATTTATTCAGGGTCTCTATTACCGAGGTTCCAAGGTTCGTCGATGTATCTGAGTTAGCTTAGAGTAGGGTTCCTAAATATGAACTGAGCTGTGTGTTATTTAGAGTTAAGTCACGCTTGTCAAATTTTCCTAGTGACATTTCATATTTTGAAACTATTTATTAGATGGTTGGTAATCATGAAAATTGGTTTAATAAATTAAACTGTCAGTATGACAGTTATATAAATCTGAAATTTGGTACAATACTTTATTAAAAACTGTTGTAAAATTGATGTATATACTACAGTAGTTTTAAAAATTCTCTACAAACAATAAATAAATGATAATGTGCACATTAAAAATTTTTATATGCATAAAAATAAACATGACAGCATAACCTAAAATTTATACCTGACAGCTGCTGAATGTTGTCACTAAAGTAAAAAGAGAGAGAAAAAGTATCTCTGTTTCAGACAGCTTAGTTTTGGCCTAGAAAGAGATAGGAACTCTAGCCTAGAGCAGTAAGTCAGGTAATGGCGGGAAACCCATATATCATTACTATAAATATAAACATAATTCTTGTCATTTCACACAATACAAATTACCAACTGATATTGATTCTCAAAATGGCGGCTTATGCAATGAACAATTTTTCTATAGGCTATTGAATAACCTAGATATGTACTGTTTCGGCAGGAAAATTTCGCACGATTTTTATCAAGCTTATTTTTATTAATATTTTTCTTAAATTTTAAGTGAGTAAGAAAGACTTTCCATGACATGACACAATAATATCGTAGGCGTCTCAATAAAAATAAAATAATAATTTGACATAAATACAATATGCCACTGACTGAGATCGCTTACAAAGCGAAAAAAATTGTGCGAAATTTTCCTTCCGGAATAGTACATTGACGGATCTTGTTACGAGTTGCAATAATTAACGAAGAAAATTGTTACTATAATAGTTGCTTATTTGTCTCTCTTTAATAAAATAACAAAAAATACATATTAATGCAAACTAATTACCTAATGTCATCATAAAATATGTGACAAAATTATAATTAATAATAAACTAATTAAAAGACGACAAAGTACACAAAACAGACAGTATCTACACCATTATGTCTATTTTCTTGTTTTATAATTTCGAGTAGGCTTTGCATTTGCATTTTTATTATACAGTGTTATAAGCACGACCTTCTAGATTTCACGAAACGACGTCTCTTATCCGGCCTGGGCACTTTTACGATTTCCCATATAAACTTTGTTTCTGAAAAAACGCAAAATTTCGCCGTTTTGGCGCTAGCTGACACGCTGATGTTTATTTGTCACTTGATGATGTATAGGTTAGGTAACCCTTACAAATGTCAAGCGTTGCATGTTTACGTAAATATTTTGGGAATTAATTAAATAAATTTATATAATTAAATTAAATATGTTATTAAAATTAATTTACAAGTTGGTAAGTGGTTTAATAACATTATTGAAATTACAATTTTATAACTTTCCGTGAGCTGCGTTTAGGATATAGAGAAGTGAGCAGTAAGTACATTATCTGTTCACGTTTTTGCGATGTTTCTGTTTGCCAAACAAGGTTTTAGCAATTTTTAAAGAATTATATTACTAAGTTCCTCCTTGTGGTCCTGGCAAACAAAGAACTGTGAAGAAGCAATTGGAGTTAGAACTACCTAGTGATGTTAGAATATGAGACGGATTACATTCTCCAGGTAAATGTTCTACAATCTGTATTACAAGTTCGATTATTTGGTTGAATAAAAGTGTAAATCTTCTAGTGGAGTATTTTAAAGCACCTCTGTCTTGAAGATTTACAAATCCTATCAGTGAATTTGAACAGGAGGCAGCTAACAGAGAATCTAACAGGCTATTGACATTCAATCCTTTCTTCAGTTTTTTTGCAATGAATCCTGCCAGAAAGGCTACAGATGCTGAAAGAATTCCGCAATCGAGATGCATAGATAAGGTTTGAAGTTCTTTTATTAATTTTGTTATATTTTTAGGAAGTTCGATGTTGAAATTTATTCTTTCAGGTATCTGTAATTGTTGATCTGTCGAAATAAGGAAGTATATATTATTTTGCTGTTGAGTGTTGGTGTCCATAACCCCAATGTAAGATTTTAAACCATTTTTATCGTAAGGTAAAATTTGAAGAAAATTCATGAAATGATAGAGTAGGATCACTTCCTACTATTACACATTGCAATGCTGCATTTATACTTTTTTCTGCTAGTGCTTTCCATTACTAAAGTGAACGAAAAAACAGCAACAAAACTACGAAGATTTAAACAAATAACAAGGAAATAACGTAATTATATTAAAAAGTAAAGAAAACTGCCTTAGAAGATTAGGAAAATATAATTTATTGACGATAAGCGCAAAACCGACAAAAATATAATAGCGCGCGAAGTTAGTGTAGTTTGAAATTGGCGTTTACGTGTTATATATCCGTTTCCGCCTTTTACGTGTTTGGTGGCGCCAGCGGAGAAACACTTGAAGTAATTGAGTGCGCAGGCCGGATAAGAGACTTCGTCTCGTGAAATCTAGAAGGTCGTGGTTATAAGAATAGAGAGATTTGGTTCCAAAAAAAATGTTACTAGTATTTCTTTGGCGTTTCTAATTTCTGACAATAAACTAACCAAAAATCTACCTGTAAATATGTGTACAATAATATTTTTATCTGTACAAAATTGTTTAAGAAGCAATCGAGTAAATATTATAGCAAGAACGTGTTAAAGACAGTATAATATAGTAAGTATAAATTTAAATCAAAAGTTATACCAGTTATAATATTTTTTAAGGTTATGTTCCTCAATCATTATGTTACCTCAAAGGTAAAAATTTTAAAATAGATTTTGTGGTACAATTCGGTAGGTATTAAATTACCTTTACAATTTGTTTTGTGTTCTTGTATTTTAGTTATTTGATAAAATTGTAAATATGCATGGCCATAGTATTTGATTTGACTAGTGCGTTTTTAGATAAATCTATACAACTTCCGTTTGTCACGCACATGCAATCTTAAATTTTATAGACAATATAGGTACATCTTTCAACTCCGGTTTTTACATAATAATAGTTACCGAAACGAAGGTACCTACTTACATCAGCACAAAAATGTCTAAGTTAGTAGGCCGTGTTATTGTTTACGGAGGAAGAGGAGCTCTGGGAGCTAAATGTGTATCTCATTTCAAAGCAAATAATTGGTGGGTAGGATCCATTGATTTAAAAGCAAACGATGAAGCTGATCTGAATATTTTGGTAAGAAGCGGCGATGGTTTGCCAGAACAAGAAGAGGTGGTTTTAAATTCTGTTACTTATGCATTAAGCGGTTCCAAATTGGATGCTGTAATTTGCGTTGCAGGCGGATGGACTGGCGGCAACATTAAGAAAGACCTTGCCAAGAACTCTGACCTTATGTGGCGGCAAAGCGTTTGGAGTTCTCTGATATCTGCAAGCATTGCAGCTAATCATCTTAAAGAAGGTGGTCTATTAACCTTACCCGGGGCTAATTCTGCTCTTGAAGCAACACCGAGCATGATTGGATATGGTATTGCAAAGGCTGCTGTACACCACCTTGCAAAAAGTCTGGCTGGTGATAATTGTGGTCTTCCTTCTAAAGCAATCTGCGTTACTATTTTACCTATTACACTTGACACGCCGATGAACAGACAAAGAATGCCTAAAGGAGACTTTTCTACTTGGACTCCTTTGGAGTTTGTTGCTGAATTGTTTTTGAAGTGGAGTCTGAATAAAGATCGCCCTGTCAATGGAAGCCTTTTGAAATTGGTAACCAAAAACAATACAACTGATGTTATTCGTGTTTAAATGTTTGTCGATTAAAAATAAAAGTGAATGTTGTCATATTTTTTATAAAATTAAATTTTGAATTGTTATATTTCAAAAGAATTATGATTTGTTAGGTCAACATTTAAATGTAATATATGTTTGTAATTAAAGATATCCAATAAATAACAACCATATATTCTTCATCGGCAGTCTTATGAGCCTGGATGTAGAACTTTGCCCTTTATTGCAATATCAAAACAAGAGTCTTTTAGTTGTAAATACTAGAAACGAAAGTGTTTCAGAGAATTGTCAATATTTTTGTGGACTGTTAGTTTAAGGACGATAACTGATTGTAGTACTTCTAAACTTGAAACGTTTGAGATTTATTAATTACCAAATTCTGGCCTGTATTCATCCTTAATTTTAAATTGTTTCCTGAGATCCTAGAGGTTGCCACACAAATCCCTTAATCATATACCACTTTCTTGGAGTGTTAAATGTTTCAAACTTCCATTATTAAAGAAAGTTCTATATATCAAAATCAGTGGAAAATTAATAAGAGGAGGGGAAAACTTGGCTGCCTCATATCGGAAACGAAGATTTTTGGACATATTCTTATAGAAACTTTTTTCTAATATTTAAATGAGTACATACTATCTCTATTCAGCAACGGCTTTAAACTTTGGTAACATATTGTACATTTTTTAATGTCCGAATCTAAACATAGATTCAGTCAATGCATAGTCATGACTCATGAATGATAATATGTATTTTTTGTGTTAAAGATAGGTTTCACGATTATTTTATCTGTAGATAATACCTACGCAGGTGTATTACGCAAATATTACCTTTAACTTTTATTGATTTGCTTTTTAAATCGTTGCTTTCAAGTGAATTAAAAAATATAAGCAAATAAAAAACCTTTCTTGACGCTAGCATACAGTGGCTTAGCCAGAGTTGGCCCTTGGGGAGGGATATACAATAATAAAAGAAAATCCGCGGGCTTGGCTCTTAACGTATACCTATAGTAACTGTTTATTTAGGTTTTTTTATAGATTGTATGAAAAAAAGTGCAAATATTAGAGAATACTGTCTAAAAAAAACAATATTTTTAGAATACTAGTCTTTATTCAATAAAAAACATTACAAAACAAAATCTGGGCACCGTGGTTTTTTGGTCAGTTTGTCAAATATTTCATCTACTTTTTTTTTAAGTTTTTTGCCCTTGGGGGGGGATATATCCTCCATATATATGATACGAAAAGCTGTAATACATACAATGGATCAAAGCAAAAGACAATTGATTCCACCACAAACAGAAATTGGGGCGATATGCAAATATAAATGGTGTAAATATAAACGTTTTTTTAACATGTATTCACCTTTCCATTGTAAACTTTTTAATGCATCATATTTGTCAACTATTGTCCGGATTAAGAAATTAGGCTAATTTCTGTAAAAGTTAACAAAATTTTACTAATCGTATTGGCTATTATTAAACTTTTTTTATTCAGAACCGTAATTAAAGAATTAAACGCTTTAATATACGATTCTAGTTAAGACATCACCATCGCGTCGTCTGTAGTTGAAGTTAAGGACTCTGTGCATATTGCACAACGGTCTGACAACCGTTTAAGCTATAAGCGAGGGTTTAACGTAAGCACATATTTTTGATTCGAATCTATGTATGTAATCTATTATTATCTCTTTGTAACGTATTGTATCCTTCTACGTTGTGTCATTTTCCCCAACATAAACATTTATAAAAATGTTTTTATGCATATTTAGATATACTATTCTTTCTTAAAGCTAGATAAAAATAAAATAATAAATTCTAAGTACTTCTTTGAGTTTTTAACGAGAACTTTAAATTAGCATTATACTTCAATTTTTTTCTTACCAAACTTACCAAAACTTACCAAACTTGCTAAAAGGCAGTAAAAATGTGTAATAAGTCTAGCTGTCCTTTTCTTCAAATGTAGACTTGTTAGTGTATATTTAGTCGGTGGGCGCGATTTTATAAAGTGTGGTGAAGATTCAATGATAATTACTGATTATGAATAGTCATAGAAGAAGTATCGTTCATCCAAAAGACGATATGACAGTTACCAGTTTACACTGGTGGCAGCGAGGTTTCCTATCCACCCTCTACTAGCTCTCCAGGCTAGTACCGGAGCTATTCTAGTCCAACATGTTGACTTTTCACTGCCCGGCGAGTTGAACCTCAATGTGACCGGGCTTGGTCCTAGATCTGCCTAGGATTTTGCCACCCCGACCTGCCATAATAAAAGCTTGGTGAGCCTTCGACAAAGCTTCCTCTACCTGAAAGTAGATACCCGGTTTATACAACGTGGTTGTGGGGTGGTTTTGGGGGAGAGGCTGAAAGTCTTAATACATGAATGAAATATGTGAAATATGTATTCGCATCAACTCCTCTTAAAGGGGGTGTAATGCACCACCATGTACCGCACATTTTTAAGATAGCAGATAAAGCCACTAGAAGTTTGTCGGAGTTCGTTCGTGACGTCACACCGACATGGAGCCGTGAAACCTCAATAGTATTACATGCATTTTAGATGAAGTGCGCTCTTCGCGTTGATCGTATTTCTTTAACAATTAACGTTTAAGTTTTAACCAAAATATACACAGACTCAATTAAGGCAAATAAAAGAAGACAAAAAAGAGAAGATCAAAATCAGTCGAATAATACAAGATTAAACAATCTCAATTGATGAAATGCAATAATTCTATGCTTATGTCAACTGTAAGGGGATGCTTTCGTTGCAAGGAAAATGCTCTTGAAAATGGAGAAAAGTGGAGAAAACATATGTATTATTCTTCACAAATCTTTTGTTAATGTAGTTTTACACTTTGATAGTTTAGTAAGAAAGACAGTAGAAGAAAGACAACGATACTACAATAATTGTTGCGGCATTTAGTTTGTCGCAATTTTGTCTGTTGGAACCAAATCTTGATCAACGCTTTTCTCAAAAATATATGACAAAATATGACTGCCTTATTTAAACCAAAAGTAACAAAAATAAATTAGTTTCGAACTATCAATACATAGGCGTGATAACACAAAAAAATTATCTTGTTCTGAGATGATCGAGCAACCAGTACTGAACCACTTTTTAGGAGAATTTTAGGTTTTTTGGGTTTCATCGCATTTCCCGATCTGAGCGTCAATTTATAATTTATAAAGGTTTTAGTATTTTCTATTTACAAGATTTTAAAAAAGAATCATGAACATCCGAGTAGTTTTAACCGGTTCCGAGATAACGATCTTTTTTTGCCTAACGCTCCTCCCCTATAGTTAGTAAGTAAAAATGTGGGTTAGATTTTAGGTAATACTACTATAAAATCGTTCCAAGAATTGTATCCCCCTTTTTAAATTTCTACGAATTCATTTTAATAGTAGTTAGTATGTAAAAATGTAGGCAGATGTAACCACATTCTTTCATAGAATGCTACTATAAAATAGTTCCAATAATTATTTCACCTTTTTTAAATTTCCACGAAATTATTTTAATAGTAGGTACTTTGTAGATAAAAATGTAGGTTACATTCATTCATAGAATACTACTATAAAATAGTTCAAAAAATTATGTCCCCTTTTTTAAATTCCACGATTTTGTTGCTCCACTATTTTAGATTTTGCTCAAACTTTGTGAGAATCTTCTTTAGGGTTCTAAAGAAGGAAATCCAACATTATTTAATTTTCGCATGCGTCAGTTCCCGGCTGCTCTAATTTAAGCATTTAAAAATCGTCATTTTTATGCTTTAATATTTTTATCTGTAAAAATCTTTCTATTAAAATATCTACACGTTCAAGATTCCAAAGCTAAAAGATAGTAGTTTTTGTGCAAAGAATATAAATTCAAAGAATCAATACCCCTAAAAAATAACACGGTGCTGAAAATACGTGTATTTTACTAATTTTTAACTAACTCCCAGTGTCTCGAGTGTTGAATGCAAACATATATTTCTCAGAGATCAAGTGCACATATCGTGGATGAAATAAAACCTACAATTGAATTGTTCGGCCTACTCTTTATAAAAAAAATCTTTTTTTGAAATCTTGAAATTTTAAAAAATCGCATTATTTAGGCTATAATATGAATGTGTTGGCTACGAGATAAAAATGGAATAGAAGTATGCGTAACCTCCGAGAAAATAGAGGCCACGAACAAGGCTTGTGTCACGTGATCTGACGTCACGAATGCCGGCTATTGCAGTTTACATTTGCCGTGATCGTAGTCGTGTGAACTAGACTCTTTTTCGGAAGGTTTTCTTTCAAAAACTCTCATAAATAAGTTCAAATAAGTTAAAGTGTTAAATTAAAGGTGTAGAATTTCAGATTTACCTGATTTATGTGAAGATAATTTATAAAATCAGTGAAAAGAGACTGTTTCTCAATAGCCGTATCGAGTGTAGGCGTTGGCAGAAATGGCCGCTAAAATAACTTTCGGTTGGTGTCGTTCATAATATGATTGTGTATTGTGCCGTTTAACTATATAAAATACAATTTCATAAATATTTTGATTAGTTAATCAAAAAGCCAACAGTTTGACGAGATACTTGGGTGAGTCTTGTTTATTTCATTAAAAATGCCTGATAAATGTTGCGAAGAATGAAGATATTGTGGCTCTATTTCCTGTAAAAAAAACTTCTGCCGTTGATTTAAAAGAAATGATTTTAGAAGTAATTAAGATTCTAACCAAAATTGGTTTTCGGGTAATTTCTTTAATTTGTGATAATTACAGAATGAATCGAACTTGTTATCGACTTTTAAGTAGTACAAGCATTAAGGAAGAGTTAGTTACCTTGCTTTATCCAAAATGTTTCTGATCCGCAACAACAAATTTATTTACTTTTTGATACTGTTCATTTATAAAAATCTATTCGAAATAATTGGTTAAATCAAAAAAATAAAGAACGATCACTTGTTTTTTGCCATTTCGATAATTATATAGCATTATTAATAGCATTAATAATGTTATAGCATTATTAAATTAAATTGTTTAACATCCATTACTACCAATTCAGATTTTGTTATAAATTTTACCAACTGTGGTGAAAATGACTCTGCAGATATTAGCAAATATTTAAAAAATTTAACAAGAGGTGCTCTAAAACAACCATCTAAATTATTCTTTGAAGTCTCTATTCAGGCGTATCAGATATTCAGTGAGCTTATTTCAGATAAATATGAAACTGAATTTCTAGAGACAGGTAAACAAAGGATTATTTTACGGGAATTGACAATGTTAAAATTGGAAAAAATATGTACACGAAATCAATGAGAAATGTATTTTATGTAGCAAAACGTTGAAGTCGATATTGTTAAAAAATTGTCATATTCTTGCCAATATATTTCTCAATAACTATTCAAAAATAATCAACGACAAAATTAACACCCAAAACATGGATCTATCAAAGAGAAAACTGATTAAATTTAATGGTTAAGAAGTTATAAAACACATTAACGCATGGAGATAGGGCTATTGGCGAGGCCTCCATAATAGCCAACGCGTCTATCATGGGTACCTCAACGGTGACGTGGAAAACCCTATTCATTGTTTATCATAATATAAGTGCTTTTTTGAAATAATATTCAGTTTTACTCAGAAATATACAAGTGTCTTTATGATGGGTATTTTACGTTTCGCAATTGTTAGCCGGTTTTCATGACGTCATAATTGCTTGGTCGCGGCCTCTTGACTATCTCGGAGGTTACGAAGTATGCAATTCCAGCAAGCTGTACGGATATAATTTCATATCCGCACAGTGTGTGGATGTGAAAGCAACCAATCAAAGGGGTTCAATATGACACTTCTTTATTTATAATTAATTTATTGACAACTGTCATAAATTTAGAAGTGAAAGTAAGTTAAATGATGTTTCCTTCTTTCAATAACACTTAAAGCATTTGAAAATAACGTGATTTGCAAAATTGTAGCTTTAACTATTATACTTTTATAATTAAAAATACATAAATATCATTTATGTAGTAATGATAATTAATACATGAATTAAATAAGTACAACTAACTTTTAGACACGGTCTGTGATGTGGTTTGGTAGCTCAGTCGGGAGAAGCGAGGTATAAGTAAACTTAAGCTGTTGCCGACGCAGGTTCGATTCCAGCTGGAAGAATAATTCTTTTTTAATTTTTTTTTATACAAAAATTTAAAATAATAATTTTCTCTTAGAAAATATTAATTTCTGCAAAGTTTTAATAATTCTCTTAGAAATTCTACAATGACAGGGGGATTTTACAAACCATATTTTAGCATGGATAAAAGCATAGATTAATCCTTATATTCAATTTCTGAAGGAGACATGCAATCTATTTTGTAATTGTTTTGCTTAGTCGAAGAAAAAAGATACTGTACAACTTGGGTGGAATGCCTATATCGCCCTCGAACGATTGAGGCACTTCGCCTTCAGCGTCGTGCCTCAAACTTCGTCCTCTTGCGATATAGGCATCATATCCACTCTTATTGTACAAACTACTATGGTGGTTGGGTTAGCAACTTTTCTATATGCATTGACTGTTGGTATCTAACCGATCGATCAAACAGTTTGTTTTTGAGAAGCAAATCAAACAACTTCGTGCTTCAATTATGGATAAAAATGAAATTCTGCCATCAGTTTTTTTGGTATGTGTTGAGGGAGTTACGTACACTAGAAAAAATGTTCAACCATCTTCTCAGTTTACTTACGGAAAGTAAATGGAGCATCCAACAAAGGTAAAATTCACCACTCCAAAACTCTTCATCTGATTTAGACCAAGCTTAGTGTAAGCAGGTCCAGATTATGTCATTTACATCCTGTAGACCAGCGATTCCCAACCTTTTTCGTTCGCAGACCGCCAAACGACGTAGCATTTGCTTGCGACCGGTAAGGAAAGATTTTTCGCAAAATAAATCTTATAATAATAAAATTACTTTTACACTATACAAAACCAATCTAAAATGAATACATGTCCATTCATTATAAAAACAACAGTCGGTTTTCATCCGCTTTCCTCATACCAAACCTCGAACGACCAAATCAACGGATACCAAGCGACCGGAGTTTTTCTCTTTTTTCTGAACGAAGAAACGATAGCAGGTCGGGGTGCGGCGCCGAAGACACATAGGGCGGTCCATCGTTCAAAACCAGTACAAGATATCTGGACATTGAGCGGAGATATAACCGAAAACGCTGGCGAGTGGGTTTCGGGATGGGCTGTCAAAAATGGGAATGCGCTCAAACGACCTAGGAGGCAATCATATAAAACCTACAGAATGGGTTTCCACCTAGGAGCCCGATTAGGTTGACGGCAGTGATATTACTTTAGCACGATTCTAGTGTGAAAACAAATATAAAATCGAGTTCTTAGGCTGTAACTTTTTCTTGTGGTTTTGCACGGTATTTGAAAGAGAAACATTTTGAGATTGTCCGTCGTTTGATGCAAGCTTTTCAGAAACGGACGGAGTCCGCTAGAGCGTAGAGGGGTAGAGATTAGTGGTGGGTTATAACGCATAAAGCTCTCGATGCTTCTCGGAGTGTTACAACGCCTAGGCGTTGTGAGACATGCTTATGAGAAGCGTTGAAATATGAAGTATATCCATCTTTATTTTAAATACAGATTTTTATATATTGCCGTTTCTATTACTCCCACTGGTTTGACAATTGGAGCGACCTTCAAGAGTACCAACCATGCTTATGAACACGCATAGACGTGCATCTGGGTGACATGGTAAATGCACCAACTTTATTGTTAGTACTTTCAACAACAAAACTCTATGACGCGCCGCTACTGTTTAGCTTGAAGTCTCGAGAAGTGTTAGACACCTTTTCATTTCCCGATGCTTGGGTGTTGGGTGTTACGAGAAGCGTTTAAAACACACCACTAGTAGAGATACGGAAAAACCAACAGATGCATCACTAGTAACAGGCCGCGTGACATTGAATGCCGCCAACACATGTTTGATTGCCCCCAAAAACCCCATGTCAATAGTAGCCCCTGACCCCGAAAGAATTTTAACAAAAGAAACTTTTTGTGTAAAAACTATTGCGGGACTGCGATGGCAATGATTCAGCGGTCAGGTTTTTCGCTCCGACATACCGTAAGGCGGAGGCAATTTTTTGCCACCTCCGCCTAACGGCTTACCTTAGACGATAGTTCTTTGAAAGAACTACATAAATGGTATTAACAAGTGGTATTGAAGAAATGCTACACGCACTAAATCTCAACAAACAAAATTGTATACTTGGGCTTCAGTTGTAGCTTACTAAAATTCCTGCAACCAAATAAACAATTAAATCACTTATACTTTCGTTAACATATCTCCCGACAGAAACGTTATATAGTTTGCAAGGACTTAATCCATTTTCTTATTATAAAACATACACGTCAATTAATGATAATTAGTTGAAAACCTACTCGTATTATGCATTTATAAATTTCTACATTTTAATTCAATTTGGGATTCCATTCTAAATACATTTACGTTAAGTTTCTTTAAATAAAAACCAACATATATTTTTGTTATTGAAAATGAAATCTCAGATAATAAGGTTACAAATAACTTACAACAAATAACAGACAATGTGTATGTTAGTAATCCTTTTATACTCGTAGTCTAGTATTGCTTCAATCCACCAGAGCACTCACAAACAAAAAGACTCAAACTCACTATAAGCAAAAGCCTAATAATAATCACAGACAACATTTATACATACTAAAATCGCTAGCATTTACAGCTAACTCAAAATTTAAACTTTTTCTTTATGAAGATGAAAACATCGAAAGCAGTAATGATTTTCACTTATAAATCCATTAACTGTTTGAAAATTTAGTTTTACTAAGATTGGGCTCATTATTGGGCGATGATTTAACTGAATATCAAAATACGATCAACTCCAAAGTTATTAACGAATTTTAAAAAGTTAGTACAGTCGTATTTGAATTCATTTAGGATAAGGTATGAAAGTTGTGTGAATCACCATAGCACTCCCATAAGAGTTTTTGGGGAACCAGGACACAGCAGTTGCGGTAAAATGGAAAATGGATTATATATGTATGTTGCTTTATTTTATTTAACAACAAAAGTGAGATGACAAATTTGTTTGAGTTTTCGTTAACGCAAGTACAATTTATTGGAAAGAACGAACAATCATTTTTAAGTATTTGTACACAACTGTATAAATGTAGAAAAAAGCATTGTATAAAATTACAACGGATATATAAAATTGAAAAGAAATTTGATAACCTTTTTAATTAACTTCAATTTATCAACATTTATCGGAATGACCTGGGTTTTGAAACTTTGGATGGCTATTGGAAACTTTGCAACTGGAAGTTTATATTTTCATCAAAAAGATTATTATGAAATATAATATAAATACAAAGATTAGTTAAAATTTCACAAGTTTTATTAATATCTTAACCTGACAATATTGTTTCGACACTTTGTGTCATTATCAAAGGTAGATAAGATTGATAAACAAACACGTTGCTAACAATACAAAACAAAAACTAAATATCTAACACTTCTAATAAGTTATTATTAGAGTTATGTATTGTATCTAGTTACCTATTTTCTGTATGTATTTATCCTTAGCAACGTGTTTGTTTATCAATCTTATCTACCTTTGATAATGACACAAAGTGTCGAAACAATATTGTCAGGTTAAGATATTAATAAAACTTGTGAAACTTTAACTAATCTTTGTATTTATATTATATTTCATGATTATGGAGTTCCACAAAGTAAGGCTGGAGACAGTAAAAAGATTATTGTTTTAGCTTAGTTCATTACATAGATGGGCAATTCCAGATACATCAACCACGAATGTTAGTTAAAGGTAACCACGGTATATAAAGGAGACAAGACATTCTGGGAGGTTATAAAATAGAATTTCTTTTAGGCCCTGCCATAAGAAAGACTCACTCAGGGCCGGATTATCAAATAGGCTCGGGCCTAGGGCGGCAAATCTTATGGGACGGCAAACTGTTAACGATTGGTAATTGGTTGCAATCTGATAAATATTGTTTGTAATTTTGAGTTTAATAGTTTGGTGTACCCTTTATACAATATTAGAGGGAGACTTCGTTCAGATTATTTATCGGTACTCGTGTTCTGTGTTTAGTCTCAGGCCAAAAGCTACTAATTCACCTGGGGCACCATCCTCGGAGCAGTTGTTGAAGGCGACATTAAAAAATCAGTTTATTCCATTACAACTCTCGCAGATGGATTCTTTATTTGCCGTAATGCATTTCTATTACTCTATTTAACTTTATTTCAAAGTCACAAGGAAGTCTAAACGTTTTATCTAATCTATCTAATACCAAAATTTAATGAAAAAGCTTATTATTATTTGTTTCAAAAGTCTGATCGTACAGTAATTATCCTGAAATCTGTTAATTCAATTTGTTGTAAAGTAACTCAAATTTGAATATGGTCATATTAAAACTCAAAATCAATAAATATCAAATATTAACTTCTCATGGATCATAACGATTGTTAGAAATTTATTTTGGTTTATTGTTTTGAAATATTGAATGCATAACCTAGTGGTATTTTAGTATATCTTATTTGTTTATTATTAACGTTTAATTAATAAGTTCAACTGAAGTTTTAAACGTACGAAGGCCTTCCAGTACTTGGTCATTTTAATCTCATATTGTTTTATTGGTGTTAATACTTAAATATATGATATTATTTGTGTTATTTATTTTTTAATTTTGCTTATTATGTGATATTTTTGGGTAATAACGGTGTAAAGAAATTCGGTGCTTGCATGATTGAGACTGATTCACTTTATGATCTAGAACTCCGTTATTGTGGAGCATTACTGCTAATATTTTATTTGTTTAAATCAATCATACTAGTCAGTATGATCTAGTCGTCAGTAGACTAGTACTAATTAACTAAGGATTTGAATCTTTAATGTGCATACAACTCCGATATTCAAGCCCAATTTTGGACCATATCGAGTGAATATAATTACAAGGAAAGGATTCAGTAATAAGAGGATTCTTACAGGAAGAGGTGGAAATAAGAGAATATACCCGCTAATGAAATTGTGAGTAAAAATTAACTTAGATATAACATTAGTATAGGTTAGGAGTGATAGCAGTAAGGCACAAATTTGCATACAATAATAGTGATAGGAAAGTGATAAACAAAATTCCTAAAACTACAAAACCACCAACAAGTCGACAATTGGATAGGCAACCCATTGTGCATAGTAGAGCTCAGTGGGCTGCATAAATATATGATAATTAATTTCAATATAAATGCAAACACAGAAGTTGTAGCTGTACTGATAATAGGCTTACCTCCGAGAAGTCGATTCGGGCTGCCTATTTACGCAGGCAGCAATAACGTAAAGAAATAAGAGAAAATTAAAATACAATAACGGAAGAGAAAACAAGTAAAACGAAATAAGATGGACAGTGACGATTACTCAACAGACGAGTCTACAAGAAAGAGGAAGAGTGAGAAAGAGGATAAGGAAGGGTTCGAAAGGAGCAAGAGAACACCAAGAACGCCAGCGAAAACACCAAGAGACACAACTGAAACGAAAGAAGTAGAAAAAGATAAACTAGATACCGTAATTGAGATGATGCTCAATTTGGGGGAGGAGATGAAGGAGGTAAAAAAGGAAATACAACAGATGAATAACAATCATAAGAATCTCTTAGCGGAGATTGATAAATTAAAAGAGGAAAACAAGAGCCTGAAAGATGAGAATGACAAGATAAAACAAGGAAACTGCGAAATCAGAAAAGAGTTGTGGGAGATCAAAAGTAATATAGAATTTATAGAGAAAGAAAAACGGAAAAACAACGTAGTGATGACCGGAAGAAAGATAAGCACAAGCGAACCGGAAACATTGAAGCAAGATACGGAAAAGTTTATGAAGCAGCACTTAGGAATAGAAGTCATAGTTAGAAAGGCAACCAAGATTAATGAAAATACGTGTATAATAGAACTAGGAAAGGAGGCAGATAAGAAGAAAATAATGCAGAACAAAGCAAAACTAAAGAATGTGACATCAGATAAGATATACATAAACGACGATCAAACAAAAGCTGAAAGAGAAAAGCAGTGGAAAATTAGGAAACTAGCACAAGCTGAGAAAAGTAAAGGAAAATTGGTTAAAATAGGATATAGCAAAGTAATAGTAGACAACACTGAATGGATATGGAACAATGACAAAAGAGAACTGGAAGAAAGAAAAAATAAAGCAGCCTCAAAAAACTAATAAACCAAATGAAGGATTGTTTCATGATGACGAATCAAGCAATGAATAAGGTTACAGAAAACGGAATGTTATGTCAAAAAGTAGGAAAAAGTCCACAGGCGAAAAGAAAAGCAATTGAAAAGGGGACGGAAAAAACGGAAAGGAAAAATAAAAATAATACAAAGCGGATAATAAGAACAAACATCAATGAAAACGAAAATGAGAAAATATGGAAAATTGGAACATGGAATATTAGAAGTCTGCAAGGAAAAGACAAAGAATTAGAAGAGGAATTCGAAGAAGCAAAATTAGATATACTAGCTGTAACGGAAACAAAGAAAAAAGGAAAGGGACAGATTAAAATGGAAAAGAACCATACATACATCTACAGCGGGGTCCAGGAAGAATCAAGAGCAGCAGCGGGAGTGGGGTGTATAGTACACAAAACATTAACAAATGAAATATACAAATGGGAAGCTTGGTCAGAACGAATATTAAAAATAGAACTTAGAAATATAAACATGTACAAAACAATGATAATAATAGTCTATGGCCCAAATGAAGACGATACGGTACAAAATAAAGATAAATTCTGGGAACAGTTGAATACGGTGGTAGAAGATTCCGAAGGAGACATAATAATAGCAGGAGATTTTAATAGTAGAGTAGGCAAGAAAGACGAAACGTACAAGGTTGGAATAGGAAAACATGGAGAAGTGACAAGAAACAATAATGGAGAGAGAATGCTGGAGTTTTGTATGCTGCACGATCTGATAATAACAAATACTTTTTATCAACACAAAGACATAAATAAATACACAAGAGAAGTGATAAGTAGAAAAGAGAGATCAATAATCGACTATGTATTAGTAGAGAAAAAGGACAGAAATAAGGTAATGGATACAAAAGTTAAAAGAGGGCCGGAGATAGGTAGCGACCATTTTTTAGTGGTCACAAAGATAAAGGAGAAATATAAAAATAATGGAAATAACAAGGAAACAAAACCATCAAAAATAATAGAGTTTGAAACAATAAGAACATACAAACTACAAAATGAGGATGTTAGGGAGAAATATAAGCTGGCGCTAACACAAAAGTTTGAAAATACAGAAAGAATAAAAAATAGAAGTTTAGAACATGCCTGGAACTACTTTAAAAACACAATTGTAGATACAGCCAAGGAAATATGTGGGACCAGTAAGAAAAGTAACAAAAGAAAGCAAACAGCATGGTGGTCAAACGAAATTAAAAATCAAATAAAAATAAAAAAGGCAAAATGGAGAAAATATTTAAATAATAGAACAACGGAAAACTACGAAGTATATAAAGAAGAAAGAAAGAAGGTAAAAGAACTTGTTTTTGGGGCGAAACAAGAAAAATGGATAGAATTCGGCGAAAGAATGCAAACTAATAGCAAAGGAAATCAAAAACTATTCTACAAAACGTTAAAGACGCTTAGAAAAGGAAAGACTTTAGATACGAATCGAATTAAAAATAAAAACGGAGATATACTAACAGATGATAATGACATAATGAAACGATGGAAAGAATATTTTCAGGAATTGCTAAACATAGACGCAGTAAGAGAAACAGAAGAGCAACACGATGATATAGAAGAGGAAGATAACGAAAACATAACGATGGAAGAACTACAAGAAGTAATTAGAAGTTTGAAGAATGGAAAAGCACCAGGATGTGATAGAATAGCACCAGAAATGATCAAGAACATGGGACAAAAAGCAACAGAAATACTGCTGGAAATATATAAAAGAGTGTGGAAGGAAGAACATATACCTCTCGATTGGCAAACTGCTTTAATAGTGCCTATATTTAAAAAAGGGGACAGGTTAAATTGTAATAATTATAGGGGCATAAATTTACTAAGTGTGGTAATGAAAATATACGAACAAATTATAGATAAAAAGATCAGACCAACAATAGAGAGTACATTACATGAGGCACAAAGTGGATTTAGGAAAGGAAGAAGCATACATGATCATATATTTACGGTTAAACAAATAATAGAAAAGTCAGCACAACGGGATAAAGAAGTATATATGGGTTTTATAGATCTGGAAAAAGCTTTTGATAAAGTACCAAGAGGAAGGTTATGGAGAACATTAAGAACAAGAGGAATTAGAAATAAAGTGATTAGGTTAATTAAAAACATATACAAAGATAACAGAAACTGCGTAATTAGCTGTAATAGAGTCTCGGAAGCGTTTAGCACAAGAGAAGGATTACGACAAGGAGGCGGCTTGAGCCCATTATTATTTACTGTTTATATAGATGAAATAATAAAGAAGAGTGCAGAAAGAGCTAAAAAATTCCATATAGGGTATAGACATCTGCAAAGAATAAACATATCAGAAGGAGCGTTCGCTGATGACATTGTGATTATGGCAGAAAGTGGAAAAGACCTCCAAACAAACCTGGAAACTTGGAATGCAATATTAGCAGAATTTGGAATGACAATGAATAAAAAGAAAACAAAGGTAATGGTAATAGGAGGAAAGCAAGAAATGTTAAATATACAAATAGACGGAGAAAACATAGAACAAGTGAAAAACTATAAGTATCTAGGAGTGGAAATAGAAGATAGTGGAGGACAAGATATCGAAATTAACAATAGAATAGAAAATACACTGAAAGTATTTCATGCAATGAATAGGACATTTATAAGTAAAAAAGAAATATCGGAAAAAACAAAGATAAACGTTTTTAAAACCATTTATAGGCCCATCTTGACTTTTGGTTGTGAATCGTGGGTATTAAACAAGAGACAAGAAAGCAGAATTCAAGCCGTAGAAATGAAATACTTAAGAAGAACAAGAGGCGTGACAAAGATGGATAGGCTAAGAAATACTAGAATAAGAGAAGATTTAGAGATAGAATCAATATTTGAATTTATAGAAAAAAGACAACTAAGTTGGTGGGGACATCTACAAAGAATGGAAAACACGAGACAGGTCAAAAGAGTATGGGAAGCAAAAATACAAGCAAAGAAGAAACGAGGAAGACCGAGAAAGACATGGGATGGAAAAATGGGAGAAATACTAAAAAACAAAGGAAAAACATGGGCAGAAGCTAGAAATATGACAAGAAATAAGAAACAGTGGGCGAAATTTGTGCATACCGAAAATTAACATTTAGAAAGTGATTTGTGTTATATACTCAATTATAGAATGTTGTATTAGTTGATTTGATTGAAATGTAATTTTGGAATTGTAAATACTACCCTACACCTATCAGGTAAATAGGGATCTGATTATATATATATATATATAAATCAATCATGTTGGCACGCTTCTCCATAGCTCTATGAATTTACTGATGCTCCCATCCGCCTTAATTGTAAAAGAGAGAGAGTCAACATTAATTGTGTTTAAGTTAAGCCGAGGCATACATAAATATTATAACGTAAGTATCTTTTTGGCTCTTGTTTATAATTTTGATTGTTATTAATTGGCGTCCATGCGTTGGAACTCTTGGTTTCTTTAAGTAGAAGAGTAGTTTTGTATGCTACAAATTGACGGGCCATCGTGGGGCTTCTGTTTATATAAAAGCTGATGTTAAAAAGTATATTCCTACAAATAAGCGTAAATGCCATAGTGGCATTAGTTTTAGTATCAAAATGGATCTTCTGATTTAGGTAAAAAAACTTCAAGTCCATAGAACAGAATTACATGGATGTTAGAAAAGTAATTAAAAATGATTGACCGTTTGATTGAAGAAATATAACTTTGCAGAGAATAGAGAGAATGTTACCAAGTTTAGGAAGAATTGACATTACTAAGAATACAATCACATACATAAAATATTACGTGAATAAAAAAAATCAATTTGCGTTTTTATCTTGCAAAAGGTTAGTTAATGTGTATTTTTAGTACACTGTATCTATCAAAAAATCGAATGAAAAAGAGATACGCAAAAATCTCAAAAGTATTTCAAGCTACAACACCTTCAAAATTTCAACAAAAGATCGGATTATTAATCCGTCATTATTTTTAGATATATTACTTCGACGCATAGTAAATAAAATAAGTGTTCAATAGATATAATCAGCATGTGGTACTTCAAAAGATGGTAAAGTGTTTAGATTATTATTATATTCATAGATAATACGTAGGAAAATCTAATAGAGTGGTAACAATTTTTAATAATTTGCTTATTATGTTTTAAGTTAGTTTCATTCAGAATGTCGAATGACACTGTACTACCGATTATTTTAGACTTTAATTAATAATTATTGTGATTACTGTTAAATACAATTTGGTGTCATTCAAATTACACAGTAATTAAAAAGAAATTTGAAGAGTTAACAATTTTTGGCTTTTATTAACACTTTGTGGTATCACTATGTTGGGTGAGTAATTTTAAAAGTTTGTTATAGAAGTGAGTGGGTTATGTTTTTAAAACTCTTTTCCAATAACCCGTTTGAACCATATAAACAGTTCTAAACCTTGTAGTGTTGTAGCTTCTTAAGGTGGTAGTTAGCCAAGATATATAGAAAGGTTGAGAAAGTAGGCATCTTTCCCTGTATACATTTACAGCTTTCTTTACTCAAAGTCGCCATTTTTTTAATTTATGATATTTAATAAAACATTAGTTATTCTATAACATTTTTTTTGGTTTATGTTGATTGAGGACTGACAGCCTTTAATAAAACAATTATTTTAAACACAAATTTGACGTTTCGCCCTTCAATGTGGGCTTTTTCAAAAAGATTCTTTTTATTATCTGTTATATGTAATAGATATTAAAATATTAACATTTTAGATATATCAAAGGGAAAAAAAATTTAAAGGTGAGGCAAGGTAAAAGAAATTGAGCACGTTCACAAATCTAATTGCTTTATTTATGTTTCAGATTAACTTTTTAAAACAGATAACAATTAATATAAAAAAAATCATGTTCAAAAAATTTTATACATATAACAGATAATAAAGACAATCTTTTTGAAAAAGCCCACATTGAAGGGCGAAACGTCAAATTTGTGTTTAAAATAATTGTTTTATTAAAGGCTGCCAGTCCTCAATCAACATAAACCAAAAAAAATTTATAAAGTAAATTTACAGCCTACACAGAAATAAATTTAATAAAAAGAATACTTTATTTTAAAAAATATAATTTAAATTAGTTATTCTGTGAATATTTACCTTAATTTCTATCTTGGCCGAAAAACATGTGCATTTTGATTCTACAATTGAAGGGTCGGCCGTAACAACGTTGTATGTAACAAAAAAATTTAACAGCAACATGAACTGACAACAGACGTACCGCGTTGTTAAACGGCATACAAATTCAAGCTTTAAAAATAGCCTTTCGGGAATCTGTTTAAGAATATTTTATATCTCTATGACGCCAACATCTTCCAATAGGGATATACTGACGTTGTTACGGTCGACCCTTCAATTATTACTTACAAAAACTTATAGTTTATAAAGTTTTTTCATGCATCGAACATTGTTCTCTAATTGAGTATCTCTTCACTGATAAGGAACTTGAGATTTTGGAACAGTTTAGTAGCCTAGAGATCTAAATTTAAGTATTATGGTTAATTTAAAAAATTAACTAACAGGTGTTTCACGTCATTCTAATATACTTATTTGTCTAGATTATGACTTGACTGATATTATCAGATACTGAAAATAAACTTATCATTGTGAGATCTTAATTTGTTTATTTCAGAAACACCTGGTGGTCAACTAATTTATTTGTTTTTTTCTATTATCTAAAATTCTTCATTTAAATTCATTTTTACATGAAATGGTGAGTTTAAGAATATTTCGCAACATATGATAATATATACAGGGTTTTCTTTTTTTTATTAGTAAACACATAAGTGTTAATATTATTAAAACTGGTCTAGCAAGACCAACCATTAATTTTATGTTGAAAGTTTACACGAATGTTCAAACATGTATAGTTCATCCAACTATGTTCTATATTTAAGTTTGTCCTAGGCAGGGCCGGCGTAAGCTTTTGCGGGACCGGGTTCAAAAATGTACTTGGCTTAAAAAATTCTAAATAAATTATTTATTAGAAACATATTATTACATACTCGTGTATTACGATAGAATCATAGAGCTCATTATAGTTATTTATGAAGTACGTGAAGTCTTTATTCGTGCGTTTTTCGAAGGACAAACGACGAAAAAGCGAATGCTTCATTTACGGGAATGTGTCGATGACTTCGCGCATCGGATTTTTGCACATTTTTTGAAATGAACTTTAACAATAAAAAACTGTAATACTGTATCGAATTCAAAGTAAACATAAAACCAAGTACATGCCAATAGATGGCGCTCGCACATTTGTCAGTGTAGAGTCACTACATCTAGTCACCTAGGCCGCGCTGGTCAGAAATACCGCAAAACGCCGCCATTTTGGGACAGAGAAAGGTGATCTTTAATAATGGACAAATTAAACCACATTCTACGTATTTGATATATTAGAGGTTTGAACTTTAGAAAGAAAAACTTTTTAAACTAAACGTGGATTTGATTAAATTCAAACAGCTTAAAATAATAAATACTTTCGTGCTTTTTTGTCTCAATATGGCGGCGATTTGCGGGCTGCAAAGGTGACTAGATGTAGTGACTTTATGTCAGTGGATTATTAGCAATTACCAATCTTTATTTTGTGATTTCTAATATCCAAGTGGGAAAAATTAAATTAAATTTTAGGTATAATTAAAGAACTCCCTCACTGAACATTCTTTGACCAAGCTGGTGTCATTTTAACGAAATTTTATGCTGATTCTGAATATGTAAATCATTTCTGGGGAAAACACCCCAAAGGCTCTAAATTTGGAATCAAAAGTAAAAAAATGCTTAATCTCCATGACACTGAATAATAATAATTATATTAAGTTGCTATGATTTCCAAATTAAGTTAGGTTAGATTAGGTTAGGTTAGGCTAAATTAGGTTAGTATGAAAAAATTCGAATTTGCTTTTGCATAGCGATTTGGTTAGGCAGTTGCGTTTTTGTGGAGGCTATTTATTTATTTATTTATATTTTATTTCCCAATTACATATACAAATTTTTACATTTACAAAATATGCATTATTACTATTTAAATTATAATAAATTGTACATGAATGAAGCCTATATGGCGTCGGGAAAGTTCAGACAACCGTAAGTTAATAAAGAAAGCTGGATTACCTTTTGTATGAACAAGACTACGTAACTAACTTAAACTGGAAATATTTTTCAAAAATAAAATTGACGGAAACCAAAAAAAAGGAATTAAGACATGCTAATTTATAAGAAAAACGTGTACTGTAACTTAAAAGAAATAAGTTGAAACCATCAAGAGGAAAGACAAAAAGTTATGTCAGATCAACTGAATAATATTCATTTAAATTATAAAATACTTTATCTGTTAAGATCTGCTTAAGTTTAGTTTTAAATTTAGACTCATTAAGAGTTCTGATATTATATGGAAGTTTATTAAATATCCTTAACCCTTCACTTAAAAAACTTTTCCTATTAATATTTAATCTATAGTAAGGCAGACGTAGATTATTTGCATGTCTTGTCTGGTACTCATGAATGTCTGAGTTTGTTGTTAATTCTGTTGAATTTTTGTGAATATACATACAAATCTTATAAATAAACAAGTTTGACACAGTCATAATTTTAAGTAAATAAAACCAGTCTCTACAACTCTCAGTGCGTCTCAATTTACAAATTGCTCTCACAGCCCTATTCTGAAGTCGAAAAACTTCCCGCACACCTCCCAAATTTGAGTTACCCCAGAACTGAATCCCAGAGCTCAAAATGCTATGGAAGTGCGAGAAGTAAAGCATCCTTAGTGTTTCAAGGTTCATGATTTTGGAAGATTGCCTTAGTAAGTAAATGGCCGAACTTAATTTACCCTTTATGTAGTCAATGTGCGATTTCCAATTCAAGTTCTGGTCAATTATAACACCAAGAAATTTGACCTTATCCGCGGGTCGTATTGAGCCATCAATTGTGTGGATTGTTGGTGGAATAACGCTGTTTTGGTGAGTATGAAATTGTAATACATTGGTCTTATTACAGTTCATTTTCAACTTGTTTGCTTTACACCAGCTGAGTATATTATTTGTATAATTCGTTGAATTTATTATTAATGTCTCTTGATTTTTTGATTTCAGCAGGATACTGGTGTCATCCGCGAAGAGGATAGTTTTTGCATCATATTCGTTAGGTAGACAAAATACAACGTCATTGATATAGATTAAAAATAATAAGGGACCTAGAACAGACCCTTGCGGGACACCACATCTGGTTGGCAGTAGATTAGATAAATGCTGACTGATACGTCCATTGGGGTATGTGTGGGATATTTCTACTTGTTGCTGTCGTTTATTCAGGTATGTACGAACCCAGTCCAAGCCCACACCTCGGATACCGTAATATTCCATTTTATCTAGTAGAATTTGATGATTGACACAGTCAAAGGCTTTTGTAAGGTCGCAAAAGACCCCGAAAGACTTACCGCCCTGATCTAAAGTTTCCATAATGTCTCGAAGAACATCAGCAATGGCATCTTCTGTGGATCGGTTTTCGCGAAAACCATACTGATTTGGCACTAATACATTATTAGTTTTAAGAAAGTCTGTTATTCTTTTGTACATACATTTTTCAATTAATTTTGATATAGAAGGCAATAAAGATACTGGTCTGTAATTGTCTTTTAATTTTTTATCCCCTTTTTTATGTAAGGGTTTGATCACTGCAATTTTATACACGTCCGGAAATGTTCCCGTTTCAAACGACTGATTAATTAAATACACTAAAGGTTCAACAAGTAAGTCCACATTTTGTTTAATAACTGTAATAGGTATTGAGTCGTAGCCACTTGAATTTTTGTTTTGTAATTTATTTGTTTCTTTTAGTAGTTCTTCTTTTGTTATAGGATTTAGAAAAATTGATGCATTGAAATTTTTAGAATTATTTCTAAGATAAGTTAATGGATCAGGAGCATCCTCTGAACCGTCAGATCTTGTCAGTCCAGCATTTGCAAAGAAATCGTTGAGAATGTTTGCTATTCTTTTAGGATCATTCGATTCATACAATTGTAAGTTCTCAGTATTTCTATTTTTAGTTCGATTTGTTTCTTCCTGAATAATCTTCCAAGTAGCTTTAATTTTGGAATTGGACAGTGTTATTTTATCAGAAATATACAATCGCTTAGCTGCTTCAATCACATTCCGTAACATATTCGAATATTTTTTAATATAATTTGCTAATATATCGCTATGTATGAATGAATTAATTTTGATCAATTCTCTCTTAGTTCGACATGATTTTCTTAACCCTTTGGTGATCCATTTGCTTTTTGTTTTATGATCAGCACGTACTTTAATTGTTACTAAGGGAAAAGCTTTTTCAAAATGTTTGTTAAAAGTTTTTGAAAAATTTTGAAACTTTGTGTTTGTATCAGAATTGTTTAAATAAGTGCTACTCCATGTTTCTGAGCTGATTAGATTTCTAAAATGTTTACAGTTGTTTTCATTAAACATTCTTTTCTGGATGAATAAGGTGTTTCTGGTGTTTTTATTTGGTATTATAGAAGCTTCTAAGAACTGACCGTTATGATCTGACAGGCCTGCTTCTTTCGTGTAAGCTTCGTAGCTAGGTTGGTAGCAGCCAATTTTGGAAGCTTAGGGGCGTTTGCCATAAAAATTATTTTCATATGCGGAATAAGCATAAATTATTTTTTATGGCCTTTTTCGTTGCAAAGTTCTTAATTACGTAATCAAAATTTACGAGGTTTGAATGGTGGGAGTTTGCTTTGCCAGTCGTTAAGTCACACGGAAACATCGGCGTGACTACAGCAGCAGAGAAAGCGCGCGTATTTATAAGTTGTAACGTGGAGCCATATAAAACCCGTGCCGTCTAAAACGCAGGGCCGTCTAAAGCGCGGGGCCGAGTTCTGGGGAACGCGCTGAACCCGCCTCGCGCCGGCCCTGGTCTTAAGTCACTATATGCACTCACTCATTGTACTCTGCTTTTAAACATTGTACACCACACTAATTATCTTTTAACTTCACCAGTAACGTACTGGACACTAAGATCACGATGTACTATGTCACTATTTCGTATGTACCACGGAGCATTTACCATGTTTCGCAGCATTTTATTCTGGAATGTTTGTATACATTTTATATGGCACTCTTTAGCACAACCTCTGGTATACAGTTGTATACCATAAGTTCAGAGTGGTTATAAAATCTGATTATAAGGCATAGTTTTATTGGGTACTGACAGTTTGGAATTGTGTCGCAGTAGTCAATAGATTTGTCTATATTTGGGTCTTAGCTCCATGTTGCGTCCATCTTAGCTTTGTATCCAGCGTCATACCAATGTATTTCGCTGTATTTCCATATAGGACCACATTACCGCTCAGATTAATTAAAGGTGAACTTCTCAAGCTTTTATTGTTAGTCAATATGAACGGATCTGGCTTAATTCAACTTAATTTTCCAATTTTTGGTCCAGGTAAAAATCTGGTTAATAGCTTGCTGGAGCTTGTTCTCACTGCCAACACAGCAATATCATCTGCAAATGTGGCAATAGTTACATTATTTATTTGGGGTACATCACATGTTATAATAAATAAAGAATGGGACCAAGGATACTTCCTTGAGGTACATCGACTTTTATCTCTCTCAAGTCAGAGTATTCATCTTGTTTGATTCTGAATAATCTGTCTGTAATATAGGATGTTAACAGTGCTACATATTGCCTAGGCAATAACTTATTTAGTTTAAGTATGAGTCCTTTATGTAAAACCTTATCGAAGGTTGGTTTTGCCTAAAACCAAATTGGTGATCTGGAATTAGGTTCCTATCTTCTATTACAGTTGTTAATTTCTTCAAGAAGAGTTTGTTAAACAGTTTCTAGATGATCGGTAACAAAGAGATTGGTCTGTACTAAAGTCCCTAGATAATATAAAGTACCGCAATTACCGCCATTTTGGCGCCAAAATAAGCGGCAAATTTAAAAATCTGCCCGTTTTTTAAATTTACAAAAATACAATAATATGTGCACAGATTATTGTATATTTTATAAAATAATAGAAAAATCGTGAAAGGACAGTAGGTGATCAAAAAGAATTTATTCATGTTATTGAGAAAACAGTAAAAAATACAGTTTAAATTTATAATAAAATAACGTAGGGGAGCAAATTATTTCACTTTGTTCACCAAGTCACGCATTGCAACGCTTCTAGAACTTCTGTCTGTGGTGTCGACACTTTCCTGTGTACTCTTGTTGAACTCCTTCAAAGCAAAGAAAAAGCGTGTTCGGAAAAAAACCCGCACAAGGGCTTTCCAGTTATTTTTAAAGTCGTGACACTGTGACAAATCCAATGCATGTTTTGTTATGAATATGTCCGCAGCTTGTTCAAAATTGCAATTGTTGTGAATCAAATCTGATCTAATTTGTCTAAAATAATTTTCTGCACCCAGAAAATATGAAAACACTTCCAGTTTTGGATACATCAATTTGTTTTCTTTAAACTCCTTATATTGCGTTAACAATGAAGGGTTAATTTTCTCGTCGGTTAAATGAGTTATGGCGGAAATACAATTAGGACAGCGTATCTTTAAACCGTGTATTAAACTTCCCAGCAAATAATATAAGGTTTGTTTCAATATATCAGACTCTTCGGTAGTATCTATTGTAACAATTTCTGAACAAATAGTGTCGTTCTGTACCATGTCAAAATCCCTGTTTTTATTTTTACAATAATCTACTAAATGAGCTCTTGTGTCAGTATCGTAATTCCCCCGTACGATCTGGCACTCATATTGGGATAGAGTGACCAGTCTCAATGCAACCTTAAACTCATGAGGTCCAGGTACTGGCGTTCTACTGCGGATTACTGAAAATAAATTTTCCAGTGCATCTTGTGTTAGACGACCTCCCATTACATATTTGTACCCATATTGTTCCAAATATTTTTCCTGGATACATAGCGCAGTTTTTGTGGCCAATATTATTCCCGATTGGACAGGTTTCCACTCAGACTTGCCTCCAATTTTGAGACCATAAATAATGGTCATGAAATCGTTCATAAACTCCACAGTGTTTTCATGTATGCTCTCGTCTATGTTTGACCAAGCAAGTTTTGTATGTCTACTGGTAATTATTTTGAACCACTTAAATACAGTCTTACAAAACCAAGCAGTCGTTGCATGAGCCTGATGAATTTTCCCTTTCGCAATGAAATATTCAATGCCAGCACCTGTATCATGGTGCAGAAGAGCATGTGCTGTACTGACATCCATTTTTGCAAAGTGGGTAGGATGAAACATGTGTCCTTTAAGTCGTGGAGCGATTTTTAAATCCATTTCTGAATCTAAATCAAATAATTGTCTTATGGCTCCAATGTCAATACATCCACTGCCAAGCTTATATTTTTTTTGAATTACTAGATCAATTTCAAAAATTTTGTGCGTAGTCAGTGATATAGCCAGATTTTTAAACACATGAACAGGGTCTGGCATAATATACAACCTTTCTTCTTTGTTCAAGGGATGTGGACAAAAATTAACTATTTTAGAATGTCTACTGGCTGAAATGTTAAGTATTCTCCAGAAACTTCTATTTAGGGGACCCATGCCCGAAATTATAGTTTTCACTGTTACACCTACATCACTAGCTCGCTTAATGTATTGAAATAGTTTTTTCAGCACTTCATCAGCACTGTATGATTTTGCAGTCAGTTCATACCCCACTGTCTGTTTCCATCTAGTACTCATTCCAGCGAGCATGAACACTAACGCATGTGATGCTAGTTCCTTAGAACTGTCCAAATTCCCAGATAACAACATTGTTGGCCTTCCAACAACAGACTTTGTTGAGTTGTCAAACTGAAGCGATGGTTTGATAGCCATTTCATCTAACAATAGTGCAGCATGCCTTGAGTGTGGCTCAAATGTGGCAACCTACAACAAAAGACAATGTATTGATTGACAAGTAAAATTAACCCCCCGTTTGCACAAAGGTTCATCAAAATTAATCATTGATTAACGGCTCATCAAACCATGGTAGGTACCCACTGTTGCAACAATGGCTATACTCCATCCAGCGATAGATTGTGAGGAGGTTAGAAATTATTAATGATGTTTTTTGTTGTAAAAATATGTTAAATCGGTCGCAATTTGCGTTAAAAGTAAGAGCATTTTTGTTCGTTAATATCCATGGCAATGATTGTAACTAAATTGTAACAAGAATTCAAATAGTAGTTAACTAATCCTAACTAACGACTGAAAAACCGGGCATTTTAAGAGACTTAACTGAAACGCTACGGAGTATTTATACGTATGACGGGAGGTTTAAAAATCCACAATCTATCGCTGGGCGGAGTATACCAGACTTTGATGAGCCGTTGATCAATGATTAATTTTGATAAACCTTTGTGCAACGGGGGGTAAAAGTTACATCACCTTCAACTTAAGCAATTCAAAAACATCTTCAAGCAAACCTGGTTTAAATTTCAGATTTTCAATACGCAATTGGAGTGTCCTGATTGATGGTAGAGGAAATTTTTGTCTGATAAGTTCTTCATAACCTTTACTTCCACATGCCATGTACAGCTTAAGTGATTTTTGTATAGTTTCATTTGACCATTCTTTTCCGCGGTGATTGCCATATTTTAATAAATGAATTTGATCCTCTGAAAACAGCATTTTGAACTTTTCCTCAAGGTTGTTAATTTGTTTTTGCATAGCTTGAATTTGTGCTTTAGCTGCTCTTAATTCATTTTGTAGACATTTCAAGTGATCATTTTCATTTTGCTCACTATAGTCAGCTGATGTACCTGAAATAATATAGAAGTATAATTTTATCATCAGTTTTTACTAGATAAATTTCAGCAGAAATTACGAATTACTAAATAATTACTTGCATGTGATGCATTCAACTATAGATAAACAGTGTCTGTAGTATTAATGATTATGATGTTTAATGTTCTACTAACCAGAGTGTAGTGCAGAATTTGTTTCTAAATGTTCTTGATCCTGATTGGTAACAATTGGAGAAGTTGTCTCATTAGCACTCGGGTCTGCAACATTTGCAATTAGATATGATTAACAATTGGAACAGAACAAAAGGCATCTTACCTAATCGTTTTCGTTTGATTCCTTCATTTCGTGGAAAGTCAGCTATTGCAATCGTTGGAATTGCAGTTTTTTTTAACAACTTCCGATTATCCAACCTGTTTAATTCGAATTGGTCAAGTTCGAAGTGTGCCTGAAAATTACAAAAAATACATCTTCACATTAGGTAACAAGAATATGAAAGAATCGAGCAAATACCTATAGGATATAGGATACTTACCTCACATAATAAAGCTCGTTCTGGTAAGTCAACTCGATTGATAAATGCAATCCATGCTTTACGCCGATCATCATTTTTTGCTGTTGGTATTCGGAAAAACCGAAAACCGTTCTCGCCACGGTTTCGACATCCAGTAAAACAACAACTAGGCATGGTTCCAACGCACGCAAACACAAACAAATTCACAAAAATTACTCTTTCATGTCATTCATAATATTCATATGTCAACACTGTCAACAGCGATCAGCTGGTTGCCAACTCAATCACTAAAGTCCGCAAAACTCACCAGATCACCGCCATTTTGGCGCCGTTATAATGGGACAAACCAATTGCGGTACTTTATATTATCTAGTGACTTTAGTCTGTACGATTTGGCCTCATTTGATGGTTTTCCTGGCTTTGGTAACATGATGACTTCTGCCACTTTTCAGACATTAAGAACATGTTGTAATCTAAATGCTGCGATAAATAAGTATGTTAGTAAAACGATATCTTTTCTCGGTAGCTGTTTCAGGATCTCGCCTCTTACTATGTCGAATCCAGGTGCTTTTGTGGATTTAGATTATTCTTGATTTCGTTCGCTACTTTTTCGGTGTTACTGGCACAATCTCCATCTCTTCAGAATTAGCCGTTTCTTCTACGTTGACATGAGATTAAATTTCATTTGGTTGAAAAGTTACTGCTAGATGCTCCGCAAAGATTTTTGCTTTTTGTTTGTTGGCCCAAGTACCGTCATGTTTTTTACGGGTAGAACTTGATTGATCGACCTTTTGAGTCTTTTCGTTACTTTCCACAAGGAGTAGTAGTCTGTTTCTTCATCTTGTTTATTTAATGCTAAAGACAGAACACATGATATCATGAAATCGGGCATTTACCGTTTAAATTGTTCTTTTTGTAGTTCGGTATATATTGGACAAACACTTAGAAATTTTGGCATAAGATATAAAGAACACGTACGTCATTACAAAAATAAACATCCTGAAAAATCGAATTACGCCAAACACCTTTTAGAACAAAATCACACAATGACTCCTCAAAATAATATTAAATTCCTACATTTTTGTAATAACAAACGCAAATTAGACATTTTAGAAGCCTTTGAGATATACAAACACAAACTCAGGGTACCTTTAATGAATGAACAACTTGAGCTCAGTAATTCTCCGTTACTGGAAGTATTAGATGTTTAATTATGATTTTTATTATTAATTTTTATTATTATTATTATTATTTTATCTAGTTACCTATTTTGTATCTACCTTAGCGACGTGTTTGTTTATAATTATATTACCTTTGATAATGACAGCATAGCTGTCGAAACAATATTGTCAGGTATATTTTAATAAAACTGTGAAACTTTTAATAATCTTTATTTATTTCATGTTTCTTCATCCGCTGTTAAATTTTCAAGGTAGAATTTGAAAGATTCTTCCTTCAATTTTCGTATCTCTCGTTTTAATTGCTGGGTTTTGTTTATTATTAAGGATGGCTTTGTCCGACGAATCTATTGACTGTTGCCATCTTCTTCTAGCTCATCTTTTCTTACCAGTGTTCAAATTTCAATCGGATAATTGGCCTTTTTAAATATATAGGCAATTTCCTTGGTATTGCTAAATGCAACTGCTTGGATTATTTTAACAAAATTTTTAGCTTCTTGTGCGTTACCAAATTGTTCACACTGCATGTTTCTTGCAGATCATTTCTGAAACTTTCTCAGTCAGCAAATTTATTTACAGCGTGGGTCGGGCTTCTTTTTTAATTATCCTTTCACTCAGTGTTAAGATAGCAGATGAATGAACGGAATCTAAGTCCAGATATTCTTCAACATCTATAAAGTTGAGTGAAACTTTCTTTGTAATAAGGAATATATACAGGTTGTATAAAAAGTATTTCACCATGTGGAATAGCGTCCAAACGGTTTGGAATTTGGTAGGGTTAAACTATTTGTAAAACCCTCTTTTGGCATGAATTTCATTTGTTTTTTGCAACAAGTGTTTGCCGGATACCGCCATCTTGGATTTTTAAATGGCAACAAAGATTTAACTTCCTTAACGCTGGAATTTACATCTTGAAATTTAATCCATTTGAAGCAGATTTTGTTCCATTTTTTTAGAGCCAGTTTTAGAGTTGGGAGGGCGGACGATCTTTTTTTGTATTCCTTTAAGTCTTATTAATCTACTGGAAGCTCAATTTCTTTTAATTTGTAAAAAATAACTTTTCAGTATTAGAAAATGTACAAGTCTATTTCACTTCGAAATTTTCAAATACCACTTACAAATATATAGATATTGAAAAAATCTCATGACCGTAGGTAGATATAACCACCCTCTTTCAAATGCCACATATTCCCTTTTATCAAAATGAATAATTATTTCAAGAAAATGGAAATAAGATTTTTAAAAAACACAATAAACTAGCATTTAGAATTTAGTTGTAGGCAACACAAATAGCCCGGGCCCTTTCCCAGAAAACTTTAAATCACTGGGCCACTATAATGGAATCTCCTTGCTATTGCAGGCATTAGGCTACATAAATTACTAGCTACTGACAACTGACACCCTGGCGGTCAGTATGGTTATAAAAATATGTAAAAAAAGGTCAAGTCAAAGAGCAGGTAAAAGAACAGCTTTGGTAGCTAAGACTTTATTTATTGAAAAACTTTGTAATTTTATTTACATAAGATCATATTTTAGTCAACAAAAGTAATTCTAGGGGTATTATAGTATGTGCATAGTGTAAAAAATACTATTTAATAATATTGCATCCAGTGGTTTATTTTACAGAAAAAAAACATAGATACATAGTTGTCTATTTTACAAAATAACAATATTTACTGGCCAGCCTCGGTGGATTAGTGGTTTGCATGTTTTCTTCATAATCCAAAGATCGCAGGTTCGATCCCCGACCGAGCTGGTAATTTTTCATAGCAGAGAAAAATTTAAAACATGCCTTCTTTTCGGATAGGAAGTAAAACTGTAGGTCCCGTGTCAATGTGATGTTTGGCACGTTAAAAATCCCTACTGGGGGTGTAATTCCCCCAGATTCGGCTAAATTCTAGTAGGGTCGGCCAAATGATCATAGCAATCGGTGCCATGAAGTACGAAAGATGCTCCGCCATCCTCATTCCTCGCCCAAAATCAAACAAAAACAATATTTACTGCATATTACGCATACAGTGTGTAAATAAAGTAAGGAATAAAATTTATATTTTTGTATTATCACTTTTATTATTACAAAACTCCATTCTCCAATGAAAAAGCGATATCTAGAATCAAAAATAACTATTTCATTTCTAGCAGAAAATAAGAGGGTTCCATTTAAAACAAAGGTCGATGACGTTATAGACCCCACAGTAGTAAACTAAAAAATTTAAATTGACGTCCATAAAGTACGCAGGAAAAAAATAAAATTGACGTGTCCGAGCTATTCTTCCAAACAGTGATAATACAAAAAATATGAATTTTATTCCTTACTTTATATACAGACTGTATAGTAACCAAGAATATAAAACAAATAGGTACAGATAAAATAGAAAACTGAATTAACAAATTTATGTACAAAATTGTTTCGATGTTTCCAACTGACCTAGCGGTAATCGAATCCAGTCGTTTTTTTTACGGGTGTCGCCGATAGCCATAATCCCCTCATTAGGTCCTCTATTATCAGGTAAATTACCATCTTCTGAAGATCCGCTGAAGCTGCTAGTATTTGCTCGCATTTTTCACAATATTTGTTATCATTATAACATCGACTATAATTACGTTGCAGAAATGCACGAAATCAAAATTTCCAGGCAGAATCAATGTACGAGGCTATATTTGGTAAGAGAATCGCACGACGCACAGAAAAAAATTCATTATGATTAATTGGTTTTATGTAGCTATATATGTTACAAGTATAATTTCCAAAAAATTTCCAAAAAAATACTCCTTGGTAGCATATATATATATAAATTTCCGGAAAATTGTGTGATTGTCATGGATACAATTCAAATTTGAATTTTTCTATTGGTTCTCGGCATCATCGTGCGATTCTCATTATACTTTAATTGAAGACCACCGCTATGATCAGTTGTCAAAAATTTTATAACCTTATTTTCAGTTGCTTCCTTCGGTGTTGACATTCTTGAATTATAAGGGCATTTTACTTCAATAATGGCATCATCACCTACTAATCCATCGGGAGATGCAGCTAAAAATGGATATTTTTGGTCAACAAAAAGGCCGCAAGCTGTTACTTCTAATCCAGAAATTTCTTGAAATTGGGCAATTGCTCTGCTTTCGTTTTGTATGCGGTACTGAGTTGCCAAAGATCCAAAAAATTCTTGATAAAGAAGAGCCTTCACTGTGTTCCCTGTGGAAGTGGTTTTATTTAGTTTTGCAACTTTACCAAAATTGGATGCAGTTAATCGTTTGATCCTCATAGTCTTCCATAAAGAACTACTTCTTTGGCCTATAGTTAATTTTTCTATTTCAGCTGGGTCTTCATTTTTTAATTGCTCGAGGAATTTGGTTTCTTTTTTTAAATAGATCGCAGTCTCCATATCTTCAATATTGGCATTTTCTCCGTAATCGCCATCATCATCTGCAGCATGAAATAACTTTGTTGGTCTCATACCTTCCGTTTTCGCACGTCGTTTGTAGTCCAAGTTTCGAATTTTTTTTCGCTGTAAGATTTTGCATGTTTTCCTGGACTACAACCAGCTAATAATTTCTGTACTTTATAGTTTAATTCCCCGCTATTGTTAAAAGAAGTAGCTGCAGCTACACAGCGTGCTGTATAAGACCCTCGTTGCGAATAATTTATTCTTTTTCCCGCTACATATTTTGCAACAACAGAGTTAAACGTTTCCACAATATTAGTGTCGACATCTTCTATCAAACTGCTTGCATGCATAGCTACCCTATTAATCGCATTGACTATATCTTCGTGAATAGGACTTGACTTAAATTCGGGATATATATTTTCTTCATTTTCTTTTGAACCGTTATAGAAATAGTCTGCACTATCAGAATGTTCACCAAAAATATGTTTATAACCGTTCAAGATGTCGGATTGGAGTAGTAAGATTTTTTCTTTTGTAGAAATAGGTTGATTTTTTCTGTACTCGACTGTTTTTCTGTACTTGACTGGCTTTTTAGTAAGTGTGATTTGATCAATGGAGTCATTTTTGGTTTTTTAGCTGCTTCTTTAATTTTATTGCTTAAATTTCTGAGGATGTGGTTCTTGCATTATATCTTCTGTATTACAAATTGTGGTCCATAAGGAGCAACATCCTTAATTTTTCGCATAAGGCTGCTATCGCCGTCTCCTATTAATTTTCCGTAAATTAAACCATGCATCTCTATAGATTTCTTGAATCCATCGACGATTATTCCAGCTTTCATAGCAGTTGTAGAAGCATTCCAGTTTTTGAAACAATTATGCTCAATTGTTGTTTGTGATTTTTCTTCTTGTTGACATATTCGGCAATATTTATTTTTAATGCCAACATACAAAATTTTTTTAGTCCGCCAACTAATAATAGCGCCTACACCAGACAAGGCATTATAGTTCGATTTGTAAGATCGTTTTGACCATGCGCCATCAGCAGCAACAGTAATGATTGGTACACCATTGTCATCAAGTTCGCCAGTTTTGTTTCTTCTTTTCCTGCTTCTATCATTTCATCCCATGCTAAGGCCGTTATACCGGTGTATACTGCTTCCTAATGTTTGAAAAATGTTCGACTCGATATTGATGGAATATTTAATGCTGACGTAATTTCTTCTAAACACGCGTAACTCCCACCAGTGCATACAATACCTGACACTGCAGCCGTTGTAACATCAAGTTGCTCTTTAGCTGGATCTTCCGTGGATATGGTATCTAGTTTGTTACATACTTTACATTTAGTTGAAAAAATGCTGCGAAAACCAAGTCTCTTCTCGCTAATAATTTCCACATCAGAAAATGTACAATCAAAACCCTGATGTTTAAAAGATTGCAGAGATTTCAATAGGTACTGGATATCTACTACTCTTCGTCCAGTAAAATCAAACGATTCCTGAGGTTCTTCTATTTCTACGAACAACTCCGGCAATTCTTCATCAGAAAACATTTCCCTATAGCTTATATCTTCTATATTTTATATAGAGTATTACTCTAATCCAAACAAAGATACGACTAGCATAGTAGAATCAAACAAATGAATTAGTCTTAAAATGAAATTATAAAGAGTGGATATTATAGGGTTGATGTGAATTAGGATGAGCTTATGATGTTAAACGCCGTTGGATTTAAAATAATTATATCTAAAATTGAAAATAAACATTTATCGATTGTAAAAATTTAATTGTTTATTTAAGCCCCACTCAATTCAGTACACGAAGGTTAACAAATAGGATATTTGACAGAGAAATGAAATGAAGAGAAATTCTTAAATGATGATTGGGTACGATGGCAGAAGGCTAAAACACGAAGAAGTACGTACGTTATCTAATATTGCACATTCCGATTGGAATTCAATTGACAGTAAATAAAATTCTAAAAAGATTGACTCAAACTGGTAGTTTGAAGGATTACCTGAATGCTGGCGGACCAAGATCTATCATACGTGACCATAATTTTCTAGACGTAGTAGCGCACATTCGACGCTACGTTGACGTTGAACAGCAGAAAGAAGACGCGGTACCTATCTTGCACTAGTTTTATTCATACTCAAATGGCCATGAATAATTCGGCGAACACTTGTTTCCGAAATGTCAGGCATCACTGCTAACTCCTTAACTTTCAAACGGCGATCTTCTAATACCATTTCTTCAATGATTGCAACTTTTTGAGGCCTGACCGCTTCAATTGGCCGACCGGTGCGCTCATCATCTTCAAGAGATTCTTGCCCCAAACGGAAACATTTTGACCACTTTTTTACAGTGAAATATGAAGGAGATAAATCACCATAAACGCTGTATAAACGTCGTTTGATTTGATTAGGCGTGTGCTCTTCTTTTGTTAAAAATTTAATGACCGCGCGGTACTCAATTTTCGTTAGCTGCGATATTTTCATGCACTCGTCACGATGATTGAGTGGCTGCTAAAATCTATTATGCTTCTAGTCGTAATACATATAGTGTAGGCCTCTTACATGTTCAACTATGGCGCAACCGAGTTTGAACATGTTGGCACCTGTAGAAGCCTGCCGGGCCGAGAATTTATGCGCTTACCTCGTATGTATGTAGATTCTTAGTATACCTCTCAATTATTGGTTTGAGCTTTTGAGCTTTGTACTTCACCGAGTTCGTAATCTGTTGGCTTCCGAGGTCGGCGAACTAAAGAATTCCGTTAGGGTACAATTTAATTAATTACGATAAGAAGTTGTTTTTATCAATTAAAAAAGATTTTAGTAAATATCAATTTGTCTACAAAGCAAGTGTTTCAGATAGCCGAACAGATGCCTTGTTTGGTCATAAAAGCAAATAAATCAAAAATAAATCTTTGTCATTTCAAGATTTGCCAAATTATTAATGATTATGATTACACACTGAATCATTAACATTTACAATAATTAATATTGCATCTATACATCATCATTCTTATCAAAAAAAGTCAGAGGTTTACAATTAAACCAGTATGATTAATAACATTAATTAAAAATACGAAACTTAACAACAGTAGATGCTAAAAAATGATGATACTATAAGAGATAATTAAATAAAAGACACAAAAACAAATAACGGAAATCAGTCTTTAAATAATAACTAAATTAAATCGATAACGGTTATCTATTGATTCGTTCATAAAATCATAATCTAGACAGTCTATTATTTGTAATTATACTGCCCTCTTCTGTAGTTACGTTAGTTTATTTTATATGTTAGATAAAAAACAAAAACGAACAGAAAAGGAAAGTGTAACTAATTATAATAGGAGATTGTCTAGATTAGACTATAGAATAAACTGCTAAGATTATTAATCGAAATCTTTTGGTAAGTACTACATAGATGACAGCAGATGTTTAAAGTATTTTCAGCATCTTCTTATTCTTAGTTTGTAAAATTCTTATTAATCTTGTTTGCTACTAACGCAACATTGTACATGAGGTTGGATCACAATCGTAGGCTCTTAATCAGTATAACTGATTCAGTATTTAATTCATTTTAATTGGCATGATCTATGACTGTTTAATTTGGAACTTAGCAATCTTATCTGCCCCAATTAGTAGTTACATATGCTTATGCGCATAATTAACTTTTGTCTGTCTTATTAACTGTGTTTGTCTTCTACTTGCCTTTGCAATTTAGTGGAAGACCTAACGATAATTTAAATGAGGCTATTAGCGTTAGAATGTAAGGATTTTAAAAGCTTCTTGACAATGTCTTATCTGGTTTTGCAAATAAACGTTTAGATTAGAAAATTCGAGATGTCTCTTTTAAATGTACTTCGCATTTTCGCATTTCAAGGTGTTACCGTCGCGCTGTACGGTGATTGCTAAAATTATGAACACGGCACCGTACTTATCTGCGCTGCCCGGTACGGCGGTACATTGAAATGTACAAGGTGAATCGCTACATTGACCTTTATCTCGCTGCAATCGGGGAATGCTTGTGTTCAACCTTGGTTTAATTCGCTAAAGTGAACTGGATAAGAGTCAATCACAATGTAAAATACACTTAACCATACCAAAATTAACCAAATATATTTACAAACACAAAAATACACTAAAATGTCATCTACAGACCTACATATTGGTAGGGATTTTTAATTAGAAAAAACAAACAAAATGAAAATCTCACTATGGTACACTAGAATTTAGAAGTTAATGTTTAGCACAAGATTTTACAGTTAACAGTTAAATTGATCTAGTAGAAATGACTTTTTCCTAGGGTTAATAAAATGAATTTAACTAATAACAGAATAATTAATAATCCAGGTGATGGTTGTTATAGTAATTATTATAGTTTAAATTTAGAAATTAATAACTCCTTAGAAATCTGGGCTGTTATTTAGCCGGTTTTTTGTCTACATCTGGAGCAGCACTCCAACTTTCGCTTGATTAAAATATGCTTTGTTGATAAATTCTTGATAGGTATAATGGTTAGCATTATGAGATTTGCAGGGAACGAAAGTTTTTAAGAGTGGATTGTCCCGATGAAGTCTAGTACAAATTGGAAAACCCAGAAGCAAAAAACTATTTATAATTTAAATTATGCTCTAATTAAATCGCTGATATTTCATAATTAACAAATCAGACCCGGTTGTCTTAGAAAGTGCATTTATTTAATTAAATTCAACTCTAACAAATTCAAAAGATGGTTAGAGCGCCCAGAATCATTATTTATGAGGCGGTTGAATATTTTTATAAAGTGCTGTATTCATATTTGCCTACAAAAAGAGTATAGATCGTCTTCATTTCCTGTATGGTTTAACTCTGAAATAAAAAAACAATCAAAGAGAAAAAAGCTATTCACAGAAGGTATGAACGGTATGGACGTGATGATGACTATATACTTTTTTCTCCAACCGCACGAATATAACACTATAATAACAAATTATCTATAATATTAACTTGCTAGTTCTGTCCGTCCGTCCGTGGGACGTTCGTTTTAAGCGTTTCTATTGGTCCGCGAGGAGGAGAATAGGCATCCAGTGTGGCATATGTGTGTAGTAAAGGAAAGGGCGTCTATACATTATAATATATTGTACAGAAGTTTTGTAATTATATGCATCAGAGATGGTTTACTTTTTTTTTGTACATTAAATGCTTTTTCTTTTTAAATATTGTATTTACAGAGCTCGCTAAAGTCCTATATTGTTTTATATGAAAAGTAGACCATTTAGGAACTGTTACTCGTTAAACAGAAACCTGATGTTACGCGTTTTGTGTCATACTTTTCGCGGGTCCTACATTTTCAGTAAAATGAGAGTGAAGATTACACATTTGTGAGTATTTCTTAATTATATTATATAAAAATTGCTCCTTTACCCGGAAACAAGAATTTCTTAAAAAGTTGCAGTAAATAAAAACTAGCTTAACGTTATGTTTTTTATTCTAAACAGTCCTCTCACGGAGGTTACTAGTTAAAAGAGGTTGGAGAAAAAAATAGTATGTTTTTGGGTTTCATAAGATTGCTAGACTCCGCTAACTTTCTTACTCGTCCCAAAAACATGCATTTTTTGTACTAATTAAACAAATAACTATTTTGTAATTTAAGAGCACGACGTAATATTTTATATAACTATATAACCAGAACTTATATAACCAGAATTAAAAATAGTATAAAAAAATAATCCTAGAGCATTTTGGAAATTGATTAACAACAAAAAGAAATCATACAATATACCTTCTAATATGTATGTCTTATGGTAATGTAACTAACAACAACAATCATATCAGGAAACTGTAGATCTATTTTCAGTTTTCTTTGCTACCGTTTATTCAGGTATTACTGTTAATCGGGTTTCAATGTATAGTTTTGATTTTAAAATAGATTTGATTAATTGTCAAGTTCAAACTTTAAGATTGCCCTTGGAAGCTTACGATAGGACCTGATGACATTCCTACCTATTTTTTAAAGTCCTGTATGTTTACATTGACAAAACCGTTGCAATTTCTGTTTTATTAGATGTATTTCCTGTTTTTTGGAAATCTAGTTTTTTAAATACTATCTATAAATCTGGGCCTAAAGATAACGTAGACAATAATTATCGTGCTGTTTGCATTAAGTCAGAGGTACCAAAGTTCAGAGATTCAGTTAGATTTGATTGTCTAGTGAATAGAATTCATAGTTACCAATGTAGAGATATAAATAATCATCAGCGTGGTTTTTGTTCAGGTAAATCCGCTTGCACTAACCTTGCTCTATACAATAACTATATCATTAATAACTAAGAATCTAAAAATCAGGTTGACTATATATCTATACCGATTTTTCTAAGGCATTTGATAGGATCAATCATCAAATACTTTTAGCTAAAGTTAAAGGATGTGTATTTAATGGTCAACATTTGAACAGGCCCGGATTAACCTCTTTGGCGCCCTGAAGCCCTTCTACGACTGGCTTCTTTTGATGATATATCATCAATCAATCAATGAATCAGTAGTATACTATATTGGCGTTGTCCGGTAGACCTGCTGGCTTTGGAGAGGTGTAACGTATAGTCACTTTATTTTCAAATAGTAGCGATGCTATAACGGGTCGTCCGTTTGATCTGTCCTGCTTTAGGGAAGTGTAGAGTATAGCTCCTTTATGTTCAAATAGCAACAGCACCAGACCAATGTTGGCAACATTCAGTATTACCAGGTTTGACATTCTGTCTTACAATAAATTTTAGGTTTAATAATAATAATGCACAAAAATATTCGCAATTTAACATTAATTTGACAGTGGATATTCATGTTCTGTAAAAACGATCATATTAATCTAATATATACCGCGTAATTGTAATTTCCAAACAACTTTTTATTGAATTTCCGTAACAACACGCATATTAGTAATTTCTTCTTTACTAAAGTTTGTTAGGTTTGCTCCAGGATGTCGCTACTATTTGAAATAGAGGGGCTAGAGTGTAGAGTATAGCCCCTTTATTTTCAAATAGTAGCTACTACAATTGATCTCACCGCTGGAGCAAAAGCACTAGTAAGATGTCGGCGAAGTTGAAAGTTATCAGATTTGACATTCAGTTTTGCAATAAATCTTAGGTTTAATAACAGTCATGTACACAGTGCCGGTCTTAGCCCTCTTGGCGCCCTTGAGCAGAGTCCTTCAGAGCGCTCTTATTAACTTTAAAAAGTTACTGTTATCGAATGATTTTAATGATTTTACTAATTTCGGCGCTCCCCAAACAGCTTAGCGCCCTCGGGCGGCGCCCGACCTCGCACCCCCAAAGGCCGGCATGTACAAAAATATTCACAATTTAACAGAAATTTGATAATGAACAATCACGTTCTGTAAAAACGATTACATTAATATAATACTAGACACTTATGAAATTGTAATCTTAAACAACGTTTTATTAAACTGATGTAACAATATCCTCATAGTAATTTTTTTTAGTTAAGTGCAGTTGGACTGAATTTGCTAGATCTTTCTCCGACCATTTTAAGGTTCAAAGGGCCGGCCTTATTGACTAGTAACTAAACTCTGGCCGCGATACCTATTCAGAGAATGTAAACAGTGATCAGCTGAGCGCTCAAAGCTGCATTCACATATAATAACGCGTTACCGCTAGTAAAGCGGTAACTCCACAATTAACTTAGGTCAATAAGCATGGCATTGCTGCATCTATGAACGTATTTAAATTTTAGTGTTTTTCTTTAAAATTTTAAAAAACGTGTAACCGTGTAATATGAAGATTAGTAGTGGGCGTTTATCCGCATTTCCGCGCTTAAGTAAATGTCATAGTCTTAAGCGCACCCACCAATAGCGTTGCATTTAGTTTGTTTATAGTTTCCGATTAGCCATCGTAACTAAAGTAAATAGAAACATTTCAAGCAAGTTCTATTTTTTAATAGAAAATCATAAAAACAGGAATTTCAGGTTTTCAATTAAATCTTATTCTTCCGGCGGTTCAGTCCCAGACGTTTCTAAGAATTTGGGATTCTGCAAACCATGTCTGTCGCTGGCGCCACCAAAAACGTGGCGCCTGACGCCCGAGCTTCGTAGGCTTAGGCTTCAGTGTTAATCTGGACCTGCATTTGAATTAAATAGAAAGTTATTTATCAAACCGTTCGCAAAAGGGAAAATATGACAGCTAAACATCTTAACATCTAATGTTATAAAAGTTACATCAGGGGTTGCACAAGAGTCCCACTTAGGGTTAATATTATTCAACATCTTTATTAATAATTTAGGTGAGGCTTTTAAAAAAAGTCAATTCTTTAATTTTTAGTCAATTCTTAATAGTCAAATGTTTGCAGATGATGTAAACATTTTCTCACTCGTAAAGACTCCAAAAAAATGCTGAAGGATTGTAAGCAGAATAATTCTTGCCATAGGTGTGACATAAATGTATTCATTATTTTCCAAACGGATTATATGTGTAAATAGGCCCAAGTAACAGCGTTACAATAGGCTCAAAAGTTTCAAATTGTAGGCCATTTGACATTTTAACGCAACAGTGTCATAGTCAAGTGTCATAGTTTAGATACTCACGATTTCAAATCTATTTTAGACTGGAAACCTCAAGTTTCACGATTTCAAACGCTAATAATTTCAAGGACCTGCAGTTTTGATTCTTTAAAATAGAGACAAGTACTAGCTATAGCCTTAGCAGTTTCTGTTTCAGATATACACAGGCTCGAGATATTGAAAAGCTTATTTAAGTATTAACAATTTGCCAATTGTTACCCAAAAAATATGCGAAAATAAGCAGGATATAAGACGCATCACTCCATCTGTCGGCAAGCGAACACAAGCTTGTAGACAGACAGGTGGAGGATATTTTGAAAATTAATTAAGCGTTAAATTTAAGTTAGTCATTCATTTATTTTGTTTGTTGCTTTTCAAAAAACGAATTGTTACTTTACAAGATAATTTCATAGCCCTGTATCTCTGAAACAAATAAAACTCGTCCTACCACTTTTGTGTTTTTTACGCTTAGAATTGAACTTGTTTCACACTTCCTAAGCTTGAATACAACGATACGGAACACCTTGTATATCTGTATTTTAGTTAAATATGATTATGTATTTTATTATAGGGAAGTGCAGATTGTCTAAAACGTTAATTTCTATTATTCATTCATCAAATTCGTAGATATTTATAATTTTTCAAAGAATAATGGGTACTTCTAAGATAAGAGATTAGATAGGCTATTGTAATAATTATATGGGAAGGTCAAAATTAAAAGGGAGATAAATCTGTGGTAAGTTAAATGGTAGATAACTTACTACTTTACTTTCGTACAAAAATCGAAAATTAGGCATCATTCTAAGAGGCGCCAATTTGTTTTAAAACATTAATGAAAAATTTAAAATAATTTCAGTATACTTTAGTGTTTGCCATTGGTTACCCATGTTATTTCTTACTTAGGAGCCTTAACTAGATAACTCTAACCAAGATTAATATTAGTTAACAAGTAAATCTCAAAACATCCCAAAAAGTATAATGGGTCTAAACCAGGAAAGCGAGTATGACACACAATCGGGTCTCCATGAACGACCTACCGTTCTGAAACATTAACTTCTAGTCACTTCTAGTAATCACCAAGTATTTTTAAACTTGAATTTATTAAGTTTTACTTAATAAAAAAGCAGCAGCATTAACTTTAAAGACTAACAATTATATTATCATGACGTCGTCCTCTTCTACTCGATTAACTCTAGGATAGTAACTTTGAGACACCCTGTATAAAATTTCATAAAGTCCTTAAAAAACAAGTACTGGCTGTAAAACTAGAAAGAATAATGTAAAGATTAACTAATAAAAGATATACTATTTACTTTCAAATAATAATAATATGTGCAGGTGTAAAATAAAATAAGTGAGTAAACCAAACATGATAAAGATTTTAATATATCCTGATACCACTGATAATGCAACAATGTAATTCAAACAAATTGTTTTCTGATAAGACAAATCGGATTTTAAAAGCTGATTAAAATTCCCTTTCATAGTAGTAAACATACTAGATAATAAAACACGAATTTTGATATAGTATATTAAAGAACGAGTTTCATAAGGCAAGATTTATAATGACTTATGAAACGAGTTTTTTATGCTATTTTTTCTATTTTGCGCCTTCTATTCCCTTTTTAAATAAAAAAGAAAACGCAATTTAAAAATTGAGGGAATTTTGTGGTAGTTGACAACACTGATATGACATTTGAAAATTCAAATTTTCAAGTGAAGTTTTTGTCAATTTTCTGTTTTTTCAATTTTTTTTCAATTTTTTCAATGCTACCAACTTTGAAAAAGTTGGGCTATTAAAGCACTCAAATAGCTATTAACGCACTCTTTTGGGTGCTTTAACAGTTTTATTATAGACGCAAAATAGAAAAAAATATGTAAATCCTAACGAATGAGTTACAAAAAATTGGTCCTGCTTGTATCTGGATAGTTGGGAGTAGAGACAACAAAATTCTACTTTTCTACGATTCAAATCTCGACTTCTTTTAAACTTGACTTAAAAATATGTTGAATTGAACCACCATTGTGTAAACTAATAACTCTTACTCTGGGTATCACATATTAATTAATGCGGTGGATTTGCCACCTGGAGAAATAAGGTAGAAGGTCATTCGTTTGCTCTTATAAATGTAGACACACTTTCTGCTAGAACCTTTGGGTTGTAGCACCCAAACTTTGGGTTTAGGAAATCGAATAATTTCGCAAATTGTCTGTATTTGTTCCGATAAGCTAAGGGTCTGTACTGTCCACCCATTCTCTGAGAATTCTGTACCTTTCTTACTGCCCTTCCTTTGCTCATGGTAAGAACTTTCGATTATCGTTAAATCTCAATTAAACCTAACTTTGTTAACTGAGGCATTGTGTGAATTGCGCATTTAAGTGATAGACCTGCCTTTAAGCTTAACTGTCAGGTCCTCTCTTGAGCAAGGAATTGAGATATGCGCAATTAGCGAGTTACTCTCTTATCTGTGTGCTGACAGTTCTCACTGGTAGGAGCGAGGTTGCTATCTACTCTCTACTAGCTTTGCGTACTTATTTACGTACTCACCCGTAGAAGTCCACCTTTCCTAGGGAGTCTCTCTGCCCCTAGTCCAGCATGTAGACTTTCTACTTGCCACATCATAGGGTTGGCGCGATCCAAGCATAAGATGTGTTTAGTCAACTTGATGGTGCTAAGAGGTACGACGACTACTTTACAATTCTAATGCCTTACCTAAAAACAAACAAATAAACAAGCTTGACTTCAAGTCGAGTGCCAGCACATAACAGGCGGATCTGTAATTTTTAATGGTATTTTGGACCAAATAAGTTGGGATAGTCTGGTTAATCGAATTGCGACTGAAGTACTTCAGACCCATGTAGTCCTCTTCGAGTGGTTTCATTCTTCTTTGCTTCCAGAATCTTACGTAGAGCAGAACTCTACACGTCTTTTTTCTGGTCCGTTATCATCCCGCCTGGAATGAGCGAGTTTTCCTGGAGCTCTTTCTGCAAGACCGAGATTATTATTTCCGGAGATTATCGGGAAAAGGTAGTGGTACGCATGTCGCACGCATGAATAAATTCTCTTGGTCAGTACTGTGGTGATTATAGCATTCCCTGGATAGCGGTCAGTATTCAAGACAACGATAAGTAAACAGAGAGAGATAGTTTTAATAACTATCATCTTCAGCACATTGATTCAACACCCACAAACCATAAGGAAATTAAGCTGTCATAAATAAACAGTTTTTTTATTACCGTAGTAAAATAATACTATAGTACTCAAACCTTTTTTTCTTAAATATCTGGTAAAATTACTTTTATCTTCTTGAATTTCAGTATTAAGAGTTTTTCACAGTTTTCAAAGATTTTCCAACGAGACAAGAACATTCTTTTGCGTGAATGTGCTAAACCAAATGATGGAGAGGAAGTTCGTTTGCCTATAACGAGCATGCATAACAACGCAAGGATCTCCGACAAGTTTCTTCAGTGCTACAAGCATTTCTACTTTTCCATCACATCCAAGTGCAACCAAACCTTTGATAACTGTGTTCTTTTCTAGCAAAGATTCTAGGGTGCTTTGACATATATATTCTGTTTTTGAGCTCTCAGATGTTACACGCTCTAAATACCTTGGACCAGCATTTCCACCAAAGTTTTGTGCTCATCATTGCTTTATGTGCTTCTTCTCATATCGCTGTGTCATCTTTGCGCTCGTCAGCATATAATCTTTCTTCCTTCTTATGATTAAGTTTCTGTTCACTGTTTTGGGCGACCCCACTTGGTTCAGCTAGTTTATGTCTTCTAAGGCAACCGAGCGTTGAATTCTACAGAGGACCTTGCACGCGTGATCCAGGTTCGATCTCACTATCTGTTGGTGTATCTGAATTGTTCGTAACTTTATTCCGCTCGCTTTGGAGCATTTTCATTTTCAGTGCACTTCTTATTTTCAGTCTATTTTTCTTCACTCTCTTCGTAGTTTGAACTTTAGTCACCTCATAGCTGCAAGAGTTTGCTTGTTGCATAGTTTAATCTTTTTTCAATTTGTCTGGCTCGGTGCTTTTTCCATGGCTTTTCTCACTACAAAATAAATTGTGTAGCATAGCATAGCATTCGTGTCATATAATTAGTTCTTTTACATACAGACCTTACTAGTTTATGTTAAGATAAATGCTGTTTGCTTAAAAAAGGTTTATTTTTAAATTATAGAGAACGGAAAGCTTACCGTATCTTTAATATCAAGTACTTGAGGTTAATGGCTTTCAGAGAAGAAAATGTTTAGAATCAAAGTTTTAGGTTTAGAATGTGATTAAAAAGCCTTAATGAAAAATGCATTTAGAACTACGACAATCATTCAGGTTGTAGAAGTTACCAAGGCATACTACAGAAGAAAGGCAATTTTTCTATACGAACTAGATGATTGCAAACATATAAAGTACACTTTGTATATTTAGATATAAGCTGATCCATTAAAACTTGATGGATCATCTCGATAGATCACTTGGTTACAGCCCCGCCCAAAGAGCGGAAGACCTGGGCTCGATCCCCAGTCAGGGTGAAAATATTTCTATGCAGATTTGCATTTATAATATGATTTAATGTAAAACATTAATTAGTAATTACCTTTAATTTATTAATTTCCTTGTAGGATTATTGAAAATCTATATTAATTTTTTGTCGACAAAGTGCTGATATTGTCACGTGGGATTTTCGTGACTGGGGGTCGTATCAGAGGTAGAAATGGAAAGTAAACGCAGACCACAATTAATCATATACTGAACAACAAGTTACAAAACATTGAGTTTACAAATAAAGTATGAGGACGTATAAGTCCTCCTAAAACTAACAATAAACATAAGGGCAATCGGGACCACCCTGTACTAGCACTAAGTCCTACAACTAAGCGTTAGGAAACCCGGTAATTTAGGTTGCTAGTATACTACAACTAAGCACACTAGTGAGGTAAACGGCACCCCTGGGTGCTAGATTCAAGTCAACCCCTCAGTAAATAATAATAAAAAGGTACTCACCAGCTTGCTTCGAGATGTTGGACTGTTTGAGTCCTTTTCACTGACTGGATTCTAAGCTCAAAGCCAGCTGGATGTATACCGTATCCTCATGAATATTGCGGAAGCCTTACTGTATAAATGAATAAATTACAGATAATGAGATGAATATATAAATGCATAATAAGATGCAAATATAAATGCATACTGTATAAATGAATACATTTTTCCAATGATATGCAGACTGTATAAATTATTTCTAAGATGCATATGCGTGTTGGAGCCGCTGCATAGACGTCTGTAACCTTGATAATATTGTCACGTATCGGGTTTTGCTCAGGTAATTAGAGAAGATACTTACATACGTCGTCGCTTGGCTTATTGATAAGAGGTAGATACGGAGCTTTGGAATCGAAAGGATTGGGTAAAAGAAATAACACATAAAACATGGTAAAAGATTAACAAAGGTTTATATTAATTAGGTGAATAAAAAGGAAAGCAATTGAACAATTATAGTATTAATTAAAGAGTTAACTTACATATTAAATAATGATTTATTCGTTGATAAATCATCCTTCGAAGCCAGGTTCTTCAATGATTCCATTATGACTATGTTTCGGGTGTTTCTTGATGACACTACATTACTTGTTAACGAACTATTGCGAACGACCCCGTCTCAAGGGAATCTCCTTGGTTTTATTACTAAGATCTATCACGTGCTTCCACATGTATTACAGGAAGCTCCAGTCACGTAGTCACCGGAATGTTAGTTTCTTTGACGGATACTGTGGTTAGACTTACGTCTGGAATTAGTAACATTTAGCCAAACTCAGGATACGTCTTAACCAAAGGATTTAATGGTAAGAATTATATTTGAGAAAGAATTATAATTTAATGTATATTGAATAATTTAGAAATATATAGAATTTGGAAAATATCATTAAATAACATTTCGTGACAATATTTGTAAGTTGAGAAATTATAAAAGTATTCACTTTAAAATAATTCCGTTTGCGACAATATATTAAAGCGTGATGAAGCAATTATATACTTTGTGTGAGAAAATTGTCATTCTTCGTAGTTCACTTGGTTAGAGCCGCGCCCAGACAGCGGAAGACCTGGGTTCGATCACCACTCAGGGTAGAATTGATTTAAAATATCAATAGTAAGCTTATTTAGGTAGTTCTATTTATAGTAAATAACATTACTGGGTGTTAGCACAGACTGAAGATCTGCCAGTTCTTGAGGTTGTAAAGCTTTGATCTTTAAAACCTTATTTTAGAACTCTAAATGTATGTTATTTGGAAATGCAAAAATCTCTGATACTCCGAAAGTTTAAAACACAAAGTGAACGTTACTTTTGAAGCTTTACAAAGAACTTCCTTGGACTTCAAAGTTTTAAAAAGCTAGATGGTTTACGAGTTAGCTGACACATTCATGGACAAGTTGCTTTCAATCGCACCACTTGTTTTGAATTAAAAAAGACAGCACCTCAATTAAAGAAAATAAAAGCCGAGCAGAACATCAACGTCTAGGTTCGAAGAAAATGTGATCAAAGCTCTAATTCGGTGAGCGAAGAGAAATTGCACAAATCTAAGTACGATTGAGATCGCATGGGGCATGTTAAGACATTTTGATCAGTGTACTGTGTATGTAGTATCCAATTTCCAAAGAAGGATACGTATCCCTCAAGCTCGTTATTTTATAGTATATACGTTACTGTGAAAAACTGAAATTTGGCAAATGACAACGAGTTGCACAAAAGTTCATTGATTTTACAGCTCGTTTAGACGTGTCGTTTCCGACACCCACCAGAGCTCATCAATATTAATCGACATATTCGGTCTTTCACCGACGTATTTGGTGTATGTCGACATTCACTAATTTCGGTCTTTCACAGTAACATATTATATGGCTTATTTTTACACTGGTCGTAAAATGTGCTTTTGGGTTTGAATTTTCTTGTGTGACCAAAGGAAATAGCAACTGAGAAACGTAGATACATATCTATCGCATACTTACAATATAGGTATAGTAACTTTTTTTTTGAAAGGTTGGTCCTAGGTAAAAACATCTTTAAAATAATTACAAATTTAATAGTAGTACTATTACATTATATACAGACTTTTTTTCTAACCTTACATAGCTACTTAGCACCAACATTGTAAAACAGTTACTTATTCCAAGGCTTCGGCAAGCAGGCGATAAATGTCATAAAGTCTTTCCGTTTCTTCCGATGAATGTTCATAAATCTTTTCACGATGAACGGAAGCTATTTTTTTTCCTTTACTCAGACATGAAAAGTCAGATCCAAAACGATATTTTACTAACGCATACTTCGCAACACTAACACTTTTTCATTTTTATTTAATGCTAAAGACAGAACACATGATATCATGAAATCGGGCATTTACCGTTTAAATTGTTCTTTTTGTAGTTCGGTATATATTGGACAAACACTTCGAAATTTTGACATAAGATATAAAGAACACGTACGTCATTACAAAAATAAACATCCTGAAAAATCGAATTACGCCAAACACCTTTTAGAACAAAATCACACAATGACTCCTCAAAATAATATTAAATTCCTACATTTTTGTAATAACAAACGCAAATTAGACATTTGAGAAGCCTTTGAGATATACAAACACAAACTCAGGGTACCTTTAATGAATGAACAACTTGAGCTCAGTAATTCTCCGATACTGGAAGTATTAGATATTTAATTCTGATTATTATTATTATTTTATCTAGTTACCTATTTTGTATCTACCTTAGCGACGTGTTTGTTTATAATTATATTACCTTTGATAATGACAGCATAGCTGTCGAAACAATATTGTCAGGTTGTATTTTAATAAAACTGTGAAACTTTTAATAATCTTTATTTATTTCATGATTATGGAGTTCCACAAAATAAGGCTGGAAACAATAAACAACAATAACAATGAATGATTAAAACGTCTTCTACGTCTTCCTCGTTCATGACGGATTGGGAATAATAATTAGAATGCAATATAAGTAATAGCAAGTTGCTTTAATAATAAAACTTGAACCTTTACAAACACGAACAAATATGTATCTGTTGCAGCAGTGTGGACGTCTTTAGCGCACGTTGCTCGAAAACATTTGCGAACGTTTGGCGCCGCTTGGCGCGGCGGTCTGTACGCGCCTATAGGTTAAAAAAGGTGTTTTTTATTGAGTCTTTAGGACAATTTGGAGTCCTGCACTCAGCAGCTATGCGCAGTTGTTTATGAGCAGTTTCTGTATATCTCCTTTTATGAATGTGATCCCAAGCGAACAGATAACAAATATTTTGAAGGAATGGCTGATAAAAATAGCGGAACTACATACACACCTAAACAAATTATTCCATATACCTTTTTGTTACTAACTCACAAGTTTGGAATTTTACATGTGCGTCAAAGCAACTTTATAATTTGAAATATAACAACAAATATTATTAATACCGAAAACTCCATATACTTTACCATACACTCCGCGACAACTGATTAGCCTCAGACAAAAAGATACAATGTACACATTTATTTTAGGTATAAAGGCAAGTATACTATTTTTATATAACAAAGTAGGCTTAGATAACAAGTGCAGCATATGATTAATTATCAGTTTTGACGCAGTATAAATTTGATTGACGTTTTACTGTGACAAGCAACTTCTAAACCGCGACAACGAATTAGCTTCACCAACAAAAACTTTGTTTTAAAGTAAATTGTATCAAAAACAGTAATAAATAATTACTTTAATTTAATTTTGGAAATCAGTGAAATACGATGGGGCGCGGTAAAAGGTTGAGTGCGGAAGAAATAGGGAAAATTAAAGCATTGCACGAAGCAGGTTACTCTAATAAAAAGATTGCTGGTAGAATTAACAGAAGTTCGCGAGTTGTGAATAATTTTGTACGAAATATGGAAAACTACGGAAAAAATTACAGAGGCAGCATTCAAACTGCAACTACCGAGAGAGAAAGAAGAAATATTCTACGTGAAGCTTCTAATTCCTGTTGTACTGCCAGAAAAATCAAGCAAGCCGTGCAATCTACGGCCAGTTTGAGGACTGTACAAAGAATAATTAAAAAGTGTGCACATCTAAAGCGGCGTTGATTGCAGAAAAAGCCGGTTTTAACACAACGACATAAAGAAAATAGACTAAACTTTGCGAGAAACCACATGGGCTGGATTGATCAGTGGCAAACAGTTATTTTCACAGACGAAAAACGATTGTGTCTGGATGGTCCCGACGGATATTTATATTATTTTCATGACTTGCGGAAAGAAGAACAGTTTATGGCTCGTCATTATAACAGGGAAGCCGGGATAATGGTTTGGGGGGCTATTTCTTCTAATGGTGTGGTACACCTAGAAATGTTAAATGGTATTCAAAATGCCCGAAAGTACAGAGACCTATTATTAAGAGTGAAACCCATCATAGACAGGACCATGGGAGGCTTACCATGGATTTTTCAACATGATCATGCTGCTATTCACACTGCACGGTTTATTAGTACCTGGTTTGAAGACCAGAATATCGAAGTCCTAGAATGGCCCAGTGCATCACCCGATTTAAATATTATTGAGAATGTATAGGGATGGCTTACAAGACAATTATATGGTGATGGCCAACAGTATCAAAACACTGTACAACTAAGTAATGCAATAGAAGCTGCTTGGAACGTCATACCCCAAGAATATTTAAATGCTTTGTTCACTTCGTTAACAAATCGAATATTTGAGGTTATTCGCAAGGGTGGAAGTCACACTTTATATTAATATTGTTAAGTCAACTCGTTACATCTTCAGTTTTCAATTTTGTAGTACAATAAAACTATTTCCATACACAGAACCTGAGTTCTCCTTATTTTTGTTATTGTGAGGCTATTCAGATGTCGCAGGCTTTTTATAATAGAAATATGATTATTCAATTAAACGTGCATTAAGAATGTTAAAAATTCTTTTCAATAGTTTAATTTAATGATTGTTTCAAGCAACATAACAATAAAAAAACTATACTTGCCGTTATACCTAAAATAATGGTCTAAATTGTATCTTTTTGCTGAGGCTAATCAGTTGTCGCGGAGTGATGAAAATAGGCGACATTTTTGAAGCGCCATCTTTGCAGTTGGGTGTGCTAACTACTAAATGTTTTTTTAAGTGAGAAACCTGCATCTAATTAAAAATAATTTTTGACAGACAGGTTTATTATTTGTATGCTAGCCTACAACTTATTTTCAATTATTTGCCTAATAGCGTTTACTGTCTCCAGCCTTACTTTGTGGTACTCCATAATCATGAAATATAATATAAATACAAAGATTAATTAAAGTTTCACAAGTTTTATTAATATCTTAACCTGACAATATTGTTTCGACACTTTGTGTCATTATCAAAGGTAGATAAGATTGATAAACAAACACGTTGCTAAGGATAAATACATACAGAAAATAGGTAACTAGATACAATACATAACAAAAACTAAATATCTAACACTTCTAATAAAGGAGAATTACTAAGCTCAGTTTGTTCATTCATTAAAGGTACTGTGCGTTTATGTCTGTATATTTCAAAAGCTTCTAAAATGTCTAATTTGTGTTTGTTGCAAAAATGTAAGAATTTAATGTTGTTTTGAGGTGTCATTGGGTGGTTCTGTTCCAAAATGTGTTTGGCATAATTCGATTTTTCTGGATGTTTAAGTCTATAAGAGCGTACGTGTTCTTTGTATCTTATGTCGAAATTTCTAAGTGTTTGGCCAATATAAACCGAGTTACAAAAAGAACAATTCAAACGGTAAATGCCGGATTTCATGATATCTTGTGTTTTGTCTTTAGCATTGAATAAAAATGAAAAGGTGTTGGTGTTAGTTTTATAGGTTATTTTGTAACTGGTGGTTTTTCTTAGTATAGTTGCAATTTGTTCTGATATCTTGCCAAAGTATGGTATTGATATGTAGTTTGTGTCTTGTATTTGAGTGTCAATTGGAAATATTCTTTTGATAGCTAACCTATAATCTCTTTGTTGAATTAAAGTGTCAATCATGTTATGGTTATAATGGTTTGCATATGCTAATTGTTTGATGATTGAAATTTCTTTATCAAAATGTGATCGTTTCATTGGAGTAGTTAAAGCTCGGTGTACTAAAGATCTATAAGCCGCTAGTTTATGCATTTTATGATGACATGAATCGTTAGGTATAGTGACGTCTGTGCTTGTGGGTTTTCTGTATATGGAAAAATCAAATTCATTGTTTGTATTAATTGTAATAGTTAAATCCAAAAAATTAATAGCTCTATTTTGTTCTGTTTCTAGTGTAAACGTGATGTTTGAGTGAAGACTGTTAATAAGAATTAAAAACTCATTGATAACCTCAAAAGAACTGTCAAAACAAGCTAAAATGTCATCAACGTAACGAAACCAAAAAATAATGTGTTTAGAAAGATCTAATTCAAATATTCGATCTTCCAAATTATCCATAAATATGTTAGCTAATAGAGGACTTAGAGAATTACCCATAGGTAAACCATCTTTCTGTAAATAAATTATATTATTAAAAGTGAAATAATTTTGACTGATACAAAGATCAAATAATTGAATTAACTCTAATCTTTTTACTAATTCTACATTACTATTAACTAGGAAATTATCTAACAAAGGAATACAGTCTTGTGGTGGAATCTTTGAAAACATGTTACAAATGTCAAAGCTTACAAGTTTTGAATGTGCTGGAAGATGTACTGTAGTTTTTCTACTAATTCTAATGAATTTTTGACAGAGTATTTCGATTTGTATCCTATGATGCTAATAATATGGTTGAGTTTCTTGGACAAGGTGTGATTAGGTGCGTTGATATATGATACTACTGGTCGTATAGGCATGTTGTATTTATGTGTCTTAATCAGTCCATATAGCTTTGGTAGTTGAGGGTTTTTATGTATGATTTGTTGTTTTTCTAATTCGTTAAAGCAGATATTGCAGTTTGCTAAAGCTTGTTTTATTTCTTTTTGAAATTTTGTGGTAGGATCTTTGTTTAAAACATCTAAATTTTCTTTATTAATAAAATCATTAACCTTTTGTGTGTAAACATCTTTCGAAAGGATTACCAAAGTGTTACCCTTATCTGCTTTAACAGAAATTAAATTGTTTTCTGTAATTTTATGTCTGATAGATTGAAGTAGTGACAGGTTAGATGTTTTATTCTGTGTTTTGTCCTTTTTCAAAGATATTTCTTTTATCAGATTCAAGATTTGGAATTTTGCATAATTGTTGTGATCTTTTCTGAGTATACTTTCACATTCAACAGCTAAGCTTTCTTTAATTTTGGTAGTGAATTTTGGAAAAGGACAAAATTTGAAGCCTTTGTTAAGAAATTGTTTTTCTCTGTCATTAAATTGTGTATCTGATAGGTTTATAAAACGTGGATAGAAGTTTATCGTATTCTGGGTATTATAATTACTGTGTATTGAGCGTTTTTGTTGGGTGAGGTTTTGTAGTTTCTTTTTCTGAGTAGGTATTGTATTTTTGAAATTTAATATGACTGACAGTTTCTCTAACATCAAAATCTAAAATGTCAAATTGAATATTATGTAATTTATGTGCAAGTTCTGTGTGGAGTACCTTTATATAAATGTGCAAATTGTCTCTAATTATAAACCATTTCTTTGCTTCTTCTTTGACCCATCTTCTTTTAGCATTTTTGATAATTTTCTCAGTAATGTAATTACTATTTTGGTAACACTGTAAACACATTTTGGAACAGAACCACCCAATGACACCTCAAAACAACATTAAATTCTTACATTTTTGCAACAACAAACACAAATTAGACATTTTAGAAGCTTTTGAAATATACAGACATAAACGCACAGTACCTTTAATGAATGAACAAACTGAGCTTAGTAATTCTCCTTTATTAGAAGTGTTAGATATTTAGTTTTTGTATGTATTGTGTCTAGTTACCTATTTTCTGTATGTATTTATTCTTAGCAACGTGTTTGTTTATCAATCTTATCTACCTTTGATAATGACACAAAGTGTCGAAACAATATTGTCAGGTTAAGATATTAATAAAACTTGTGAAACTTTAATTAATCTTTGTATTTATATTATATTTCATTTTCCAAATAATTTAGAAATGTCAGGTTTATTTGCATACCACACTGCAAGAGGCGCTATTAAATCTTGTGTCCCATTTTTGAAAATAGGCTCCCGGTATTAACAAGTATTTGATTAAGAAATAACAGAATGTTTTTATTACTGTTCTGCTAACATATATACACTTATACAATTTATCTAAACTAGTCCATATTTTATCACAATAATTATTTTGACTCATTTGCTTAACTCGGGCTTTGCCCTCGTTTATCAACAGTGCCAATTCGCGAAAGTAAATATGACTTCATAGATAGTTGTACAATATATTATTGATTATATCATCCAGCATTATATGCGTGTGCGTAGCACAGCTGCTGGAGTTCAAAAATTATTCATTTCTAAAAAATTATAAACCAATTTAAGCAAATTGCTCAAGTTGTTATATACTGAAGCTGAATATACATTAATAGCGAGAAAGAAGTAATTTATACAGTGCCATCTATCAATTTCTTGGTAACTTAGAATTGCCAACTACGATCAAGTACTTTAATATTGATTATTACTACGGAAAACTTATTTTGAAAAATGGGTGCATCTAAATTTGACATTTTTAAAATATTTGAAGGGTAATTAAAAAATAATCATTCCGATGAAAGATAAAATAATTGTAAAAGTTTATATACGCTAGCATAACAATAACAAACCATTGTTTAACAATAATAGTGCTATTTTTTAATTAAATGCAGGTTACTAATCGAAAAAACATCGGCTAGTAGTACACCTATCTTCGGAGATGGCGCTTCAAAAATGTCGCCTATATAACCCCTTTATTTTCAAATAGTAGCGACAACGATTGATCTCGCCGCTGGAGTAAAAACACCAGAACGATGTTGGCGACATTGAATGTTACCTGATTTGACATTTTGTCTTACAATAAATCTTAGGTTTAATAATAATAATCATACATAAAATATTCACAGTTTAACATTAATTTGATAATGGACATTCATGTTCTGTAAAAACGACTATATTAATATGACATATATATCCGTAACTCTAATATATCGTTTAGGTGAGGTTAAGTTAGATTGAGGTATTCTAAAATTGGAGTAATTTCGATCAATAAGAAGTAATTAGTAATAAGTTAGTAATTAGAAAGTGATCTTTTACATCCTCTTTTACGCTTCTTATTATACCTATACTGCTTACACTTTGTAATATAAATACATGGTGGAAGCAGTGTCAGTGCCATTATTGCAACATGAAACAGCTATACTTTGAATATGGCAATAAAGTGTAATTTATATTGCGTAACACATTACGATCTATTAAGAATTAAAAAATAATGTATGTTTCTATCATAACCATATATTAGCACTCGTAGCCCAATTTTTTATTTTTATTTATTTATTATGCATTCAGGCCCTCCGTGGTCGAGTGGTAAAGATCCTACCTCTCGTTCAGAGGGACAGGGGTTCAAAGCTCGGTTGCGTGTTTGAGCTCCTTAGGTTAAGGTATGAAAGTTGTATGAGTGATAAAGTATGGGGGAGCGTAATGTACTTGCTACAATAGCTCCATTACCTCCGTTGCACTCCCATAAGAGTTTGTGTGGAACCCCGACATTGCGAAATGCGGTAAAAGGGGAATGGATTATGTATGTATGTATTATGCATTCCAATAATGGTATTTATACACCTTACACTCTGTAGGCACTATAGCGCCCTGTAAATATCTTATTGTTTTTTCTTTGGTTCTAGCTTTCCAGTCCAATCTTCTACATTGTTCCATATTCATCATATACCTGGTATCAACTTCCATTAATTATGTAAAATCAGATTGTAAAATGTTAGACGTATGTAATCAAAATGAAACTACAAAAATGTATCAAAGTTGTTACCACAAGGAACCAGTGAAACCTAGACCACTTAATGAATCTGAGCCTGATTATGGAAAGGCAAAAGAAGAACTCAAGAGGCATTGTCCAGAACTTTTTACGAAAGGTAAGCTAAAGAAAACTAAAAGTATACAAAAGAAAACTTGTTTAAATTTTTTAGATGACTTAGAATTATGTTGTACTGTCCACCAAGTTATGACATTTGCCGAAAATATGGACAAGATGAGTATGTTTACACGATGCCCTTCATGTATTCGAAACCTAAAAGGGCATCTGTGTGAATTTACTTGTTCACCAAATCAGGCCAGTTACATGAATAATACTAAAAGCAGCCTTGAAGAAGGAAACCAAAAGCCTAAAGACCCTAGTATTACTGAACGTAAGTATAATCAAACCTGTATTATAAGTGCATTATGGAGTAAAAACGATATTTCCTGCAGTTGAAATTCCTTTTCTCGTTAACTTCTTGGTCTAATCATAGATATATCTAATTCTGCCATAGGTGCTATTTTTTGATAAAATCGAAGTATGGGCTGACGATCATGATAAACTTGATCAGATTAAAATGGGAACTACGAAAACTCATAAGACGAAGGTTTTTCTTGTTGTGCATGCACATTGTAGGATGCTCTTAATAGCCTTTGCATGAATTGTTAAACTAGTCATGTCAATTGTTTTCTTTTGCTGAACGAATTATTTCAGTTAAATTTGAGCTAACCAATCAATCTATCACAAAGCAGTAAGAAACCTCAGTGCGAATACAAACTCAGAAATATGTGAAATCTCATTTCATACCGTCGCTCTAAGCATTGCACTGTAAGGATCACCAACTCGAAGTGGTGCAGCTCCAGCCAATTAACTTCCGCTTTACCATACAAATGTTTCCATATCCTGTCGTGCCGAGACTTTAGTAGATTTTTAATTTTTTCCAGGTTAACTTCAGTGGTTTTTACTCTCAAACACTTTCTGTTTTAGATTTCTACGTAACAGAAACAGACATTTATTTAAGTAAAGACTATATGCTCAATACCTACGACTCTTGCAGATACGTAGCAATGCCTAGTACTGGCGGTCTTGTAATGGACACAACTTGTGGAGATTCTACAGCAGCAGATTGTACACCTCAACAGTAAATGCTCATTAATTTAAAATTTTATATAAATATAACCAATAATCGTTTTGCAGATGGTTTGATTTCTTTGGTTATTCAAGCGGAATGTCTCCATTCAATATTTATTTTAAACCAGCTCTAGACCCTTCGACTCCAAGCATTAATCCGAAAACTGTAGGATGTAATGAGACTTTTGATGTAAGTAATATTTTATAAAATCAATCATTTATGTAAATTTTAATATTTTAAACAGGAAGATTCGTCAGCTTGCAGTTGCGTTGACTGTCCTTTATCGTGCATAACAGATCGTTTTGAAGGTCCCGAAGAAGGGTATCAAATTTTGGGCTTGAATGGTTATACTTTTATATCTGCAATAGTACTTTTTCTTGTAAGCGTACTAATTGTGGTAGTACTGTTAATCACTCATAAAAGGTTTCCTGATAAAGAACCAGGTAAATATATTTTTATATTAAAATGTGCCTTTAATAATAATCTATCGGCGTTTTTGCAGAAGATGAGATTAGTCATGATGACAAACCTAGATTTCTTGAAAGCTGCTTTAAAGTCTTGGGGAAAGGTGATAGCGAATCAATTTGGCAATACTGATGACTTCTTTCTAACTATATTCTTATCTTCAGCTATGGCTAACCATGCTGCGATTGTACTTTTCGTATCGTCATGGATTATATTAGGTTGTGGCTATGGTGCTATATATTTGGATGTTACTACAGATCCAGTACAGTTATGGGCTTCGCCTGAAAGTCGCAGTCGCTTAGAAAAGGATTATTTTGATAAATATTTCCAGCCATTTTATCGTACTGAACAAATCTTCATCAGACCTGTTGGATTAAACAGCGTAAGTAGGTAACGAATGTACCATGCGTCACAATTTAAAAAAATGTTATTTAAAACTGTATTTTTTAAGATTCTAGTATTTATACTACCGTGTCTACTTCAATTTCTTTTCGCCTGAATGTTATGATCTAGATAGGCTATACATTTCATTACCTATAGATACCTATGTCATTGGATAGAAAAGTATTAATAAAGCTATAATTCTAAACCAGATTATAACTTGAGGAAATTAATTAAAAATTGTGATTTATTAAATAATTCAGTAGTTGACTAATAATATTGGGTATCCAGTGGAAGAATGCCAATATTTCAATAGGAAATTATCTGTTTCGCCATTTAAAATAGAATCGTAATTTTATTATCACTGATAGCTTAACACACAAGCCAAATAGTCCAGGAACCACCAAATAACGCATTTCGGGTTCAACATAGCTACGATACCGGGTTCACTTCGAAAAATCGATATTCTAGTTATACAGAATTGATTATGTTCTACCGATGCGCGATGACGGCGTGGTGCGTAAGCAACTGTTAACGAGAGAAGGGAAAATAAATCGAAGTCTGTAGGCGGGCATAAGATGTAATGGATATAGTAGTTCAAAAAGTACCTTTCATCGGGTCAAATAATCATTTGTACGGAAGATCCATATACCGGTTGGAAACGCATGGGCTTGGTATACGGATATAAAAACGTTCATAGAAATAGTGAAACAATCCATCGGTAAATCTACGATCGCGAGCCGAGTCAAATAAATAAAAGGCATGTAATTAAAGTTGCAAGTAACGGAATTATCATCAGGAAAATAAAATAAATACTATACTTCCTACTACATTTTGCTTTCTGGCAATACTGTAATCAGAAGAGCCACTTTGATCCATAGGGTTTGTAGTAGGGGGTAGAAGTTGCTAAGCTTCTTTATGTATGCTTTGACTTAAGTGTTAACAAACCAAAACAACTCTTCTAGTACAAATTTAAAATATTGACAAAAATCACATTTATTCTAAAAGCTGGAGATAACATAACTTAACCTAACCTAATTTAATCTAACTTAACCTAACCTAACTGAACATAATCTAACAATCGAATATAACTTAACCCAACGATAGCTACGCTTGGTAATCGAACTCAACCTAACTTATATTCACCTAACCTAACTCTTTTTTAAATGAGGTATTGACGGCGCTTGCGCTAATCGTAACAAGTGACCTTGATGACACCACCCAACCACGAAAGTGCTGTGGTATTACTGCATAGCTGTTACCTTCTTTATTGTCTTCTTTACCTGCCTACAATTACAAAGATACACTATTACGTTGCTATAGTACATACATATGAAATATTGCGTCTAACAATAAGTATACCCGTATCTAGCCACTGATAACTCGGTAGCATGCCATACTTTATTGACTGCCGCTATTGCTGGTGTACCTCTTTTTTTCCACTCTAAGTATCTTTGCGACCATATTGTCAACCTTGTTCAAGTCTTGAAACAATATCGGAACTATAAGGTAGTTTCTGGGGTCAGCCTCATTCTATTGTAGTTCTCCATTTCTGTTGTTCCATCTGGGACAATTGAAGAAGGTGTGTTCAGAGCCGTATTTGTCATCGCAAGTACCGGTATTCGTCTTTCTGCTTCATTCTAAACCTCTTTTGGTAGTTGTGTTCCGCTTAGTCCTCCTAGTAATGGGGGTATATAGTAATTTATCTCTCCAGGTTTCCTGGAGTTCCATTGCTTTATATCAGGAATTAACTTTAAAGGGTGTCTCTATGTTTTTTTCTATTTCTTCTCTCCGCAACACTAATGTTTTCGTACTTGTTAACTCTGCCGCCCACCGTTAGGTCAATGGATGCTGTTCCGGTAATAACCTTCAAAGTCTCTGTAAATACAGATATCCAATACTTATTTAACGTGGCCCACCTGCGTTCGCTTATGACCACTTAGTCCCGTTGGATACTACAAATTGAGTTACACTCAATTAGCGCTTCAGTTACTTTAGTAAGAGCTACCAGTAGCACACTGGTGGGAGTGAGGTTGTCTATCCACCCTCTACTACCTCTCCAGGCTAGCGTATGAGCTATTAACGTGCTCACCCGTCGGGGTCCGTCTCCGAGGGAGTTCCAGCCTAGTCTAGCATGCGTACTTTCACTGCTCGGACGAGGCCAACCTCCAACCAACGGCCTAACGTGTGGCTGGGACTAGGAAACTGGGTCTGCCTAGGATATCCCCATCTTAAGGTTGTGTCAGACCCGTCCGACATTACCTAAAAGTAGAGACCAGGTCGATATTAACTAGGTGGTGTCTTAGATGGAGAGGCTATATATTCGCATCAACACCCCTTATAAAGTGATCTCCTGGAATAGCTTTCCTGGGATCGGCTATACCTATAAATCTTAAGCCACCGAAGTGACTCAAACTAGTGGTCCATCGCAAGGTTTCTCTAGCGGAATCCAATCCACAGTGCAATGTGACTATCCAGGGACTCCAGGGAATAGCACCTGGCGATACAGTCTTCTTAGACTTAGACAGCGGTCTGGGGGACGCTGCCGGGATAAACTTTACTAGTATCACTCGCGTCCTGGAGTTTTGCCCCGTTCTGAGCCCGATCCCAAACTAAGGGACGGACCTTAAGATCAGTCCAGTCACAGTCTAACAATACCAGACGCCGGCCAAGTTGTCGATCTGTCGATACAGTTCGATAATATTCGTAGATAAATATCATGACTTTTCTTCGTATTTTGATTAGTTCTTTCATAGGTCATGACCATATTGTCTGTAAAAACCTTTTAATTGTAGTTGACTTTAGATTATTTCGCCTGTACTGCGTGCGCGATATCCTCACATCCGATTTGTATCAGGTATACCTGCTGAATTATTAAGCAATTCCTTAACTACATCTCTTCATCGTGCTGTATTGAACGCGTTTCTACGTCAATAGTAATCATAACGCGCAAGTCTTTTTCTATAATGACCTGTATTTTTGTATTGTGTATTTTTTCATGGCATCAATCGCGCTTCGACCTTTTGTAACATCTCTATTTTGGTACCTACTGAACACCCAGAACGATACTTACTGTACATTAATGCACCAACTTAAGATCTCTTTTGTTGACAAAATTATAATCCAGGACGTAGGTACTGATCTCTATAGCTTATAGATTGTAAAAAAAGTTTGAGAGAAATAATGATTGTGTGCGCCACTTGCTCGCAAGTCATTACAACACATCCTCAAAGTCCGCAAGCAAAAAAGGATTCTGAGTTACATTGATTGGATTCAGTAACTAATCGTAATTAGTTAAATTAATGTTAGGCAGGTTCATGTATTGCAATAACTCATGCAAGGGAACGGCCCAACATCATCATAACCATATTCAGTTTAAATTGATCTATTCATAAATAAGAAAATTCTATTGTTTAATAAACAATGAAATCATCCTTTATTACCATAAGCAGAGGGGTCCCTTTTTAGATATAAAAAATAATTGTTCATCATAACAAGTTAAATATCAAGGATAAATATACACAATTTTAAAAGCTAAAAACAACTTAGATAATAATGTTCATCGGATACTCCTAAATATACGTTAATATCTATTTAATTATTCAAGACCTCACTTCACTATATTGCCCTTTATTTTTACATCACATCACTGTAAACTGTAGAACTGTAGAACTGTGTTTTGTCTAACTGAAGAATTGTAAACACAGGTGACGATGATAAAGTTACTAACTGAAATTTATATCTGAAGTTGCGAGAATAATGTCGTTTATAATATGAATATTGTCTTTCATTTATAGAAAACTTTAAACTCATTTAACTCCAATGGGAACATCACTCTTTCGCAGATTTTTGTTATTCGAGCAAATTTTGATTGCCAACAGTTAAATGGTTTCAACACAACTATCTGTAAATCTAGCGCGAAATTCTGCACCCCACAATGTAATTAATGTAACGTTAACCAAATAAAAAAGTTAGGAGCATAAAAAAGTTTGATTGATTATTAAATTTACAACTTAAATTGTCAACAGACATGCACTGTAGTGTTTACTGGATCGATAATACGAAAGGCTATACTTTAAACTTTTAGTTTAATTTAAATTCGTTGTAAACTTTTACAACGAACTACAAACGGCATTGACTATTAAAATTATTACCTCGAACAATCACTTGTATTATAAAGCAATTTACTTATATTTTTACGGTAAACGAGATGAAAATTGACCAAAAAACAAACTCAAATCTCCACTTGTTGCACTGTCAGAATACCAACAGGCTTTTTTTAAACGCCCAACTCGCTAACCGATTTCACCCCTCGCGTGTGTTCTGTTCGGCAAATTATTTCAGACGCAAAAAGTCTTTCTATATACGCCTAGCTTGACGACTTTGCCTGTGGTTTTTACTAGAGTTCCTAAATGAAAACTTTAACTGTGTTATTTTAGTTAGGACATGGATGTCAAAATCTATCTCTTTCTAGACCAAAACTAAGCTATCTGAAACAGAGATACTTTTTTCTCTCTTTTTACTTTAGTGACAACATTCAGCAGCTGTCAGTTATAAATTTTAGATTATGCTGTCATGTTTATTTTTATGCATTTAAAATTTTTAAATGCGCACTTTATCATTTATTTACTGTTTGTAGAGCATTTTTAAAACTACTATTATTAGTACATTATCAATTTTACCGCAGCTTTTAATAAAGTATGAATTGTACCGAAGTTTGAATTTATGTAATTGTCATACTTAGAGTTTAATTTATTAAACCAATTTTCATGATTACCAACCTTCTAATAAATAGTTTCAAAATATGAATGTCACTAGGAAAATTTCACATGGGTGACCTAACTCTAAATAACACAAAGCTCAGTTCGTATTTAGGAACTCTAGTTTTTACCAGACTGTCCGTATTAGACTGACTCTCTTGGGGATGCAGAAATATCATTGCGCTAGTATTTTAAGAGAGGGAACATAGCCACCCTATCAAAAACTGAACTCACACACTTTACACGAATAGAAAAATTGTTCCACGGTATTTACAGGGTCAAAGACTTGTTTCGTAGCGTGGAACCAGATATTTACAGAATATTCCAGATTGTTTTTTTATGTCTGTTCTCGAAGAATCTGTTCATCAAAAATGAAAATAGTCACGTACCAGGAGACATAAATTTGAACTAAACACATTTTTAGATGTATCATTTCGTCGAAAAAATCATTTTATCTCGTGTTTTCATTACAAAAACAAATTTATTTGCGTGAAAACGTTTCGGAGTGACCTTTCACATTAACGAAAACACCATTTGATTGAAAATAAAATTTCTAATTTTAAACCAACGAGAATGTATTGAAATATACAGGGCCGTACTAAGATTCTTTACCATTAATGCATTTAAAATTACATTAGAATTGAATCTAGAATTTTAACACGTAACACTTTTCGAAATCCCATACTTTCTATAGAAATCAATTCCTTACTCTGTTTCTTCTTTTTTCTATTACATATTAATTGTTCCGACAGCTATCCGCCAGGGTCTGACGTCTTCTTGAACTTCAATCTGGATGCAGCTTGGATTCGTTCTTTTATAATCGGGACTAACCTTTGGTCGTCTTGGTATAAGAGTGTCCTAGTTGTTTTTCTTCTTTAGTATAGTATTTTTGCTTTTTTTTAGTTTTTGATGCGCATCTAGTTTTATATGGAGCGTTAATCGTAGCTTTTGCCTTACTATTTTATAACGTTTTCCCCATACGTTGTCATTTTCTTTCTTGCGTATTTTCCGATAAGTAACTTTCTGAGTGGCTTCCATTCCAACCTAACCTAACCTAAAGTACCCTACCCTAACGTAACCTAATCTAATTTGAAAAGATGCGAGTTGGATGCCACAAATTACATCTTACCTAGTCAATACAAAAAAGTATATGCGAATTGGGTGCGGCTGATAATCCGGAATCCCCCATGCCATTAGTAGGCTATCAGGAAAGTTGAACAGAAAAGCTGTGGAGGACATAACAGAACGCCTAATTTTACGTGAAGAATTGAGAGGTAACATGTAACCGAGTCGAAGTAATTTAACAATTGCGAATGTTAAACTAGTAAAAATGAACTTGTTCTTATTTTGTAATGTTTGTCTTTTTCAATCAACTCACCAATATGGGAATTTATATTATTTTAAATAAAGTCCACAAATTTTTCTGATTATTTTAGTAAAAGTATTATTTTTTAATATTTAATTACACTCTGCTCTGGGCAATAATCTATCCCGTAAGACTGTAAATTTCATTTTTTTTAAGACACGATGTATGTAAATATGTGCAGTTCAATATAGCAAATAACCTAAATACCATAATCATTGCAGCATCTAGATTATCATTATTACAAGCATCACTGATCTAAAATCAGTTTATACACCACATTCGACACGTGATTACTTCGGCACCCAACTCGTAACCTTCCCGCACCCAAGTCGTAACACAGCCTGTGTTACCTGCCTGGCCCGGCACCCAACTCGTAACATCCGCTTAATTTAACCTAATTTCAATTAATCTAACGTAATCCAACAAGTTAACGTAATCTGTCTTAATCTAACCTAACTTAAACTAAGCTAACCTAACTTAGTATATTCGAATCTAACGTAAATTTATACCTAGTAAGAGGCAAGAATTTCCATTGGTTGCTAAATCGTTACTCATTGCGACAGCATAAAAGTTTATTACGACCTTTCTGATCCCCTCACTCAGCGTGCGTGAATAAAAATCGAAAAATGGTTGAACAAGATTGATCACTTTGCACATTGGATACGTGACTATATAAGTATAATGGAAGATTTAGAAGCTAAAAAAATCCAAACATCTAGAATTTAGATACTCTGACACTATAGGCCAGTGGTGGCGAACCTATGGCCCGCGGGTCAGACACTGACCCACGAAGGCTTTTTAAATGACCCACGCGTTGATCTTTATAAAATTATTTTTTATATCATAAAAAAGAACAGACAATCGAATTATTAAAAAAATATAAAAAAATATTAAAAGTATAAATATCTAATGTCGAATTTATAAAAAGTATGTATATTTCGAAGTGGACGTTGGCTAACTGATCTTCTATCATTTCTAATATTAAGAAACTATCTTTAAGCTACTCAACAACTACAAGACAGCGTTAACGTGATCACCGAGTGGTTCAATAAATGGTGTATAAAGCTCAATGTAACCAAAACAGAGGCAAAAATATTCACTTTACGTCGACCTAATACTCCACCGAACATCTTAATAGACAACCAAATGATAAAGTGGAACCCTGCAGATAGTGCGATCAAATACCTTGGCGTTTACCTCGACAAAAAACTCGCATGGGCCATAGTCATAAAAAAAGCTAAATCAGAGCTATATCAGACTAGCATTGCTGTAACCCATCCTTAATAGAAAGTCTCCGCTGAAACAACAATACGGAATATTGTTATACCAATCCATAATTAGGCCAATACTCACTTACGCCTGTCAAGTGTGGGGAGCAGGGAGCTCCATGGTTTACGCGCAACGCACAACTTCATCGAGAAGCAAACATCCCCACTATCGAGGAATTTATTAGGACTCTCTCCAAGAAGTATTTCCACCGCATATCCCAATGTGAAGGTGCCAGAAACTTCCACACAGGCAACAGACATTCCATACAAGACTGAAACGCAAACTCCCACAAGACATTTATTTCAGCAGTGAAAGTGAAAAAATTCAATATACAGCACAACAGTGAAGTATATCAAAAATACTTGTGTCAATGCGGCATGCATTCCAATAGCGATTATATTCACTATACATAACTATTTAACAAAAAGCCATACATAGCGATAAATCGCTGATCTGGCTGAACCAATAATATAAAAAAAAATCCTTGTTCATTCAAATACTCAGTGCAGAGGCGCCACTGGACATGGTGTCACCTGGTGCGATCATTCACGGTATCAGCCCATTGATATCAATTTTTTGACGTTGACCTTTATTTTTTGCTATTCACTTGCAACAAAAGTAAAAGTTGTAAAACAAAAAGGAATCGTAAACCTTTTTAGAAGATTTTAAAAGTGAGACCCAAAAAAAGGTCATCTGTCAAGTTGTTCTGTTAACAAATTTTTGGTGTTTCCAAATTATTGGTACCCTTTTTACCCCCTCCCCCCTCCAAGTGCCGCCACTGACTTAGTGACCCACGGGCTGGTATTAAAACAAATAACGAACAAAATCTGACCCACTTCTCAAAACGGTTCGCCATCACTGCTATAGGCTATTCACATACTTAGAAGTTAAAATATATAAGTCTGGCCCCTTATAATTCTAAAAACTGAAAAGACTTTATTAAGGTATATAAGTAGAGACTTATATAGACTTAATTTATCTTTCATTGGACTTTTCTATTGGGAACTTTAAAGGCCGACAAACTCAGGCAGTTACCAATGTTTAACAGACTCAGTGACTCATAGTTTTTGGACGTTGACATTTCAGAAGTCGATAATTTGGCCCATGACCTCGGGTCGTAAACAACTTAGAGACGACTTATAGACAATTTGAAGACTTAGATTTTCAAGATACTTAAATGCTTAAAGACTCAGATATTTAAAGATGTAGAAATGTGAAAACTTAGAAATCTAGAAACAGATACTTGTCTAGAAACGTATGCTCGAAACGTAGATAATTACAAACTTAGAAACTTGGAGTCTTAGAGACGAGTTGTACTTCTATAAAAAATGTGTCTTGTGACTTATAAAAAGTAAAGTTGCCTATTTCATAACATTTAATAGAATGGTTACAACATTAAAAATGGTTACAACGTTTTAACATTTATTATTTACAGTTTTGGAGCGACGACGGTGGAATAAACAGAACTTATAGCGCTGTGTTCAACTATAGATTTCTAACGCAAGTTTTTGAACTACAAAAGCAAATCGAAGAGGTATGCCGATTAAGTTTTGCATTTTTTTATGTCCACTATATCTGTACTAATTTAAATTCCAGATTGGTTTATTAGAAAATGCTGGATTGAAAGATATTTGTTTTGCACCTATGGCAAGTCCTTTCACTGGTCCCACAACTATCACACTATGCACTGTGCAATCAGTTTTAGGATATTTCGAAAACGACCTTGATAAATTTAAAGAAGAAGATTATTTAGTAAAATTAGCAACTTGCTTAAAGTAAGTAACTTTTTCATTGACTTTTTTGCTTAAATAAGCTTTAGCTTAATTTAGAACTCTAGATACATTGTTTAAAGCTTATTTAGTTCACATGTTATGACACTCATGTTATTTAAGTTTAAGTGTAGGCGTTTTGGAAAATGTCCTATGAGCGTATGAAGATGTGTTTAGTTTCCTGACAACAATGCTTCAAAGAGAATTCATTGTTTGTCTAAATTTAGTCTAAGTTACTTTTTTAACTGTTTGAATCAGCGTATTGGAAAGAGACTTCGTGAAATATCTGATATCTTTGACCAAGGTGCCTTTGGTAATCGTTAAAAATATGATATTTTTCGTTTGGCAGATCTCCATACAACATTAACTGTTTGGCTCCTTATGGTGGTCCTGTCGAGCCAGGAATTGCAATGGGAGGAGCCACTCTTGCCAACTATACTGATGCTAAAGGAATAACTTTAACGTTTTTGGTAAACAATCATGTCAATACAACCGATCTAAAACCCGCGTTAGCATGGGAGAAAAAGTAAGTTTTTCAAAATAGTATTCTTGGGTGCATTCTATTCAATCTCTAACAATAAATTTCAGATATATAAGTTTTATGAAAGACTGGGATAAAAATAAACGACCTGCTTTTATGGATGTGGCATTCACTAGCGAACGTTCGATAGAAGATGAACTTGAAAGAGTATCTGAAGCAGAAATCTCTACCACTATAATAAGTTATTTAGTCATGTTCGTGTACATAACTATAGCTTTGGGAAGAGTTCGTTCTGCAGCTACATTATGTGTAAGTCTATAGCTAGTCAACTTCCTCAACGGTTATGTATCCAAAAACATCATTAATTGTAATTGCAGTTGGATAGTAAAGTCACAGTGGCTATTGGAGGTATAGTTATAGTACTCTGCTCTGTTTTGTGTTCTTTGGGCATATGCAGCTACATAGGAATCACAACCACCTTGCTTACAATAGAAGTTATTCCGTTTTTAGTATTGGCAGTTGGCGTTGATAATATCTTTATTATTGTTCAAACACATCAACGAAGACCTAGGTAAATAATTATACCATTGATTTCTGTTTGGCAATCATTTGTTGAATAATAATCGCCTATTTTCTTTAACTTAGGAGAAAGGATTTAACTCTAGTGGAAGAGATTGGAGAAACAATGGGAAAAGTGGGCCCTAGCATGCTACTAACAAGTGTATCAGAAATCTTCTGTTTTGGTTTAGGTAAGAAAATTAAAAGAAATGCAAGTTTAAAAAGATCTGAAAAGTAGTTTTGAATGGAAAATGGCTTTTCTAACGCAGCTAGGATAGCTAAGCTCAGACTAAAGCGAAGCTAAGATAACAGCCCGAATCAATCTCGCGTACTTACTATTTTTCCTTTAAAAAACAAACACTTGGTGGGGCTACTTAACTGTCCCTATACAATACTTAAGATGATTCAAAGCTACCTAAAAATGGAAATTACAATACACTCTGGCAAGATTATGTTACGTAAAAGTCAAGTATAAGTTTTAAAACACAATTTAAACACTAATGATGGATTGTAAGCACTGTGTTTATCACAACACTATATTTTAACTCTCCTAACCACACATTGTATTTGACTAATAATTGCCAATACGTATTTTGGTAACGATGTTACCTTTTTCACTGCATAAAACCATCTTTATAAAAGCGTCAGGATGAGCGTAGTTTTGACTGCATTGATTTTAGTTGGTCATACTGAGTTTACTTTACTAGATCCCTCTTGCGCTCCAAACCGAGTGCGGGACCTATTCTTCTTTCTGTCTTGGCCATTGTCAAACATTTGTACAACATTTGATCTACGTTTGTAAAATCGTAGTGGGAAAATATAGCATCAAAGACATGTTTAGGAACAATCTACTCCTTTTTATTTATTACTTATAGGTGGAATATCCGATATGCCAGCCGTAAGAACGTTTGCCATATATGCTATGGTCGCATTAATATTTGATTTGCTCTTCCAAATAACAGCTTTTGTCGCTTTATTATATTTGGACGAACAGCGATATGAGGTTTGTAAACTTTACCTGGTGTCGATAACTTTATCATCACGAGAATCTTTTTTTTTCAGGATAACAGACTTGATCTTTTCTGTTGTATTCAAATAAACAAGAAAGATATTGAAGACAGTCAAGGCTGGATACAGAAATTTTGGGCAGACCTATACACTCCTTTTATTATGAAGTAAACAACTTTTTATTTGTATTAATGAAGTTTGCTGGTATATAAAATATAATTTATTGCAGTTTCTTTATGAGATGCTTAATTGTCATTGTGTTTATGCTGTCGTTGTGCTTGAGTATTGCAGTTATACCGCATATCGAACTTGGATTAGATCAGGAATTGTCGATGCCGGATGATAGTCACGTTTTGAAATATTTCCAGGTAAGCATGAAGAATTGTTTTACTCAAATTATATCAGTCTAAATTGGTATTTAATAATCCGTCAATCTGAAATACTTTTTAATATCCTTTTGGTGACTTGATATAGTTACGGGTTTCTGACAAGATTTCCATCTGCATCTTTATTTAAAAAATAAGTGTAGTGCTCTAATGTAGCGCTACTAAGGTACTTTGATAACGGATAGACGATCATGGTCTGTGTACTTCAAGTTTTATTCAGTACTAAAAACTAATTTTAAAACAAAGAGCAAACCATCTGGATAAAAAAACTTACATACTAAAAAGTCGCTCTATCCAAAACATTAATGAGCCATACGATCTAGTTATAGTCATCATAGCCCAAGAAAGATCTACTGCACTTTTAACTGTGTCCGAAAGAATGTATTTCGGTACTGAGATTAGATATGGACGATATTGCTTTCATGAAAAAGTCCGATTTCGAGACAAACCCGACATCTTGCCAAAAGTATCGATGACCAGTATTTTATGTACGTCGAATTGGCATTTGTAGAATCACCGTGCTTTCTAATAGTAAAACATACGAAATTACGGAGCTACTGTCTCCTATGTCTTAGCATACCTTGCTGGAAATTTAAATGTCGAGACGTTGTTCCAAGTGTGGCAGGTTGGACCACAAAAAGATGATTTGTCCATATCGACTGTAGCGTACCAAACTACTGGTTTTCAGTGAACATTCCCTAAAACGTTACTGTGTCGTTGTCAGTAAACTATAGATATTTCGAAAAATAAGAATTCATTGATAATAATCACACTAAAGATAATATCAAAAAATTCCAAAAATCTCTGTAAAATGATTTTTGGTTGAGGAAAATAATAAAGGAATGAACATATACAAACCATATATTATAGACTTACATGTAGACTTTATACTTTTTATTACTGCGTGGATGTTACCTTAGATACGTTAGACTATGAACTATTACAATTGATAGTTTGTAAGGTATTAGACTGTAGATCACAGAGTAGAAACTATGGATCGCTGTGCTGGCTAACCATGAATTATAGATCATACACTGTAGTATATAGACTATTACGCATTTTATTGTTTTCTTTTCTTTCAGTACATGCAAGCATTATTAGGTATTGGCCCTCCAATCTATTGGGTAACTAGAGGAAACCTAGATTATTCCAACACAACTGTTCAAAACAAATTCTGCGGTGGCGTGGGCTGTTTAGGCTATTCTGTTGCTACACAATTATACACAGCTTCAAACCAAAGCGCTACGTAAGTAAACCTTAAAATATTCATCTTCTGCACATTGCTTAACTGGATTTTTGCTACTATTTTTAGAACATATGTGGCACGCCAAGCTAATTCATGGATTGATGACTTTAAGGATTGGTCAGAAAGCGACAGTTGTTGCAAAGCCTTTAAAAGTAACGGCTCATTCTGTCCTAATACGCATGATCCTAGCATATGCGATCCATGTAGCATACAGGCAGTTGGTTTGGAGTGGGAACAATATTTCCAACAGTATCTGTCGTTCTTTTTACAAGATAATCCGGGACTGTTGTGCGCTAAAGGCGGTCACCCTGCATACGCTCCGGTAGGTTTTACTTTTAAGCAATACAAAAAAGTCTTTTGTTGCGCATATTTATAGCATGCGCATATTACTGTAAAGCCTGGATGTCACTACTCGGTACTTGGCAACTACGCCAATATTTGTGAATTCGACAACGATAAGTACACAAGTGAATACTTGTGTAACCGCTTCTATGTCTTGTGTATTTGGCAAACCGTTGTACTTGAAGATATACATTTTCACAGAATTTATTTGTCAAGTAACAAAAGTATTTGATTTCTGTCATATTTACCAACACAACACCGAAAGGACAAGTAGCCAACATTTGTACGAGTAGCCAACGTTTATCGTTTGGTAAATATCCTCAAGTGACGAATATTTCTCAAATACACGAGTAGTGAGATCCAAGATTTATGTTCCGTCTTACAAGATATTTTGAATCCCAAGCAGCATTTTTAGTCATTTCTACGTACCAGCAACTACCGGTGGAACTATTAAGTTTTTGCCAGTAGTCACAAGCACGTAATTGCTACGGTTTTGTTACGTGCCTGGAACCAAAATGGGGAACAATTTTTGGGTGGCAGGTAGGTGGCGGCGTAGTAATTGCTACTTTCGTGGAACTTCTTTTCTCTTTGACACATCGTGTCGCGTGATTGCTCTCTCTTGCTCTTGCAACTTAACAAATATTCTATCATTTTCTATACTATATAATGCTGGATCGTGTCACAAAATGAATTACCAGTTTATTTGTAATACGTACTTAATACAAAGAGCGATGAGATGTTTGATTATTTTGTCATACCAGTACACCAAAATTTATAAACCATTGCAACTTTTCTGTTAAATATGATGACGATAGATCGATATATATATTTTTTAGTAAAAAAAATGTCTAATAAAATATGTTAAATATACACGAAATACTTATAAGTTGATACACATGATAGAAACCATTTTTATATTATTCCTGTTATGTTCTTTTATGTGTTTAAAGGAGTTGTGGCTGTAGAAAAATATGATGAAAATATAAAAAAATTATTGCAGTTGATAGATTTTAATGTACAAAGTTATTTCCTAGAAAATCTTTAATGTTTAGGAAGTTTGTTTATGCATAAATTGCATTTAAAAATAACACACGATCTTATGCAAAATGGCAAGTTGTTGATACCTTTATTATAATAACTTCATAAAAAATGATGAAAAAATTTAACACCAAAACATTTCACGTAAAACCGTTGTAAGATTGTGCCGTTAAAGTTTCAAATTTGTTAGGAGGATAGTTTTGCCAAAAAATAAATTAATACGAAGAATTTGTCGATTGAACGCTTGATATAGCTCACTTGGTAACAACGTCGCATTGCGAAAAACTACCGGGAAACTTAAATGCTTTATATAGCTCCATATAGAACCAGTGCCGTTGGTAATTTACATCTCGAAAATAAAATCAGTTGTATTAAATAAAAAGATACATAATTCGGGAATTTCTTACTGCTACGTTTTAAATGAATCTTAATAAATGGTGTTTTATATACATATATTTGCAAAGATAACCTCAAAACATGAGTCAACGTCATTTAGTGCATTAATTTGATTTTATCAGAACAACAAACGAAATACTGGTGCCAACTGAAGGCAACGTTGTCACTTTTTCACTAATCTAGAAGCGTATAATTTATTTATATTCTAGAGAGATTTCTTTAATTTTTAGTGTTTACATAGTAATGTTATTTTACATTTACTAATAAAAAAGTAAACTTGAATGAAATTTTTGGTTAGAACAATTGTTTCTTTCGTCAGTTTTTTACGTTCTTAAGTTTGGACTAGACAGTCAAAAGTTAATTTCTGACTTTAAAAAAACTAATAATTAAAAACATATATAAATAATAACTAATTGCTTTCACATGCATTTTAATAAAACTAGTATCGTTTGAGCCATTATTTGAAGCAAGACTATGTAATTATTTCTATTTGTCAAAATAGCACAGTTCCATAATTTTTGGCTCAGACTATCCCACCACAACTTCCTTAAATAAAAGATAATCAATTATTGTCATTAATTAACTTTATTAATATTGAGTGAGCAGGGCCAATTACATACACAATGCATAGAGTGTAGAAGACGTGTATCCTCCAAGCCGACTCAAGTGTTATTGACGCTCACCCAGAGGACGGGCCAGGATTGGTTAGTTACATCCAGTTACATCACTTCAAATAAATGTTGCCAACTTCAACCTACATACATAACAATTCCTAAGGCACAATTTGGCACCAATTTGTTATTTTTATTGAAGGTTATATAGTAAAACATCTATTAACAATCATAACAAATTGCAAATTGTTTAATGATTATTGATTAATCCAACATTTTACAAGTAAATATGGAGATGGAGTAATTTATGAAAAATTACTTTAATGTGATTCTCCTGGGTAGCAAAAACGTAAGTTTTACATTCAATACTACTGTAAGGTAAAAACTTTAAAGTAGCTTCGGGCAAGTTACTGCTACAATCATAATACCACTTTGAAGTTGCAACGACTTTAAAGTAAGTATACTAAGTGGCAATACCGTTCCACATACTTTAATAAATACTCAGAAGTAATGAAACTACATAGTTCCAATAAATAGTAGAAACAACTACACAATTACTAAAATATTCCGAATTGAAGAAATTAAACCTATAAAGTCAATTTAGTTGTAGTTACGTAACAACTACTCAATCAAAGTTGCGATCTCAGTTACTGCTACTTAAATGCTGCTTGGGATATTTATATTTTTATAATTTAAGTAGGCAAGACTAACATGTCAAAAATAGCAATAAAAAGTTCAGTCAAAAAAGGCTCTATGATCTTTCTTCTTAAACAACTAAAAATTTTTTTAAATTCTGTAAAACAGAATTTTCAACAAGTCATTTACACCCAACAAGAACATATTTTGGTCCTTCGAGCCGGATCAAAATAAATTCGGTGTGTTTAAAGCAACACACGCGAAAAACGAGCAAGTGTTGAGATTTTGGTCAACGAGTTGTTATCGCCGACAACGACAAAAGGAATCAAACAAGGCACATACAAGTGGGTCCATTCCATTTACATATTACAAATTTATCCTTTCTATCTGCTTAATTTGTATTAAAACAGTAATTTTAATACGTTTTCAATCAAATATTTCAAATAACCTATCTTACGTCAAATACGAATATAAGTCATAAATACTACATACAAATATCTTGCAAATATGTCGGAAGAAAAGGCTGCAATACAGGAAGAATTAAAAGATCTAACCGTGCGTCGTGGTCAAATAAAAGGCCAATTAACGCGATTTTCGAATTTTTTTATCAAGTACAGCACAATTACGCGTTTCAGAAGTCAAATTTGGATTGCAAAAAATGCATGAAGTTTACAAAGAATTTGAAATCGTACAATCAAAAATCGAGGTTTTATCAGATGACGATACGCAAGGCGTTTTTTTTCACGGCTCAGGAAATAATCGAAAAACATGAAAGCACGAGTATTGAAGCATTACCGTTAAATAATAGTCCACAATCTAAAGCAAATACTACGATTCCGAGTTTACAACCTATTTCGTTGCCTCATTTCAGTGGTTCATACGAGGGATGGTTAACATTTTTCGAAATTTTTAAATCTTTGGTTCACGAAAATAAGGGTATAGGTAAAACTCAGAAGTTTTTCTATCTTCAATCATGTTTAAAAGGCGAAGCGTTACAAATTTTACAAGCTCTAGAAATCTCAGAGGCAAATTATGATGTAGCTATTGCTTTATTGACAGAAAGATACGAAAACAAACGCGTTTTAATACACAAACATGTAAAAAATATTTTTGATTTACCTAGTGTTCAAAAAGAGTGTCATCAAGGCTTGCGAAGATTAATTGACAGTCTTACTCAAAATTTACATGGGTTGCAAAATTTACAAGAACCCGTCGAGTATTGGGATACTTTACTCATATTCTTGATTTCAAATAAGCACGATTCACAAACTAGACGCGAATGGGAAATTTTCAATAAGTCTGAGAGCCCGACATTTACAGATTTTTCTAAATTTTTAAAAGACAGATGTCAAGTCTTGGAAACCTTAGATAACAAACTACAATCAGATAAAAGTTTTCAAAAAATCGATCAAAAATTCAATACAAAGCACAGCAACTCGAATTTCAACAAAAAATATCACTTACAAAAGTCATCTGTTGTGCACGTTGCTACCGGAAATTCTCAAACTTCGTTTAATTGTAACTATTGTAAAACTAATACGCATTACACATTCAAATGTTTTAAATTACTCTCTCTTTCTTGTAAAGAGCGATTTACAGAATTAAAGAAATTAGGTATTTGCACGAATTGCCTAAAAACAGATCACAAACTTGAAGATTGCTTAGGTAAATTTTGTCGCGTGTGCCATAAACGTCACAATTCGATTTTACACGACTATGGCAGTAATTGGCAAGACACGCAAAACACCTCTTCAAACGGTCAACAGTCTAGTAAGTCTTCATGCAACCTTAGCCTAGGTCAAGATTCAGATCAAGTTCAAGCTTCTATCAGTTCCGAATTGCAAAATCAGCAAAATATAAGTCCGGAGTTAAACTGTTCTCAAAGTTTAAACGTTTCAGCTTGTTCATCGCATAACAATTCAAAAAATGGTCAAGTATTATTGGCAACAGCTGTAGTACAAATATTGAATTACGAGAAAAAACCTATACGGTGCAGAGCTTTGTTAGATTCTGCCAGCCAAAGCAACTTTTGCGCACAGGAGTTGTACAGTAAGTTGAATATCAAAGGTTCAAAACTAAATACGCCTATTTCAGGAATAAATCAAACAACTTGCCACATTTCGCAAAAATTTCAAACACAAATTCAGTCAGTTGACGACTCCTACAAAACAAACTTACAGTTTTTAGTGATTGACCAAATAACTGCAAATTTACCCCAGACAACCTTTGATGCTCTAGGTCTAGATATTCCACCTAATATAAAGTTGGCGGATCCAACTTTTCATTAATGCCAGAAAATAGATATTTTGCTCAGAACAGAAATATTCTTTGTGTTACTTAATAATCAACAAATTAAGTTAGGTCCAAATAAACCAATCATGCAGAACACTAAACTGGGTTGGATTCTAGCTGGTCCTTTACACTCAAATAATTTCAAGCAACAACAAAAGTCACTGTTTTCTATCCACAAATTCGTTAAACGAATCGGTTCAAAAATTTTGGTCTTTGGAAAACATCAACATTAGTCAAAATAAACTCATGTGTAAGCGTGTGAGATTCATTTTAGACAAAACTCTGAACGGGACAGTACCGGCAGATATATTGTTAAATTACCTTTTAAGGAAAATCGCGATCTTTTAGGTGAATCCTTCACTACAGCTAAAAATTGCTTATTAGCAACCGAAAAACGATTAGAGAAAAACCAGGAATTACGTAGGTATTACAACGAATTTTTAAAAGAATATGAAGATATGGGACACATGTCACTAATAAACCCCGAGAACGATGATCTTTCCAAATATTATAATTACTTACCGCATCACCCGGCATTCAAACAAAACAGTTCGACCAGTAAGGTACGCATAGTTTTTAATGCAAGTAGTAAAACCACGTCAGATCTTAGCCTGAATGATGTTTTAAAAACAGGTCCAAAGGTACTGAATGATCTTTTTGATATTATCCTAAGAATGCGTTTATATCCCGTAGTTGTAATTGCTGATGTTGAGACGATGTACAGGATGATTTTAATTCATGAATGTGACAGAAATTAACAACGGATATTATGGAGAGACGATCCTAGCAAAGAAATAGGACATTATGTTCTAAACACCGTAGTTTTTGGTCTTGCAAGTAGTTCGTTTTTAGCAACGCTAGTGTTAAATGAAGTCGGTCAAAATTGTAAGAACGAATATCCACAAATTAGCGAAATAATAACCAATGACTTTTACATGGACGATTTGATTACCGGTGGAAACAATATCGATGAAGCCATTACCTTGAAAATGCAGATTAGCGACATTTTATTAAAATCAGGTTTCAAGGTACGAAAATGGTTGTCCAACGATAAACGTGTCTTAGAAAGTGACCACGAAAGTAGCGAACAGTTCCAAATCAAAAGTGAAAAAGAAACTAAGACTTTAGGTCTATTATGGGATCACACATCGGATACATTAAGTTATACTTTTCAAATCAATATAAATCAAGCTATCATTACGAAACGTACAATATTATCAGGTGTTGCTCAGCTGTTTGATCCGTTAGGTCTCATTAGCCCAGTTATAGTAAGAGCCAAATTAATTCTGCAAGAAGTATGGCAAAATCAAATTGAATGGGATGTTAACGTGCCAGAAAATATTTGTAAATGGTGGTTAGAATTTATAGATCAAATCAAACATTTTAATTGTATTAAGATTGCTAGATGTGTCGTAAGCGCAACGTCTGTAACTTCAATTCAATTTCATGGATTTTGCGACAGCTCTCAATTAGCTTATGGTGCGGCAATTTATCTTTGCGTTACAAATAGTAACGGCCAAATACATTCAAACTTAATCTGTTCTAAATCGCGATTAGCTCCACTAAGTTCAATGTCTTTACCCAGACTTGAGTTATCAGGTGCACATTTGCTAGCTCAATTAATGTTCGAAGTATCCAAGGCTCTTCGAATTCAAATATCCGAAGTTACTTATTGGACAGATTCGACTATCGTTTTAGCTTGGTTAAAAGCAGAATCCAATAAGTGGAAGATTTTCGTATGCAATAGAGTTGCTGAGATACAACGACTCACAGAAAAACATGAATGGCGGCATGTCGACACTTCTGATAGCCCGGCGGATGTTTTAAGTCGAGGCTGTGATCCAGAAACTTTAAAAAACGATACGCTGTGGTGGCACGGTCCTTCTTTTATTAGAAAAGAAAGAGATGCCTGGCCCGAACCACAAATTATTAATATAACAGACCTTCCCGAATCACACAAACAAAACATAATTTTGACTTATATCAACACTTCAAACGAAAATGATATTTTTCGGCTTTACTCATCTTATGCTAAACTCATTCGAATTACAGCTTATTTACTAAGATTTATTTTTAATTGTAAGGCTAAGAAAAGTAATAACCCCAAACTAATCTATGTTTTGTCGCATAAAGAATTAGATAACTCAGTTACAAGGTTATGCTTTATTTCACAAAAGGAAACCTTTTCAAAGGAATTTAAATGTTTAAAAAATAATTAGCTGTTACCCAAAAATAGTAAACTGGTAAAACTAAACCCGTTCTTAGATTCTGAAGGTTTGATTAGATTGGGAGGCAGGTTAAAAAATGCGAATATATCATTTGATCAAAAATATCCAATAGTTCTTCCTCCGAAACATACGTTTGTAAAGCTGATTATTAGGCACTTTCATCATAAATATTTACATGGCGGCCCACAATTAATTTTGTCTCAGATTAGAACCAAGTTTTGGCCATTGAATGGCAGAAATGAGGTTATAAATATTTTAAGAAAATGTGTAACTTGTTTTCGAGTAAAACCGACTGATATTCAACAATTAATGGGTTCTTTGCCTGAGTCTAGGGTAACTCCTTCTAGACCTTTTAGCATTTGCGGAGTTGACTTTGCAGGTCCATATTTATTGAAAGATGGATAGACCCGTAGTCGTAGCTTTATAAAAACATATATATGCATCTTTATATGCTTCAGTACACGAGCGGTTCATGTCGAGTTAGTCACAGACCTAACCTCAGAAGGGTTCTTAAATGCTTTCAAAATATTTACGCCACGACGTGGATTGTGTAAACATATATATAGCGATAACGCAACAAACTTTATAGGTGCGAACAATGAACTACAACGATTATATCAAGTAATCGGCTAACTATAAATTTCAAGCGTACTTTAACGAGAATCGCATCCAATGGCATTTTAATTCTCCAAGGTCTCCACATTGTGGTGGCTTATGGGAATCAGCAGTTAGATCTTTTAAACATCATCTTAAATGCGTGATCGGTGAATCCAAATTGGATTTTGAGAATTTCTATACTGTTTTAACGCAAATCGAAGCTATCCTCAATTCCCGTCCGATACTACCTTTATCCAATGACCCTATGGATCTGCAGTGCCTTACTCCCGGCCATTTCTTAGTCGGCAGTAATCTAGTAGCAGTTCCACAAGACAATGTCACAGACATCAGTACTAACCGTCTTAAGTACTTTAGACAACTGCAACAAATTGTCCAACAATTTTGGAAAGTATGGAGTACAGATTATTTACATACTTTACAACAGAGATCGAAATGGCAGCTTCAGAACGAGAATATCAAGATTGGCACACTGGTTATCATCAAAGAAGATAATGAACCTCCCTTACATTGGCCACTCGGACGTGTTGTTTCCGTACACCCCGGTGCAGATCAAGTGGTGCGCGTAGTGTCAATTCGCACAAAGAATGGTGGTGTTTACAAGCGTGCGGTATCTAGAATTTGTCCTTTACCAATCGAGGATTACTAGCTCAGAGTTGACTAAACTCTAAGACTATTAATTGCCAAACTAATCAAAAATGGCATACTTTATTTATGTAGAGTAATTTTGATGTTTATCTTGTAAACTATTATACAAGAGTTGTTTAATGTTACAGTCCACCACATTTGTTAATGTTTAATTTACTTTAATAATTCTTGCCTGTTGAAAATGTAATATTTCAAGGTCGGCGGCATGTTCCGTCTTACAAGATATTTTGAATATTTATATTTTTATAATTTAAGTAGGCAAGACTAACATGCCAAAAATAGCAATAAAAAGTTCAGTCAAAAAAGGCTCTATTATTTTTCTTCTTAAACAACTAAAAACAGAATTTTCAACAAGTGATTTACACCCAACAAGAACAATTTATATATGCAAAACTTATTTTATATATATTACTAATGATATGCCCTCTTTCTTGAATACCTGTTAAAAGATTTGGAATTATTTGTATACATATACGAGCCCAGTCGCACACGAATTAAACCACTGCATGTAATTAATATCTATTATTTATTCAACAAATAATTATCAGTGATTAAACGATTATGTTTTTGATTGTGCATGATATTAGCTAGTACAAATAAATCATTTTAAGTCGAGATGAAATATACAATGTCAAAACAAATTAAAAACAAGATTTATTGGGTGGTCCAATTCATGTGCGACTGGGCTCGTATGTGTAAAATACAGGGTGTAACTAATATAAGTACAAACCTCGGAATGGGGGAAGGTAACTGCAATGATTTAGAACATATCTTCCTTATCAACATGTAGTCGCTAATGTTGATAAGGAAAATATCTTCTAAATCATTACCGCCACCCCCCACTACACCCCCAGACCTATACATCCCCATACCTATTTACAATAGGTATGGGGACATTGTTTATTTTGATTTCTGGCAGTTGCGATGTATCTAAATTATTATTAATAAAAAGCAGTACACAAGACATGATTAGTTGCAAGGCATGATTTGTAGACAAGCGAAATAAACTATCCAAATCATTGTTTATATCCTTGGCGGCTTGGTGAATATCATTCCATTTAAAACAGTGGTAGATTTGGGTATCATCTGCGTACATATGCATCTTGCAGGTTTTAATCTCTGTGCAGAATTTACTCGAATATATAGTAAAAAGAAGGGGGCCTAGTATGGAACCTTGAGGAACCCCTCTTGTTATACTCGCCGCCTTGTCTTCAGCTTTAACTTTCTGAACCCTTCCAGTCAGATAACTTTCAACAAACTTGACTGCAACCCCATCCAAACCCACATAATGCAATATAGCGAGAAGCAGATTATGATCAACAGTGTCAAAAGCCTTACTGAAATCCAGAAGTGTTAAAGCAGTACATCTACCTATGTCTGATGCTCTTAAAATAAAATCAGATATATGTAGCAGCGCAGTTGCACAGCTATGTAAGGGTCGAAATCCTGATTGAACCTCCGGCAATAGATTGTTATTTAGCAGATGAGTTCTGACTTGAGAGTTAATAACTTTTTCCAATATCTTCGACAGGGTAGGAATATACTTATAGGTCTGAAATCTTTTAAGTTAAGAGGCTGTGCAACTTTTGGCAGCGGTAGAACAAGATAGTGTTTCCAATTATCTGGAAATGTTCCTTCCAAAAGGCAGCTATTTACTATATGTACGATAAACGATAGGTATTAAATAGGGACAGCATAGTTTTATCATTCTAGCGGTTAATCCATCCATTCCAATTGCGTTTGTTTTTAAGGACTTGACTATTTTAAGAATGTCGTTATGTTTGATCAATTTAAAACTTAGTTTGTTATCTACTAAAGTGTTAGTTTGATAGTAGTTTAAGGTTGTACCAAGTATTGTCTGCTTATAGTTTTAGACTTTTGCCTAAAATATGTGTTCTACTAAACACAGGGTGTATTGGATATAGCTGAAGCAATAAGCGTAGATGTCTATGTTGGTCAAACTGCACATATTTGCCTGCAATATCTCACATTTGCATATTCATGTATTGCCTGTTTATACTGTTATTATACGTTTTTCTATGATATCTGCTTTATTAAGGACAGAGTGTATTGCATATATCTGCTACAATATGCGTAGATGTCTATGTTCGTCAAACTAAAGCATATTTGCCTGTAACACCTTATATTTGCATATTCCAGAGTTACCTGCTTATAGTTTTACACTCTCGTCTAAAATATCTGTTCTACTAAGCACAGAGTGTATTGCATATACTTATCTGAAACAATAAGCGTGGATGTCTATGTTGGGCAAACTAAGCATATTTGCCTGTAACGCATCATATTTTCATATTCATACATTCCCTGCTTATAGTTTTATACCTTTGTCTATAATACCTCTCTAAGAACAGAGTGTATTGCATATATCTGCTGCAATAAGCGTAGATGTCTATGTTGGGCAAACTAAACATATTTGCCTGTAAAGTCATATTTGCATATTCATGTATTGCTTACTTTTAGTTTTATACGTTTTTCTATAATATCTGTTTAACTAAAGACACAGTGTATTGCATATAGTATTTGCTGCAATACGCGTAGATGTCTATATTGGTCAAACTAAGCATATTCGCCTGTAACACATTATGTTTGCATATTCCTCTAATGCCTGCTTATAGTTTTATACTTTTTTCATTTTTTTATAATACCTATTTTACTAAGGATATAGTGTATTGTATTAATCTGTTGCAATAAGACAATGCACACGTAATACCGTCGTATCTGCATACTGATGTATTACTTGCTTTTAGTTTTACACTTAATGATTTAATGATACACAATTCTATAATATTATTCTTATAGGCAATAAACTATCACATGGATGCAAACGGCTCCGCTGTTGTAACCCATACAAATGCTATGTCATACCATACTGTACTAAAAACATCAAAAGATTACTACGAAGCCTTACGGTTTGCTAGAATAATTGCGGATAATCTAACCAAAACCATCGATCAACCTGGCGTTGATGTATTTGCTTACAGGTATGCTTATTTTTCTTATGTTAACGTAAGTACAATATTCTGATTCCATAAAATACCATTTCAGTGTTTTCTACGTCTTTTACGAACAATATTTAGAAATATGGCCAGACGCATTAGAATCCTTAGGTTATTCTTTACTTGCCGTTTTGGTAGTCACATTTGTTGTATCAGGTTTCGATTTGTTCGTTGCCATCACTATCTTGATTGTTGTCATTATGATAGTTGTGAATATGGGAGGCCTCATGTACATTTGGAATATTACATTAAATGCTGTATCTTTGGTCAATTTGGTCATGGTAAGATAATGGTATTTTAAGGTTTTGCTTAATCCTTAATATGTTTTTTTATACAGGCTATAGGTATTTCGGTGGAATTTTGTGGACACATAGTACATTCATTTACTCACTCCAGGAAGAAAGGATCTGTGAATAGGGCTGCTGATTCTTTAGCAAATATGGGAAGTTCGGTAAGTCAAAAGTAAGTCTTCAATAATAATATTTTCTACATATATGTCATTTTTAGGTACTCTCTGGAATAACTTTAACAAAATTCTTCGGAATAACAGTACTAGCATTTGCTAATTCTCAGATTTTCAAGATATTCTATTTTAGAATGTATCTTGGAATTGTTATAATTGGTGCACTTCATGGTCTAGTCTTCTTGCCTGTACTTCTTAGCTTTATAGGTAAGATATTCTTTATAGTGTTATGTTTTGTTTTGGAAATATAACGATTGAGTTTTGTTTTCAGGGGCGATAAGGTATAGAAATTAAGAGCTACTGCATTTATATGGTGATATCTGATATTAATAATTACTAAAGTAACATTAATTTTAAGTATGGTACCTGTTGTAAGATACCTGAAGTTCAATTTCTTAAAGTCTAAAATAAATGTTAAAAACTTTATTTTGTATTAATTGTTATTTTTGATTTTAAGATCTTAGATTATCTGAAGGCTATTGTTTAGAAATCTTAAGATTTTTAGTTGTTAGATTTTAAAACATCAAAATTTTATGGTTCAAACTTTTAGAGTTTTAAATTTCTAGTGTCGAAGGTGCAAAATCTTAAAGTTTCGGAAATCGGTAGCGTTTTCGAAGTTTTCGAAGGCTTGGAGTTTTAGAAGTGTAAGGCCTTTCTAATACCTGGTCAGTTTCAGATCTTTATCAATTCCACACTCTCAGCTTTTCGAGCTATTGAAGATCGAATATTTAAGGTTTATACAATTTTAATCTTTTTTAGTTTTAAGTACCCAAACTTAACTGTACCAACATATCTTTTTTTAAGTTGAATCGTTTAGCTTCGAAGCGTTTGAGTTTTATAAGTTGCAGAGAATTTCAAAGAGTTTGAAAACAGTTTTAAAATAATTCAATTGTGTTTTAAATAGTTATTAAAGTTTCCGAAATAGTAAATTTTTTGCATTGTGATTCAGTGTGGGCTCTGCATTTGCATTCTTGTAACAGTGTAGATATTGTTATCAGATTTATCACAAAAAAATCAAAAAAGCAAACTCAGAAATTTCTATCACATGATAACCACCACTCGTTAAAGCGTTGGAAGAATTTATGTACAAGATATTATCACAATGAGTAATGGCTTTTTTGCACATTATCTTATCTTCTATCGAGTTTGAATTTGCTAAAAATGTAACACCTTCTTGGAAAATATTGGTAGTGAAACGCATCATAGTTCCTATACACTAATAACACTAATAAATTTGAAGGCAGTTTAACTTCTTCGTAGACTTCTTCTGCAAAAGATTTAAGAAAGTTGCGTTGCGTGCAAAGAAATTGAATATAATATGTTTAACCGTGTTAGAATTACAGGGATTTAGTCATTCAAGATTACCAAACATAAACTTTAATTTATCTATAAAATTATTTACATACAACATCTACTTACAATTAAAGAAAAAGATTCTCCTAAAAAAGAAAAAATAAAAAAACTAGATGATATTGTAATGACTTGAATATTTAATAATTTTACTTTTTTTATATTAATTTATTTTTTGAATTTTTATTTAATAAAGATATATTTATGTATGTTTTTATTAAGATGCTTAAAATTAATTATCAATTCCAAAGTTTACTTCAATTTTAATCTAGGTGGCGCCCGTGTTTAAGTGTCGTTATTGTCGTCAAAACCAGTTGATATAGCAAAGTACCTTACGTCACGTTTGACTTTTATTGAAAAAAACTTAGTTACCTTACGTCAATTTGACATTTGTTTAATTTCAAAGTTTAAAAATATTGTCTGTCCATTAACGATTAATTAAAATAATAAAATGATACGTAATAATAATTTAAAATTAACTTTAAAAATGCAATTTCGCAATAGCTATAGCTAGTGTGTTTGTGCATTAGTTGCATTGCTAATTTGTCATTGTCAAATTTAAAATTCGACAAAAGCATTTGCTTTTATCAGTGTCCTCTGGCGGTGAGTAGATCGTTAATGGTGTTTTTTTTCATTCGTGACGGTACTTTGTTAAAGCAACTGGCTTTGAGTGTTGTTTACAAAGTTGTTTATGTTGTAGTGACAAAAAATAAAACTACTGTTAAGTTTTTGTGGGGTCTTGGCTTTGTCTTGCCCACGATTTAAAACCTATAAACTTCATAAATGTTTCATTACTACTTTCAGTAAGAACGCTACAGAATCGCATAAAAAGTTTCTGCTTCGTTTCGAAAGATTTTAGTTTGCTTACAAGCCTTGCGCTCTGTTTATCCTGGGTACGTAGAATAAAAAAAGGTGATAAATTAAATTATCAGTAGAACGACGTTGACATTAATGCCATTAAACTGCCATTTAAACCACCAAAAAAAAATTAATTTGGTTTTTAAATATCTACAGATGTTCTTCACTGTTACAAGAAATTATACAATGTCAATTTTATATCTCTGAACATGCATATTTCATGTTTATAAATGCAGTAAAAACATTTGACAGTTATACAACCAATCTTACCTATTTTGACAACCGATTGATTAAAAAAAATGAGTTACTTCTTAAACAATATTTAATAACTTCATATACGAAAATTTGGATGCATTTGACGTGTTATTTTAATAATTAAACGTATACGCAGGAAATTCGCACTGTATATGAAGAACGTGTGTTTTCTTTTCTTAGGAGTATTAATTTCCCTTCATTTGACTCGTAAAATAAACTACACTTGTGTAGAGAAAAAACTAACTTAAAATTTGTTAAATAATAATTGAACAGGCGTTAATTTTTTAGATCTTTGGAAATAAATTGCTGTATAACTCCAAACTAACTATTATCAATAAGCGATCTAATAATTTACTAAAAATTTTTAAGGGTAGTTTCAATGAACTAATTTGTCAGGTGGACTGATTGGTTGGTTTTATATTATAGATATGACAGAGATTTAATTGCTGATTATTACTAATTTAAATTGCAGCTTAAAATTGCAATAACTCGATGTGAACTAGTGATAATTATGCAAATGAACACACTGGTATGGTCAAGCCATAGGCTAGTAAAATTAAAACTCCACATGATTTTGAATTTCATCTATAATTAAAATATTAAAAATTAATAAGAAAAATAATAATTATATGAACAAATAATGATTACACAATTAGATATTGAAATATTTCAAATATAAAGCAATCAGTTTTTGTAGGATTTGTTAGGCAGCCAGCAAACAGTAATTAATATTTGTTTCGTCCTAACTAACTATATATAAAGTTACCAAGATCTTGGTGTGTGAGATATCGTGTCAATACTCAATAATACAAAACGCGAATACTTTAGTAACGAAGAAAGATCTACGCATTGCAAGATGAACTGACCATAACCTAAATAATGAATGCCTAACTATCCTTGTTAGTAAAAAGCCTTCCAAGTAAAAAATATCTGAGATCGTTAAGGTTATTATGTGCTGTTAAGTTTCCATCTGTAGTAAACAAAGGTGTTATTTTCTGTAAACATTTCTCAGGGACGTATACGTACTGTAAGTAATGTTACAAATATTATATTAATAACAATTAATATGCAGTACATTATTGACAGTTATCAAGTTACAATAACGCACATTCACTGTTGACTTTCACTTGATGACTAAACTCTGCACATACACTCTAAAATGCATAATGATCAAATTCGATATGACACAAGGTTGCACGCGTAGGCACAACATCCATTAACATTTTTATTTCATTTATTTTAACTTTTCGCGGTACTCCATAATAATAGATAATCACGTATGTATTCCTAAGAATTACAACATATTCACAAAAGGATTTATTTGGTTATGAGGTCTTTATTTACTTACGAGAATGTTTAGACATGAGGGTCAGACAAGTCGTATGTTGGTATTACGTCCAGTATGAAAATTAGAAAAGATTTCTTTGAAAATGAAAATACCGTAAATCTTATCTAGTGACGTCATGTTCTTTCTTGTAGTCAAGATAAAAGAATTGGAATAGAAAGGTTTTTGATCGTAAACATGTTTACCGAATTTTAACATGATTCAATTTTCCAATCCATAAATTGTTTATTGAACGATAAAGTTACTACAACTAATAGAAATATCATCAAATCTAAGTTTCTATAATACGCGCTTACATAAACCTTTCAAAGGCAATTAGACCAAAAAGGTAATGTTTTTCTTTTTACACACCCAATACATACTATTCATTATTTTCTAAATATAAAGCAACAAATTCAAGGTCCACGAAGTGCTTGCGATGTTAAGGTGACTAAAATATAAAAAATAAATTCTATTGCACTCCTATTCCAAAAACTTTCAGTCTTTTCTTAAAAGATAAGAATATCCTGATGTCAATTTCAGCATATTTATGTGATGACCATTGTATCTAATTATATATTTTTATAAATTTCTATTTATATTCCATAGTTTACAATCCATACATCGACCATGCCATAACGAATTAAGAAAAATATAAATTTCCACGACAACGTGACATAGCGTAGACATACATTTCATTTCATTCCAAACTTATTACAATTTCCACATTCCAGTATTCCAATCCAATTTCCAATGCAACTTTAAAATTGAGATCACATTTTTAACATTCAAAAAATATGTTGAGGCTTATACTTTCCTTCTTGTCTTTTTTTAAACACTTATATTTCATAAAATGCAATGAGGTGTTTTATGTTTTTATTACTATGTAAATTCTATGTTTTCATCACTTGATTAAAATACTTATATACATACATAATCCCTTTCTTTTTAACAGCATTTTCAGGGTTGGTGTTTCACACAAACTCTTATGGGAGAGGAACGGAAATTGTAGCAACTGCATTATACTCCCCCATACTTTATCACTCATACAACTTCCATACCGTATCCTAAGGAGCTCAAATACGATTGTACTAAATTTTTAAAATTTAGTCGCAACCGAGATTTGAACCACTGTCTGTCTGATTGAGAAGTGGGACCTCTACCACTCGACCACGGGCCTTAGGTTTTACGTTTTTATTTAGTTAATTTTGCGTTTATGACTTGATTAAAATACTTAATAATGATAAATACGTATACGGTTTTCATGTAACTTACAGTTCTGCTTAACTAAGCACTTTTGTTTCTTTAAAACTTTATAAATATTATGAAATATAATAAAAATCAAAAGATTAATTAAAGTTTCACAAGTTTTTAATAAATTCTTAACCTTACAATTGTTTCGACACTAAATGTCATTATCAAAGGTAGATAAGATTGATAAACAAACACGTTGCTAAGGATAAATACAAAAAATAGGTAACTAGATACAATCAGGGACTGGAACCCTTTACAAATATAGGTTCCGGTTCCAGTTCCGGTTCTTGGAAATTCAAAATAAGGGTTTTGGTTCCGGTTCCAGGATTTTCTTAGGTTCCATAAGGGTTCCGGAAGCAAAAGTAATGACGTCACATTGTATGTTGGTATATAGCTCCAAATATTTCCAAACAAATATGGCCTTGATAACTGACAGTCTATGCATGCTATGTGAAAGTATTAGATGTATTCTTTTGCATATTGTGATCCAAACAATCATAAACATCTTAGCATGATTTGAGAATGCTTTGTCACAAAATAATATTGGCAATATAGTTCCAAGTTTGGTCACAGCATTTTTTATGATACAATCATGCCAATCACAGAATTTCTACGTGATTTCTACGATTCAAATGGGTAAGGGGATTAGCAATCCTGCTAAAAATATCTCACTAGTTGGGGGTTATTCAGTATTTAAAAGAACGAGATGTGCTAAAAAATTACCAATCCTATTAATCATTATAGCGCAAAAGAATACTACTATTGTTTATAACATGGGTGATAATAGTATATTACATGTTGAGTTGGTAAAGGACATCTTTACAAGCCAAGAGTTTGACCGAGACGGTACGTCGAGGTCAAACAATATCGCGAGGCTTGAAAACTTTACCAACGAAACATGTATACTATTTTATTCACAAGCATTAGACTTAAATAATCAAAACATAAAAATATTAAAAATTTTAAAATAAACTTTCTGTAAACCGTCAATAAATTCCGATCAGCCATCTACCGACCAAAAGAAAATTTTAATAAGATTTCATTGTTCGCCGTTAGATCACAATGAAAGTAGGTATTGCGGTTGTTGAGTCCATCCCTCCCTTTTTATGCAAATGACCCGCGATCTAATTAATATTCAAATGAGGCGCGATCTAATTAAATTCGCGAATTAAATGCGCGAATTTCGCGAATTAAATTAATTGATCTAATTAAATTAAATTAATTCACCGTATCATTTGCATATCTCATCTCTCATTTACATATATCATCTCTCACATGTATGAGCGAATTAAATTAATTCACGGTATCATTTGCATATCTCATCTCTCATTTACATATATCATCTTTCACATGCATGCGCGAATTAAATTAATTCATGATATCATTTGCATATTTTATCTCGCATTTACATATATCATCTCTCACATGCATACGCGAATTAAATTAATTCACGGTATCATTTGCATATCTCATCTCTTATTTGCCTAGCTCATTTTTTATATCTCATATGCATGCGCGAATTAAATTAATTCACGGTATCGTTTGCATATCTCATCTCTCATTTACATAACTCATCTCTCATTTGTACATCTCATTTTTATATATCATTTGCATCTGTCATCTCTCTCTCATAAATTTATTTTAAAATAAATCTTATGTTGTCATTCCTAATTGATATTTAAATATAGATCTATACGTCATATGATTAACATACGTGTAATATAATTAACATGTAGAAACATCTAGGATAATAATACGAGAAAAATTTACTTTCAAGTATAAAAGGTACCTCTAAAGGGTTACGGTCAATTACCTGTTGGAGGATTATCTCTATTGCATTTTGACATGTTTAAATCCAAACGTCATAAACATTTAAAATACAGTCTACAAGTAAATCGATAATGGTCATGTAATTATTATCTTAGCATCTTTTCATTTACAATTATCTAGTAAAAATGTATTGTTTCATACGATTGACAAATATTAACAGATTAGCTTTCTTTTGAGATTTCTTGAAAGGTTTTTAGTTGATTATTTCTCAGGAACGCAAATTTAAGAAGTTACTTCAAACTAATGTTATTGCATGAAAATACGTACAAGGTAATTAGTCACGTTGTTTTCCAACATTCCTTAAAACTGTTTTCAACTATAAATAAACAAAACGTTCTTACAGATGATTGATAAATTAAAGTTCAAAGATTTTAACCTGTTAATTGGTTTTACATCTCTTAACATAATCAACCTTGTGTTAATCTGTATAAGTTAGACGTGTAGAAATTTGAATACGGAAATAATTTGAAAGAGACATAACATTATAACGTACTATGTGTGATTAGTTGTATTATCGTGTTTTGTTTTGAAAGTGAAACACATATAAAAGTCGCAGCGGCAAGTTTTTACAAATTTATACAGTTACAGAAACTTTTAGCGGTAAAATTTTATTTCTTTTTGTTTATATATTTTGTATTTTCTTTTGTATAGACTGTTTTTTCTCTTTAATATATTTTTTTTTGCTTTTTTTATGTGTATTAATGTAAAATTTAATTGTCAACATGTAATATGTCAAAATGACATATTACAAAAAATTCAAGAGAAATCTAATTATTGGAGATGGAAATTGTTTGTTCCGAGCAATAAGTTTACACTTATTTGAAACTCAAGAACGTTATAGAGAATTACGTATTAATGCTGTAGAATATATTGAAAGCCACTGGAATGACTTACGTCAGTATACACTTAATTATGAAGATGTCAATTTAACTTGTGAAGAATACTGCAATCAGATGCTTAAAGATGGCTCATTTGGAACTTCACTAGAAATATACGTTCTGTCCAAACTATACAATCTTTGCTTCAATATATATCTAACTGAAAAATGTAGTACCAGATTCGTTAATGTCACTACTAGTCCCTTAATCATTAACGACAATGGCAATTCTGACAATAAAATCATCTATTTACTACTCATTGGGAACCCTAATAATGGGCATTTTGAATTAATTACACCAACGGTCAGTGAAAGTCAGCCAGTATCTCAAAATAAAAACAACAAATCATATGAACCATTGTCACCAATAACTTCTTTTACTAATGAAAATACAAAGTTAGAAGCTATATGTGATATTTGTGGGAAGGGATATAAAAATTCAAAAGGACTAGGAATACATTTAAGCAAAAGTCATCCTAAAGAATACCGTAAGCATCTTTTACTAAAGCAGCAATCCAAAAAGATCCAAAAGAATTCTAATTCTTTAGAATCTAAAGACATTAATGAAGATCTTAATAATTCCCATAGAAATGATTCTGATTCTATAAAAAAATATAAAAGTAAACTAAAGGAATGGATTTCTAATTTTGATACTATCTTAGATGACGATGATTTTTGCTGCAAAGTAGACAGTTTCTTACATTTTTTAGCAACAGCAATTGATTTTTTACCGGGACCAAAACACCCTGCTAGAAAATTTTACGAAAAACGTAAAAATAAAAATTTTATAACTGAAAAGCATAAATACGCTGATTCTTCAAATCCCATACGAACAAGTAAGAGAGATCGTGAAAAACGAAAAAATAAATATACTTACCAACTCGCACAGTTCTTATATTACAATGTTAGAAGAAAAGCGATAAAACTCGTACTTGGAGATGATGCAGTTAAATGTAAAATAAGCAAAAACGATATACAAACATACTTTTCAAACATATATTCTAAATCAAATGATAATCAAAGATCTTCTTATCCCCCGACAATAACAGAAAATGAAAGAATTAAATTAAATGAAACTTTCGATACTTCTATTTCCAAAGAAGAAGTAACAGCAGCGATTCGAAGAATGGCTGTTGATACATCCCCTGGTCCTGACCATGTTTTAGTAAGAGCTTTAAAAGACGATCTGGCATATCAAGCAATTGCTAAGATTGCTTCAAGAATTCTACAAACTGGTATTGTACCCCCTTGCTTTAAACGGGCAACCACAGTTTTAATCTTTAAGAAAGGAGATGAGAAAGATCTTTCTAATTGGAGACCGATCACTATCTGTTCAGTAGTACGAAGATTAATAGAACGTATTTTTGAAAAAAGACTTCGTAATTATGTGTCAATCAACAAAAACCAAAGAGGATTTACTTTCACTCCAGGTACTATCATTAATACTTCATTAGTTAAATCTGTGTTGGATAATGTTAAGCAGAAGAAAGGTACAACAACACTAATGTTTATAGACATAACAAAAGCTTTTGACAATATTGGGCATGGGCATTTACACAAAACATTGCTTTCTTTAGGTATCCCTGATAAACTTTGTAGTGCCGTATTTAATCTTCAGATTAATAACTTTACACAGATTAAAGCTAATTTGGAAAGTACCACGCCAATGAAAATTACAAAAGGGGTAATGCAAGGTTCACCTCTCTCGCCGCTTCTCTACAATTTAGCAACTGATCATATCTTCGAAGAATTAAGTGAGGAATCAATTGCTAATCAATACGGTTATCAGTTAGACCCGAATCTTCCTCCTTTAACAATATTAGGATTTGCCGATGACATCGTCGTTATTGCAAATAATCGCAGCTCTGCAATACATCTCACTGACATCATAGCACAAAGATTTGAAGAGATTGGGCTTAATATAAATTATAATAAATGCGTAGAACTTACTATAGAAAACGGTTTTCTCAAACATGAAAGGCAAGGTATACACTCACACTACAATATCCCCTGTCTAGCAAAAGATCAAACTGTGCGCTATCTTGGTGTATCTTTTAACAACGACATCGTATTTAATGCTAAATCTACATTATCAGAACTGTATAGCAAAATAGATCGTCTCACCTCCTCGCCATTACTAAATAGCTATCAGAAATTTACTATCTTACGTTCTTCAATATCACCAACCCTAATTTATGAGTTTTTAACCATTCCTCCAACAAAATACCCGATTTCGTTTATATCTGCAGCAAATAAAATGATTAGGAGCGCAACCAAAGAAATTCTTCAGATACCAGCTGACACACCGGACAGTATGTTATATACAGATAACAAGTATAAAGGACTGGCATTATTTAATGTTCATTGGGAGATCTATCTGCAGCACATAAACTCTTGCAGAATTTTACATTACGCGAATAATGTTCACCTTATGCACAAACGCGATCTATTTAAAGAAGTTACTGATTGTTTGATACATTTAGATTTAAAAAACTTTACAGAAACAACCGGAAATAATTTCCCTAAATCAGTAGTTGTTAGACAACATTTACGTCAAAAAGAATTCGAGAAATGGTCACAGCTACCTCATAAAGGTAAAGGAGTGGCGCTCTACCAAGAATACACTCCTGCTAATAAATGGATTCGCGACCATAAAGGGTTATCGGATAGTGAATGGAAAGAGGCATTAAGGATGACCGCAAATGTTTGCTGCGTAAAAGCTGTTCCTGGCAGATCCCTTGACACAAACCTCTGTAGGCATTGCCACAGAGAGACAGAAACACTTGCACATGTCTTGGGATCATGCTCATACAGCGATAATTTACGTAATGCACGTCATCATAATGTCAGAACAATGATTTCCGATGCTTTTCGAAAAAAGGGATACAATGTATTTGAAGAAGTACCTGGGATTTCATCAAATGGAAGTAACAAACGTATAGACATTATAGCATTTTCAAAAAATTCTTCGATTGGCTACATAATAGATCCCACAGTACGTTTTGAAAAGGCCGTTGGTCAACCTGAAGATGTAAATAATGAAAAGCAAGAAATTTATAATTCGACCATACCCTACTACAAACAGAAGTACAACCTCAAAAACATTGAAGTAATCGGTTTAATGATTGGTGCTCGCGGAACAATACCTAAATTTCTTGTGGACTTTTGGAAAAAATTCAAATTAAACATTTCGGACTTAAAAAACATCGGATTGGTCACATTACAAAAATCAATTTATATATTTAGAAATCATTGTTATAAGACTTTTAATAATAATTGTAATATAAGTAAATCTAGATGATTGTTATGTTAATTATGATTTAAGTTTTATAGTTACTTTAATGTTTATTTTGTTACACTTGTTCATCTTTAATTGTTATTACGAAAAATTAATTTATTGTTAAACACTTTTGTATGTTATACTTTGTCATTTGGCAACCCACTTAATAGTGGGAAGTTATTATGTGTTATGTGTAATACATAAATAAATAGATTCAGAGCTCTGAATCATACAGATTTGATGTACGCTGCAATAACTTTTTTAACAGAGAAACATGTTTATTATTATTCTTTACTTAAGATTAATACGAGTTCTTTTTATAATAACTAACAGCTTTCAAGAGAAGTTGTTTTATTTTAAAACTAGTGTTCATCATAATTACGCAAACGCCGAAAACTAGTATAAAAACTGAATGTTTTTTTTAAATAAACCATTCCGAAAGTGTTCTCGAATCATCAAGATAGTTACATCAAGTGAATATTAAAATCAGGTATGTTTTATTTTTGCTTATATTTTAAAACTATATGTAAATGATTTACGAATGTTTTATTCTTATTTGAAATTCATCGAGTAAGTTGCTTTTATTTTTAACGATGTTGTGTAAACTTATTTTGAAATTTGTTATAGACTGACAGCAGTTTCTATCGGCGTGAAATCCACATAGTTTTTATTCCAACAGGTTACTGTATCAAGGAAGTCGAAACGAGAAATTATCAACGTTTGATAATTCTGTATCCTGCAAATTTATTTGAAATATATCAAGCAGGTATGTTTTATCTTCAGTTGCTTATATTTTAAAACTGCCTGATATGTAAATGTTTTACGATTGCTTACAGTAAGAAATGGAATTTTTAAACGAATTGAACCAATCAGTCGGAACAGCAAAACCCGTTAAGAAATTGCATGAATATAACGTGAAGGAAGTAGCAGAGATATCAGAGGTCAAAATTATCACCTGCAGAGACGGACGCAGAGCGGTGTTCATTGTCGCTGAAAAACATATAACATATCTACCCAAAAGATTCGCCGACAAACTTACCGAAGATAAAGTGGTCGATCTCAACCAGAAGATAGCGAATAAAACTCTGTCTCTAGGATTGGTTTACCTAGGTAAAGTAAAGACAGAAAGATATCAACCGTATGCTGACTGTATGTTTATCAAAACGAATAAGGTATGAAATGTAACGGGTAGTCTATTCAATGAACATTGCCTAATACTTTTTTTTCTGATTCTTCTTCTAGCCTATGGATCCGCAATTAGAAACACGGGCCTGCTAAATGCCTGAAATTCACCTACCCTATCAATATATCGTACAATGCAAACATTTCATATCATTATTAAAATTTTATAAATAAAACGATAAAACAAGTTTATAGTTTTTCATTTATTTCTACGTATTCATCATATATGAAAGCATGTACGGTAGCAAGATCTAGAATGCTCCTACCCCTCGGAAGTGAAGGTCTTCAGCAGCTTCAAATCAGCAAATTAAAAACTTGATAGAGTCAACATCTAACTCCGAATGTCATACAGAGCTATCAACTAAATCATATACAGCTTTTGCTTAATTGTACGAATAACTCGTTCGATTATTGAAGTCTTAATCACGGAACACGTAGAGTAATGATTTATGTTGTATTCATACATTAACTTTAACTCGATATATACAAATTCATATATGAGAGAAATGTTATGTATCTCAATACATACCTAAAACGTATTCTTCGTATATTCAGTAAGAGCTACCCATTTTTTTTCTAGACATTCGAATTTTGAACAGATTGATAACATGTTTTCTCATTTAATCATAATTAGGGTCAAGTTGAATAGCAAAATAAAGTACATAAAAGTTAACAGGTTAAAATAGAAATTCATTTTGCTACTTTTATATGTGCTAAGTAAAATAATAAACAGATATTTCGAAAATTTTATGCATTCTTGAGAGAACGGGGTATAATATTTAAAATACACTGTAGAAAACATATCAGCAGAGAAAGGGAATACATAAATACAGTATGTTTTGTATGATGAGGTGTCGTCAGTTTAAAAGAAATGAGTTTAATGTTGCACGTATTACATCAATTGTATCTGTACATAACAAAGGTATACATCCCTCTTATTAGATTGTCACGAACGTATGTAGTATACTTCTAAATTCATGAATACCCTATACAAGTATTCTAACTAGACAATAAAGGTTTACTGAGATTATACACCTTATAATATAGCAATAGAATTTTTCTAAATTTTATTCTTTAAGTTTTATTTAAATAAATTTTAGGATTCAAAAGCATTTCCTATTATTATTAATGTACATAGACCCCTTAACCCTTCACCATCAACCCTACGATGTAAGATTACGAGAGGGTACATGAAGAAAAGGGTATGTTGTAAGAAAAACTAATAATAATCCTTCTCTAGGAACTGGGTAGTTGTATCAACAGTAACATAGACGAACCTAAGCATGAAATAAACAAGATAGAAAAAATACATAAAAACCTTTGTTTTTTAAACATGATATATGGTAAATAAGTTACCTAAGGACACATCACAAATGTCTATTACAGTTTTTTTGTATTTACAGTGCATTAAGAATAATTGTATCAAATTATATACGTTTAGATATACAGTCCTTTTGTGATAATTATGACTGATGGGTGTAAAACAACTACTGTATCAACAATAGCTACATCGAAGTCGCATGAGTTGTTACCGGCTCTTTAACAAGCGTATGCTACAATTCTGTAATTCGAAATACGCAGATATGTAATAATATACTATATACTCTTGTAGGATATTCATCGTATCTATAGTAAACTCGTATGATTAATAATAATCTGTAACCATTTTCGATACCTTCGAAATATAAGTCTATAACATATGTTTGTAATACGTCTTTATAACTTTGAAACACTGGGTAGTTACCTCTTGCAATATCTACAGTTATGAGAACCCTGAAGACTTAACCTGGAGAAATAAATCAGATAAATATTTTACTTTTTATTGAAACGATAACTTTGCATACTAATATATGAAGATAATATAATGTATATCGCCTGATAAATAAAATTGAAATTATTCTTATTCTTTTACAATGAAATGTGTTTTGAAAAAACACGATGAAACGTTATGTATATTAATGCAGGTGTTCTGTTAACGCATTCGTTATTTAGAGATTCACTTATAAGTACACTATTTATTTAGCTGATTCAATAAAAATTTCGTTATTTTTAAAATTCCTAACAAGGGTTCAAGGTTCTTTATCTGTTTTAGAATATTCAAATACAATATATGTATAAATTATCATGAGACTCCTGCTCTATATAAAACGCCATATATAAAATTAGAGATAAACATTTATCCTGTGTATTAGTGAAAACTCAAATATTCACGGAAATATAACAATCGGTACATATGACGATACTAATCAGTCTGACGCGTAATATATATTTTATATTATACAAACGGAGAGAAAAGAATAGGTACAATCGGATTATGTTTATACCAGACTCACCATGATTATTATAAACATCTTAACAGAATAAAAAGGACAATACGAATATAACTTATAGGATTTAATCAAACTAGAAAAATATCGATATATATCCTGCGTTGAGAAAATAATTATACTAAGCCTAAGTATAAACATAAAGTTATACTTTAAGCGCTGACGAATACTATCCATATTTCGAATAGAGTATGCGAAAAACAGCATCAGTGGGGGATATAGGAACCTACAGACAGTATCAAACAGGATCCAAGGAGTTGAGACAAGCAGAAATCGGTTAGTAGGAGAACCGTTGTATTAAATGTTTAGGTATAGAGGAAATGTAAACGTTTTAGTGATTCCTCCCTTCCGCTTTAGACGGTAATAAATAACAGAAGCAGCAGACCTACTTATTTAGTCACGATTTATCGGTGTTGCTGTTTATTCATGGTTAAAATGTCATTCTACAAAGCTGAGCGCATTCAACATAATAGTAGATGTGAACCGTATAGTGTGCCTAGGAAGTGTGATTCACCTCAATTTCAATCGAATAGCGATGATATCAAAACTTTTAAAAAATTTGCAAAAGAAACATACGATATACAGGTTCAGGATGATGATGAAGAAATTCTAAACTACGAAAAATTAAGACTTCTTTGTGAATTACAGCTGCCGTTAAACAACAGCGGGTCGAAATATTTACATCTTGTACTGGATCCTTTCAAGAATTTTGATGTGTGTATAAGAATCTTGAAAAAAGGCACCGATCTAGGTGTGCAGTTTAACGAAGACTCATTTAAAGATTTTATAGAGGATGCTTCGTACATATTAGGATGTCTGAAACACAACGAACTTGATGGATACGTATTGACCGATTATACGCTTCATAGTGTAGGAAACAAGTGTCTCAAATTTGTTTCAAAAAATAATCAAAGTTTTGAACTTTACATTTCCAAATGAAGTCTAGGGAGATTATACACGATGAAAACCTTTTTATGGAAAAAGATTGATAGTATTAAAACTATGCATCGCAATTACGAATGTTTTGACGAAGAAGTCCTGGACGAGGCTATAAAAGTTAGAACAACACGTATAGACAATAATATTTTATTAAACGTGTTAAACTCTTCTTGTAGATATAAGAATGATTTATTTTTGAATGAACTAGTTTATAAGTTTAATAGGAAAACTATTGTAGATTTGCAGAACGACCTTGATCTAGATAGACTTAAATTTATTACATCTGGATATAATGTATAATAAATATAATATAATAAATATCTTTAAAACTTATTGTTTTTAATTATACCTACATCTACTTATTCTAGGTAGTTTGATTGTATGCATATGTAAGACGTGGGAAAACTCCTGATACTGCTGCCTCTGGTAATGCTATGAAATAAAACGTATCAAGATGATGCAGGAACTCAAAAGGATCATCTACCAGAACGTTTACTGCGCGAGAGAGGTAAAGAAATAAGAAACATATATAGAATATCGTTTATTTTATCATATTACATATAAATAGCAATACAATAAGATCATCTTACATAGTACAAATTATATATTTACTTATTCTATGATTTTTCTCGCTTTAAGCTCTTCGATGACTGAAATTATTTCATTTTCGTTTTCGAGACTGCTGCTAAGAGCTTTCTTTAAAGCATACAACAGACGAAGTTGGTCCACTAGTTGATTAGGCGTACTCTGACGTATACAATCCGGGTTCATCTTGTTTAACTTTTTGGGAAGACTAATCCCAAAGTCTGTTATTCTGTATAAATTTGGCCTGATTACATTTTCGTATTTCCAATGTTTAACGCTTATTAGTCTACCGTTGTGCCTATAGTCTTTCTTATGAGCATTAGTAAGTGAGATTATTTTCATATAGTTGTCGATATCTTCCTCTGTTGGACTAGGAGAGCTTATTCGTTTAAGCGTTAGTAAAGTAAACAGGCCGAATGTTCCATTGAAAAGTTTGTTTTTAATTAAAATATCTTTTCCCTGAAACTGTACTCGCGAACAACCAAATCGCCACTCATCGATTTCGTTATATAGAGCGTACCTAGTTTTGTCTACGTTTTAGTTTTCTCCGCTAGCTAATAATGCTATATAATAGTTAGAGAATTCCTGATAAATCTTTAAGTCAGAATCGCATTCTTCTCCTTGTTCTTCTTCTTCTTCTTTTTCATCTTCAACAGATGTAACTGGAGATGCGTGTTGAAGTTTCGGTGAGAGACTAACGGTCCCCGGTCGAGGTTCAGCTTTATCACGGTGAAAGTAGGCTTATATATTAAGTATAGCATTACGAACGATTATTATTTTAGCATCGTCATCGAGTCTTATTTCTTTATTTGTGTCGCGGGGTTCATTGGTATGCATACGTTTCAGACTCGCGTCTTTAATTATTACATCATTTCTAAGCTTTGTCTTATTATTATTATTCACGCCTATGGTACAATAGATTGTTTTCAAGTGCCTTATATAACTACTATTACGTGAAAAAGATTTGAAACATTTAGTACATGGGACTTTGTGTCTACGGTGTATATTCATATGGCTTGCATACCCGAAACGTCGAATGTTCAGACATATATGTATGATGCACTAGGTAAGTATCGACTTATGACGTAATGAATTATTAAGAATAACATATCGTATGCCAGCTAGAGAGATAGTCATCGTCACTGTTGCCAAAATCGTTCTGGTGCTTTTGCTTCAGCGGCGAGATCAATCGTTGTCGCTACTATTTGAAAACAAATGGTCTATGCCATCAATAAGGTTAACTAGGCTTAAAAAGCTCGAACTAAAACATAACCTCAAGGAAAATGATAGTGCTTAGCCCGTAGGCACGGAATCATACGTAGCGTCCTGCATAGTATAATTATTCTGTTAAGACGTTTAATCATAGGGAGCATAACATAAACCGATGGTACCTACTCCTGTCTCACCGTTTGTAAGGTACATGAACATTTACATGTATTTTATTGCATGATTCTTTTTTTTTTTTTTTTCTGCAGTCGCATAGGCTGAAATCTCCGAGCAGCTACGATTATAACCAAGAACAACCGATTGCGCAAAGATTACAGGGTCAACGAGTCATTCCACGGACTTTATACGTATTAGTATTTCTGCGAGGGCATACAACGACGACTCAGAGCTCCGTAGAACTACAGTAGTCATAGAAAACAACTTATGATCTATATACTTGGATTGTGTTATGTATACTAAATAAATGTTTGTAAAATAACTTTATATGTTTTATTTATCATGCCCATACTCTGATTTCTTGTCTAACAGGGTGGACTCTGCCATTTTTGTTTCAAGACTGTTTCTAGCCTAAGGATGTATAGCCCCAGGGTTAATTAATTGAGGTTGACCTGCAAAGCATATTATGTTAGCGTTCAGTTAGTATGGCTTTGATATCCCTAATTGTTATTTACGCCAAACCTGACTGCATGTATTGTTAAATTAAAATTTAGAGGTAATATACAGGAATATATGCCACTGTATCCGATCTCTTAAATATAAGCCTTTTAAGCCTTTTAAATATTATTTTGTACAGCTATGTTCAACAGGTATGCGCTAAATATGTTAATGTCAGCATTGTACATAAAATATATATAGGTCATTTGTTGCATGGAAAATTAAACTTCTCTGTAACGTATATCCTATATTACTTTGTACAACTGCGTTCATCAGGTATGCAATCAGCAGTAGAGTATCATACGTACCTGATATAATATAACGCTTATCAGTAGGTCCCTCGTAAATATATTGCGACCCCTGATACCATAATAAGAATAATTTCAATTTTATTTATCAGGCGATATACATTATATTATTTTCATATATTAGTATGCAAAGTTATCGTTTCAATAAAAGTAAAATATTTATCTGATTTATTTCTCCAGGTTAAGTCTTCAGGGTTCTCATAACTGTAGATATTGCAAGAGGTAACTACCCAGTGTTTCAAAGTTATAAAGACGTATTACAAACATATGTTATAGACTCATATTTCGAAGGTATCGAAAATGGTTACAGATTATTATTAATCATACGAGTTTACTATAGATACGATGAATATCCTACAAGAGTATATAGTATATTATTACATATCTGCGTATTTCGAAGCTATTGAAAATGTATGATATATTGTAAAATAACGTTTAAATATGGCGACGAATATCTATATGATGCATAAACAATAAGAACACATATGTAGAAACAGTTTACAAGGTAGTAGATATAACGAAAAAGGCTAAAATCTGTTCAAAACTACATTATGTCTAGAAACTAGAAAATTACAGAATTGTAGCATACGCTTGTTAAAGAGCCGGTAACAACTCATGCGACTTCGATGTAGCTATTGTTGATACAGTAGTTGTTTTACACCCATCAGTCATAATTATCACAAAAGGACTGTATATCTAAACGTATATAATTTGATACAATTATTCTTAATGCACTGTAAATACAAAAAAAAACTGTAATAGACATTTGTGATGTGTCCTTAGGTAACTTATTTACCATATATCATGTTTAAAAAACAAAGGTTTTTATGTATTTTTTCTATCTTGTTTATTTCATGCTTGGGTTCGTCTATGTTACTGTTGATACGACTACCCAGTTCCTAGAGAAGGATTATTATTAGTTTTTCTTACAACATACCCTTTTCTTCATGTACCCTCTCGTAATCTTACATCGTAGGGTTGAGGGTGAAGGGTTAAGGGGTCTATGTACATTAATAATAATAGGAAAATGCTTTTGAATCCTAAAATTTATATAAATAAAACTTAAAGAATAAAATTTAGAAAAATTCTATTGCTATATTATAAGGTGTATAATCTCAGTAAACCTTTATTGTCTAGTTAGAATACTTGTATAGGGTATTCATGAATTTAGAAGTATACTACATACGTTCGTGACAATCTAATAAGAGGGATGTATACCTTTGTTATGTACAGATACAATTGATGTAATACGTGCAACATTAAACTCATTTCTTTTAAACTGACGACACCTCATCATACAAAACATACTGTATTTATGTATTCCCTTTCTCTGCTGATATGTTTTCTACAGTGTATTTTAAATATTATACCCCGTTCTCTCAAGAATGCATAAAATTTTCGAAATATCTGTTTATTATTTTACTTAGCACATATAAAAGTAGCAAAATGAATTTCTATTTTAACCTGTTAACTTTTATGTACTTTATTTTGCTATTCAACTTGACCCTAATTATGATTAAATGAGAAAACATGTTATCAATCTGTTCAAAATTCGAATGTCTAGAAAAAAAGAAATGGGTAGCTCTTACTGAATATACGAAGAATACGTTTAAGGTATATAGTTTCAAAATAATACAACTTTTCTTGAAAGCTGCTAGTTATTATAGAAATAACTCGTATTAATCATAAGTAAAGAATAATAATAAACATGTTTCTCGGTTAAAAAAGTTAATGAAGCGTACATCAAATCTGTATGATTCAGAGCTCTGAAACAATACAAACAACATACTGAAAAACAACGTGACTAACTACCTTGTATGCATTTTCATGCAATAACATTAGTTTGAAGTAACTTCTTAAACAATTATAAATAGCTACAGAAAATGTTTTTGAATTTTAAAATAATGCTATACAGTATTTTAAAAGTTTTACTTAAATAAATTTTTAGGAAATCATAACGACCCTAATTGTTTTTTTTTCAAATAGAATGCGTTCCTGAGAAATAATCAACAAAAAACTTTTAAAAAATTTCAAAAGAAAGCTAATCTGTTAATATTTGTCAATCGTATGAAACAATAAATTTTTTCACTAGATAATTGTAAATGAAAAGATGCTAAGATAATAGTTACATGACCATTATCGATTTACTTGTAGACTGTATTTTAAATGTTTATGACGTTTGGATTTAGTCATGTCAAAATGCAATAGAGATAATCCGACTAGTGATTGACAGTAACCCTTTAGAGGTACCTTGTATACTTGAAAGTAAATTTTTCTCGTATTATTATCCTAGATGTTTCTACATGTTAATTATATTACACGTATGTTAATCATATAACGTATAGATCTATATTTAAATATCAATTAGGAATGACAACATAAGATTTATTTTAAAATAAATAATAAAAGTATGAGAGAGAGATGAAAATGATATATAAAAATGAGATGTACAAATGAGAGATGAGTTATGTAAATGAGATATGAGATATGCAAACGATACCGTGAATTAATTTAATTCGCGCATGCACATGAGATATAAAAATAAGCTAGGCAAATGAGAGATGAGATATGCAAATGATACCGTGAATTAATTTAATTCGCGTATGCATGTGGGAGATGATATATGTAAATGAGAGATGAGATATGCAAATGATATCGTTAATTAATTTAATTCACGCATGCATGTGAGAGATGATATATGTAAATGTGAGATGAGATATGCAACTGATACCGTGAATTAATTTAATTCGCGAAATTCACGCATTTAATTAGATCGCGCCTCATTTGAATATTAATTAGATCGCGGGTCATTTGCATAAAAAGGGAGGGGATGGACTCAACGACCGCAATACCTACTAATGAATGCTCTCAATATTTTAAAATTGGAAATTAATTAATTTCATTGTAATTATTAAATATAAAATACGGAAAAATAAAAATAAAACTAACATAAAATAAAAAACATGTTTTTAGCGTTGAATACATTTATAAAAACCTAAATTTAAATCGGATAATACGTCTTGTTTTAAATTATTCACAAATAAAAGTTGGCCAAGACTTTACATGTCAGTTTTACAGAGAAGTAGAGAAAATTATTAACCACTTTGCTGTTGCTATAGCAATAGCTTACTTTCCAAGGTTTTTACAACATATGAAATGTACTTATTGCAATATGATTGTGAATAAATATATTTAATCTTCGGTATTTCAACTCTTTTTACGCTGAAAGTTCTATTGCTATAGTTACAATTATTTACAATAATGAACCCCACAGAAACTGAGCTCTTGGAGTGAACAGATGTAAAATACCGAACGCCGCTAATATTGTAGATTTTTTCAAGATGAAATTTGTTTGGAAATATTCAGGGCTACCAACATAAAATGTGACGAAACATTTTGGAAGTGGATCTAGCATCAGCACCAACAAGTTGGAAATGGTTATGGTAGCGCTGTTGGAAGAGTGTCTGGAGAATGTTGAACTATTTTTTTATTTACCAGTAGAACCGAAATGTGGAATCGAAAAATACCGGTTCCTTCGAAAATTTAAAACGGTTCGGGTTCTCATCTTAACATTAACACGGATTTTTGTAAGGGTTCCAATTCCGGTTTCGGTTCCATAAAATTAATCGGTTCCGGTTCCGATTCCGGTTCTTTTGGGTTCCTGTTCCAGTCCCTGGATACAATACATACAAGACTAAATATCTAACACTTCTTAATAATGGAGAATCACTAAGTTCAGTTTGTTCATTCATTAAAGGTAATGTGCGTTTATGTTTGTATATTTCAAAAGCTTCTAAAATGTCTAATTTGTGTTTATTGTTGCAAAAACTTAGATAAAAATAAAAGTTTATAAATATTAACAATCAGAACAATGTTCACTCTTTCGAAGCTGATGGATACAAATCTACTATTTACATAATAAACAGACATAAACAGCACGAACAAAGACATTACATACATTGTAATTAAATACATGGTGTTACCGCAGAAGTGATTATTGGACCATATACCTCTTCGATAACGAAGAAGACGCGGTAAACAAAAGTGATGGCTATCGAGCGATGATTAACAACGTTTTAGGACCAGCTGTTGAGGACAACCGAAACTGTGGTTTCAGCAAGATGGGGCCAATGCATACACTGCCCGACAAGGTATGGTAGTTTTGAGAAACATCTTTCTAGTCCTTTACTACTTTCTGTGGGAATATCTGAAGAAGAAGAGGATATTAACAAGCCAACAACATGCGGAGGAAGCTCAAGAACAATATATGTTACGACCGGAACTCCGACTGTTAGTCAGACAAACTCAGGAATGTTACGAAAAATGCTCTTGGAAAAGAGCTCTCCTTGTGAGGCTGGTCATCTGCAGGACATACTTTTTCGCAACTAGACCTTTTATGCTATTTTGTTCATTATTATCAGTAGGAAAAACAAAATATATTTAAAAATAGAAAATTTGACTTTTTCAAAATTTGCGATTATGCCCCACGTAGTTAGATATTTAGATGGTTTTCATTTTATTTTATTTTTGCTAAATTTATTACTCCAATCTTTTGAGTGCTGGTAATTCTTCTGACGGTGGTGTAGTACTTTCTATTATTAAAGCAATACTACACTTAAACTTTGACGTAATCATCCAATCGTGATTACCTGAAGTGGTACCTACTTAATAATTATCTAGCAGATTGCTAATTACAATGGCTTTTAAATAAAATCAAAAAGAATTGAATCAAAACCTTCCATTGGAATCGTAATACACTTAAACTAATTGATTGCCATTGATTAAGATCGAGTCAACAATAACATAACAATAATTATTTTAAATATAGATGCCAAAGATTTTCTATGATAATTATTGTATTACTGTTCGTTTGGCAACAATTCGATTAGTCCTGGTTTAAATAAAATGACAAATAAAACTTTCAGCTACAGCTTCAGTTTATAATATGTATTGGTGACGAGTTTTCCGCAGTTGCATGTGCACGAACATTTTTTGATGAGGGAAAAACTCAATATTAATTCACTGCATAGAATATGGTTGTCTCGTCCCGTCTGCTGCCTCCTTCTTAACCATAACCATTTCAACTAGTCTTCCAACATATAGCACCACCTAACACCTTTAAACGTGGCTAACACCAACATCACTACCACCATCTAGGCAAAGAAATTAGCATCACGTTTGCCGACTTTTCAGCAGTTGAAGTTCACTGGAGGCTACCCAGGTTAGAGACTCGAACGGGCGAGCGTGTCGCTGATACCATACCCCATGTCTTTTTCTTCAGGCTGAAGAAGCATATTGAACAGATATCATTAAACTTCGGTCGCGTTAGCTATTCGAAAAGCGTGAACAAACAGTGGTTAGGTGACCGCTTAAAGCTACATTCACATAATGATGCGTTACCGCTTAGAGTATACGTTCTAGCACGCGAAATCCAAAGAAACGATCAAAATGTTTAACACCAATTAAATTAGACCGTTATGTGTCATAACCAATAACAAAGCCGAGTTTAAAAGAGGTGTTTGTCATAAACCATGACATTTTTTACGTTGTAGACTCCCATTACAACAAATAAAAGTTTCGCGATAGTTTTTAATTGTCCTTAAAAAGTTTCGGCGCCCGAGAAAAATCTCTTTTCGGTTAACAAACATGGCATTCCTGCATCTACGAGCGTATTTAAATTTTAGTTTTTCCTGTAAAATATTTTCATTTTTAAAGGAACAATATTTACACAATAAAAATAAATGCAACTGCACCGTGTAAGATGAACATTAGTACTAAACGTTTATCCGTATTTTCAAGCTTAAGTCATTAGTCATTAAGCGTGCCCACCAATAGCGTTGCATTTGGTTTGTTTACGCTTTCCGAATAGCTAACACGACCATACTTTAGATGAATAGAAATAGGTATCAAAGTCAACAACTATTTTGTATTTTATTTGTATTAAGCTATGTTCAATTGAAATTTTCTTATAAATTTGACAATATCAATAGAAGAATGCACTGTTAGCATAAATTTAAACACAAATTAATTTAATCATTTTTTACGTAATTTTAATATGGCAAATCCACAAATGTATCTGTACAATTTTGTAAATCTACAGAATTAGTTATTTCCGATTCAATTCATAAAATTGATAAGACATTTCATTTCTCTTGACCAAGGGAGGTTCTAAGATAATTTTAATAATTTTAACCTTTTGCGGGCTGAACATCAACGCTCCCCAGAGCAGTTTTTGAAGCTTTTACAAATACTTTCGGCGATTCAGTTCCAGCCCGTTCTAACAATTTGTGATTCTGTGAACTACGTCTGGCGCTGGCGCCTCCAAAAACGTGGCTCCTGAACCCGACCTTCGTAGGCTTCAGTGTTAATCCAGGCCTGATCATTAGTTACTTGCGCATTAAACAGTCGCAGCAGCAAAGTTTTCTAAAAATTGTCTGCCTGAATAACAATATAAGAATCTATTTTGAGTAGTTGAGTAGTTTTTCTAATACACAATTATTCACGGCCTAGGACATTTGGGCGCTGCTGTTTAGGCGCGGCCATCTCGGCGCGGCCTTTTCGGCGCTTTTGGCGCGGTCAGTTAAGCGCCGGACAGTTCGGCGCAAGGACACTTCGGCGCAGGCACTCTTCGGCGCCGGGACACTTAGGCGCAGGCACACTTCGATAGAAAGACAGTTCGGTGCATGTAAATTTCTCCACGACAAATTATGGTAAAACCTTCGGAAATATTTAAACAAAACGTTTTTTTGGACTATTAGTCTAATTTTTTGTGACAAGCTGGTCTATTATTAGAGTAACCTTTTGTATTTTCTTGTATACACCTTCTTCATTCCAGAGTTTCGCTTGGATTGGTTAAATTGCGTTATTCCAGTGCTTCTTGTCTTTAAGCACTGGACTATAAGCACTATCTATTTATAGGTTTTACCTACTAAGACAAAATTCGTGAAGTGGGGCATGTATTTATCAGTGGTACGATATTCAATGTTAATATCAATATTCCTATGCCATTTAATTGATTATATAAAATTTTTGATTTTTTCAAAGTTATTAACATGATTATCAAACATAATATTCTTATCACAATAAGGGATTTGTAATTAGCAAATTAAATTCTTATTACAAATTAAATATTTCCTTATGCAGAGATTTGCAGAATTTTAATTTTAATGTATTAGTAGCTTAGAAAAATGATTTTTTCTTAAATCTAGTAGTACATACGAGTTTTTGTGATTGGCAAATATTGAATTTTTTTCTCATCATACTGTATTTATCGAATACTGCATTTCATCGATCATACTGTATTTATTACCTGTAAGTACCTAAAGATTTTGTTCATTACACCAATACTAGACAATTTCTCGCGCCTAAGTGTCCCTGCACCTTAGTGTCCCTGCGCCTAAGTGGTCCGCGCCGAAGTGCCCCGCGTCGAAACGGCCGCGCCGAAGTGGCCGCGCCCAAATGTCCGACTCCGTATTTGACTGTACCATTACTCATGCTCATAAGTAACCTATACAAACCCTTGAGAATTACTTACTCTCTGTAAATGCCTGTTAAAAGTGAAACTGTTTTGATCCAAATCAAATTCTGTAATCTAGCTGAGCATTGTTTTAATACACAACCATCACTTGTATAAAAATTGTTTTAGATCATTTTTCTTTCTTATAATGCAAACCTGTAGATAATAATTGCATATAACTGCCTGAGACTTATGTAGTACCTACTAACTATAATAGTTTACATTATTATATACTAAAATTTACTAGTTCTTTTCCTATCATGGCTACCATTTTGGGAATTCTAGCCTAAGGAAGTTGATAAAACTTTATTCTAGTGGCAATTAAGTATATTCATAAAATTTAAAAAATATTTCCTCAATAATAATTCTTAAAATTGTTTGTTGTTATACAAACTTTTGCTTAGTACATATCTATAAGTATTTAATGTTGTGAAGATAATGTTGGCCTTATCATTATGTGTTGTCATTGAACTTTGAGTAATTTTACACTTGAATGATACAAGCACTTGACCCCATAGTGACAATTTGACACTGTTATCAGCTATTAATTAACCGGGATAAAAGCTATTATAGTCATTATTTATAATTCTGTTGTACGCAAGAGCTTTTTTATCATTGACGTAAACGGGCCAACCCTTTCATTTTCTAAAACAATGAATTCTTTAACGTGTTTCCTCTTCAAGTACATATGCAATAAAATGTCTCATGATTCTCAGAATATTAAAGGGTCAATTTTCTAAAGTGTACTGATTTAAAGCATGAATAGAAGCCCATATAAATAAGAAACTTTATTTATTTTATGTGATACAGAAAAAACACAAGTTTAAGTTCTGTATAAAACCGAGAATTTGAAAATGACAATCTTTTAAATGTTCTCCACGTAGCGAAGGCAAACCCCTGCCCGTTGAAGCGTGTTGTGCACTGCACAATTGCACAAACACTACACATTTCTACTGGTTTTCTACACGTTTTTGCTTGAAGTAGTCTAAATCACGAAGGGAACTGTAAGTACACATAAGTACACATCTGGATAGACGTCAATGGTATCAATAAAACCGAAGAATGGGTCGGGATTATTATATTGCTTTTTACAGGAACTATTAGCCCCTTTGAGTCATCCAGTAAAATAAACACGTATTTTACTGTGGAAGTGCAAAATCTCAAACAGCTAACATTTTAGATAATTCCTTTATTCGTTTACTAATTTTTGTTCATTTATCTCAGTTGTGCGTAACTTTACTTTCGCTGAACTAGTCACTTTAAAATTTTTATTTTTAACATTAAACAAATTTTCCCTTTAGCATTAATTTATACGTGTGTAATAAAGCTATAAAATTATATATTTATTTAATATTTTATATACATAAAATACCGAATTAGTATATTACATCCTGGACTATTAAAATGAATTCGTGAAAATTTAAAAAGAGCAAAATAATTCTTGGAACTATTTTATAATAGTACTTTTTGAAAGAATTTCATCCACATTTTTTTACTAACCTTTATTGTTCTTGAATATTAAAATAAGTTCTTGGAATTTTAAAAAGAGGCAAATAACTTTGGGAACAATTTCGTTTTTTGTTAAGAGGTTTAACTATTTTATAGTAGTATTTATATTGAAAGAATTTAACCTACATTTTTACTTACTAACCTTCATTCATTGTTGTCGAATATTAAAATGAATTATTGGAAATTTCTAATTTCCAAAAATAATTTTTGGAGTAATTTATTTTTCTGTTAAAAGGTTTAACTATTTTAACTATAAAAGGTTTATTAGGTCACTTTTAGGCCACCGCTCTATTATAAAGAAAAACTTGAAACTTCTGTAATTTATACTAGCTCAGATTGCTCAGATACATAACTGTTTAATACCAAGTCCATGCGTTTCCAACCGGTATATAAAATTTATTTTCGTCATATTATGTTGTTATAAGATGTATAACGTACAGCACTTGCAACCGTTAAGCTGTCAATAACACCCTGCTAACACTCAGGGCTGTTAAAAAGGTTTTAACTGATTTTATTAATTTTCATTGTCAAGGTGACAACGGCGTCTACGATTTTATAATTTTTTACCTTCAATTGCTGAACATTTCCAGAATTTAAAATGTAGCTTTTAAAATGATTTAGTACTGTTTAGTACGACGGAGGTATGAACCTAAGGTGATAAACCTAATAAAAATGATTCGTTTTTATACACTTTTGTTATTCATTATTGGCTATATATTTCTAAATAAAGTTGATGTCCATAATACAGAAGTAAATAATTATGTATCAATATGGGCAATAGATTTAAGAATTAGTTACTCTTGTAATTTGCTTACTTCTATTATAAGAATTACATAATTTTTGTGATTTATAGCAATTTATTGAATAATAGGTGCATTACGAAGTGTATAATATGTACTTAAAGATAGATCTCTGTTACTGCCTAAGGGTTATTATTCCAATTTAGTTGCGATCCTTTAGAGTATTGTTGAAGTTTAAAGGGTGGTTGAAATTGAGCAATTTTAAGTGAGGGTCGACTTTCCGAAATTTTCTTGACGCATGGTGATTATTAAATTCGAAGCTTAAAACCTGTTAGCCTTAAACGAATTCAAATTATGTGCAGATTCTGATTTATTTATCTTTCGTGTTTTCAAAACTGTAATTTGAATTTTGAGGTAATTCAGTTCTAATTGCCCTGGTTTGAATAACACTAACACAATGTCTGCAGACAGTGTTGTTACGACAAAATTATATTGATTTAATTTAAAAACCAACTAACTAATTTAGCATCAACTGTTTCCAAATTGCGAGAAGATATGAGTTTTACGACAATAAAATGAATTCGTCTGCTGAACATTTTTTAACTTCTTCATTACAAATGTTAATAATTATATTATAATATAAACGCTAAATACAATTTATTAATTAAATAACAGCATTAGATGTAGCTGATAAATTATCTTAACTTTCCCTTAATGAATGTTAATTGTATAAATTATAACACTTTTGCTCTAGGCCAAATAATTACAACAAAAATTTAATAAATCCGAGTATATCCAACTAAATTATTAATACTTTATTACACATTACTTGATCGTATGTTTAATCAGTTTAAAATTTATATATGCATATTTTCTTATCCAAACATAATCTGACTGCAAAATCTGAAATTAACTCAAATAATTCTTTACACGAGCATCAAGCTAAATCTGTTACGAATAAAAAATATGGTTAACATTTCCCTGTATCTTATTCTAAACATGTTCAAAGTTTTCTTCAGCAATAATAATAAACATGCCATTCTTATTCTTTAAAAGCTTGTAACGGGTTCGTTATTACGAATATTTACTTCGCTTTATTTTGACGATGTGACAAGAAATCAACAAATTAGTGGTGAAATCTGGCGCTCTAAATTGTTAAAAATCCTTAAATTCGTTTTACATTCAGCTGGTTATTCGTTACCATTCAGTGAACCTGATTTTGTGAAAGTTCTGCTTAAACAATTTATAATAAACGCTAATTTGGATAATCTCCAACTGTAATAAGGACTCAAATAAACGACCTCTTTTGTTTTTTTTTTGAAACCCGAATAATGAAAGCGTGATTCGAATGCACTTTAGTAATAATTTAATCGATTAAGTTATAGAAAAGTTTAATAATTCAAATGGTGGAAATGATTTTGAAGCTTAAAACTTATCTAATGAAGAAAGTTTCGAGTTTAGCATTAACTGTTCCTTGTTCTTCTAGCGGAAAAGTTAAACTGTGAAAAGTTTTCAGTGAGGTTCGAAAAAAGGCAAATAAGTGTTTAGTGTTGCGTTGGATAAATTTGGATAACTAATGTACCGTAAGTTATTTTGTTAAAGCGTGGGTGGGACCCTATTGTACCGTGTTCAAATCCCCAATTTTATACAAATGCAATTTTATATGCATAAATGGTAAAAATTTTAGTTCGGCCTTGCGTTGTTCATCATATTTCAGTTGAATTAAAAATGTAGACGGTATTTCGAGTTAAATGGTGTTCTTTTAATGCCAAGGGTCACCTTAAAATGTTTTCGTATAGGATGAGATTCTTTATAGAATAAAATAAGAGGTAACATTACTTCTAGAATAAACATACTGACGTCTTTGTAAATACCAAATTTCATTGCAAAGCTAAAAATCGTTTTTAGTAACGATTTTAAGATTATAAAAGCAGAAAAATAATTTCGGTTTTTAACAAGGGAATAATTTATCTGAAAACGCATAAAACCTCAAATTTATAGATCATGTACGTGCTATTTTAACTGGGATAAACAGATTTTCATAATTGTACTGTTCCTAATTTAAACGGATTATTCTAGAAGTTTTTACGCGGTGATTTTTCTGATTGGTTGGATGAAATATTAACTTCCTTTGAATTGGTTGGTTTAATTTTTCCTCTTTTGAAATTTAAGCTTAGCATAGGGTTGCTTCCTTAATTTCAGTCAGTAGTCAAGCAGTTCAGTACAGAGTTGGGTAGAATAAAGAGGGTGCAAGTGACGGGCCGACCTGGGGGCTTTCTCCTTGGAGAGGCCCCAGATGAAATTATATGTTAGTTGGTGTTCCTAAAATTATAGTTTTATGTATGGAACAAAGTTACATTTTGGAAATTATGAATTAGTTGTGTAAATACCATTTTGTATAGTTCGTTCCAGCACAGGAAGCTTAATCGCTTCACCTTATCGTTTAATTCACGGTGTTAATAAATTAACACAAATAATTCAGTGTACCTCCCTTCGAAAATTTCTGAAAAAAAATTCAATCTCGTATTGAATTTTAATGTTTATCGCGTTGGTTAACTAATTTATGAGTAATTGAAAGTGTTATTAGTTACCAATGTACGAAGGTAAGTTTTAGTATTCGGAATTTTAATGTTAATAATCTTTATTTTTGGGATTTTCATTTTAATCGTAATTAGTGGACTTGCAGAATTTGGTCAGCCCTACGAAATCATTACGTTAAAACAATATAACCTTCTAATAATAAAAATTAGTTAAAACAAATTAAAACTTGTAATTAACAAGTGTAATATCGGGATTATTGCAGTTTAGGAGTTTTAGTATCGTGGAGTAGTACCGAATTATGACTGAAATAATTCTCGTAACATCAGTTGAGAAAGTTCAGTTAATTAGTGCTGCATCTTTACAAGAATTCAAAGCTCTTCTTCTGTTTTTCATCTATAATTAATGAAGACCCTGTATTTAGTGTTAAGTGAAACAAGGGCATTATTGTGAAAGTATTGTTTTTTTTAAGTTTAAAGAACTGTAAAGCTCGACTAATGTATCAAGGACTAATAGATACTTGTTTGATTAGAGTAGGTTTTATATATGAGAATTATCTGTACCATTCTTTCTAATGATTATGTATTGTAAATTTATGTACTTTGTTTTTTTTATTGACAATTTTTATTATCATCAAAACCATCAATGCTGTCATTGGAGACAAGTAAATATTTTGTTTATAACTAAATAAACATTTGAATTAAACCCTATTGTGATAATATTGGACCATTCACTTGTGAAAGTCTTTAAAGTATTTTAACCAGTTTAATTTTACTACTACAACCCATAACCTTAACCAAGGCCCCAGAAGCTATAAGCTTGTGCGGGTATACTAAAGTAACTATGACTATGACTATTAATTGAATTTAATCAATAAAACCAGTATTTCTTTCTCATTGCGAATACAAAGGTTTAAGGACTTGCAAATATGTGGCGCCCATATATTTTTATTGTGCCTGTTACCTCTTATTTTTCTTTACAATTCGTAAGCTATGAAAATCAGTATTGTTCATCAAATGCAGCTTGGTGTGTGGTGCAAGTATTTTCAACTCACAGAAAGGGTGTAAATTGGAATTTACTTTAGCGATACAAATCATCTTTATTATACCCGTGTGTAAAATTATCAACAATCCAAAAATAAGACTTTTCAGGTAGAAGGATTAAAACTAACGAGTTTTTGTGATAAAATCTTAGCGTGTTTTTTTTTATATATTTTATAGTTTTTCATAGAATGTACCGATCTGTACTAGACGAGAACGTTAGGCGAAATGAGCTATCTCTACCTTAATGCCGCAAATATTATGCGTATCCAAACTTCGCCGGCCAAGCTGAATTCGACAAATTGTACCTACTTCCTGAGCAGTACTTTGTCTTCAAGATGTCTCCAGCCGTAGCATTATACAGTAACGTAAGTATCGTATTTATGAGCTTTATAGTAAGTATTCAGATTGTGATTTTTTTAAGGTTACAGTGACGTCCATCGCGCGGCGTATTTTATGTTCAGTATGTTATATTTTATGTTTTGATTTAGTAATCTAGAGTAACAAAATTTAAAAAAGTGTAAAAAGATAACATAGCTGAGCTTAAAATATTAAAATTTTAACTAGAATGAATAATTATTCGAACATAAATGTAGAAAATAAATGTATTAATCCCTAGTGCACCTTACACCCTGTGTAGTTGGCCTATAAACAATAATTTTTCTTATAAATATGCACATAGATACGTCTATTTCTTATAACAACAGAAAATTACAAAAACCTTTAGAATGATAAGCACGTTTTTTTTCAATAAAGTCATTGTAATTTTTTCAGAATAGTCATTTAAAAACAAAGTGTCTTTGATAAATAATGAACAAATCAATTTTCTATATCCTCTTCTACTTGAAGTTCTGGATTATTCCTTCCTTGATAAGTGAAGACTGGACTAAAATTGGCATCACCTGAGTCCTCAATATTTTTACAAAATATTACACGATATTTATTTACAATGTTTATAATAAAAGTGTTTACTACATTATTATACACGTGCAAGATTATTAAGCAAAGTGTTTCTATGAAAGGATACAGTAATGATATTTATTTGCACCTTGAATTATGTTCAAATTGATTTGATATGGAAGTGTACTTGAACTTTTTTACGTCAAATGCGGATGTATCATATCATCAAGATTTTGTTTTGTATTTATAGCCAAACTTTGCAACTAACAAACAACTAACAGCATCGCATAATGGAATGGTGTACGTTTATGTTTGTTTACGTCCAGACTTGTTTTTCTTTAAAAGGTACATATATAGGATATTATATCACATAGATACGTACCTATTATTTACAAGACTTAAATTTAGGAAAAGAGTTATCACATCCCTTCTTATTTGACTACAATGTCGAAAAGTAGACAATTATTATAGTTTCAATTTACAACTTTTCAAAAATCATGAAATAAATAAAGATTATTAAAAGTTTCACAGTTTTATTAAAATATACCTGACAATATTGTTTCGACAGCTATGCTGTCATTAAGGTAATATAATTAATAAGGTAATATAATTATTATTAATTATTAAGGTAATATAATTAATCATTAAGGTAATATAATTATAAACAAACACGTCGCTAAGGTAGATACAAAATAGGTAACTAGATAAAATAATAATAATAATAATAAAAATTAATAATAAAAATCATAATTAAACATCTAATACTTCCAGTAACGGAGAATTACTGAGCTCAAGTTGTTCATTCATTAAAGGTACCCTGAGTTTGTGTTTGTATATCTCAAAGGCTTCTAAAATGTCTAATTTGCGTTTGTTATTACAAAAATGTAGGAATTTAATATTATTTTGAGGAGTCAGTGTGTGATTTTGTTCTAAAAGGTGTTTGGCGTAATTAGATTTTTCAGGATGTTTATTTTTGTAATGACGTACGTGTTCTTTATATCTTATGTCAAAATTTCGAAGTGTTTGTCCAATATATACCGAACTACAAAAAGAACAATTTAAACGGTAAATGCCCGATTTCATGATATCATGTGTTCTGTCTTTAGCATTAAATAAAAATGAAAAAGTGTTAGTGTTGGTTTTAAATGTTATTTTATAATTGTTGGTTTTTCTTAGTATATGTGCAATTTTTTCTGATATTTTGCCAAAATATGGTATAGATATGTAATTTGTGTCTTCTGTTTATATATTGGACAAACACTTCGAAATTTTGACATAAGATATAAAGAACACGTACGTCATTACAAAAATAAACATCCTGAAAAATCTAATTACGCCAAACACCTTTTAGAACAAAATCACACAATGACTCCTCAAAATAATATTAAATTCCTACATTTTTGTAATAACAAACGCAAATTAGACATTTTAGAAGCCTTTGAGATATACAAACACAAACTCAGGGTACCTTTAATGAATGAACAACTTGAGCTCAGTAATTCTCCGTTACTGGAAGTATTAGATGTTTAATTATGATTTTTATTATTAATTTTTATTATTATTATTATTATTTTATCTAGTTACCTATTTTGTATCTACCTTAGCGACGTGTTTGTTTATAATTATATTACCTTTGATAATGACAGCATAGCTGTCGAAACAATATTGTCAGGTATATTTTAATAAAACTGTGAAACTTTTAATAATCTTTATTTATTTCATGATTATGGAGTTCCACAAAATAAGGCTGGAAACAATAAACAAAATTTTCAAAAATCATTTTAATGTTCATGTTTAATAGAAATATTGGACATGTATATGATCGCGAAATACTAACTAGGATTTTTAAGCAAATCTGTTGGTCGGTGTGTATCAAAACGTCACTAAGTCATGAGAATGACCTAGATAGATTAGACTCACTAGATCTAAACGTCGGGCCAAGAGCATTTAAATTGTAACATTATGGTGTGGCTACCAACATTCTGTTAGAGATTTTCTAGATATACTTATTTTTGAAAATAGACAGGATTACTTTACATTAGTGAACCAAGAAATGCTTTTTATTTTAGCCATGACCCGTTATGATTATTATTTAAAAATCCAGTCTTTGGTTATATTTTGAACAAACAAAAAAAATTAAAATAAACGCTTCGAAGGTTTTTGGAAGTAATATCACAACTAAAAACCTATAAATTCTTTCAACCGTTTTAAAACTAAATGAAATTTGAACAAATTTATTTTACTATTACAAAGACTGGTCTAGATTGTTTAATTGATGCAAATTATTTTAATTTAAATAAAATGGGAATTAAATTTACCTTGCAATTAAACTTATTAACCTTGAATTTTATGATATCTCTTACAATTCACGATGCACACTGACACCCAAAAATCTGTTGAAGGAAAGTGTGCTTGCTTTTTAGCGTCGCTTTAACACTCCAATGAAGACACGCTACCTGACGAAAGTCAATTAGATTTGCATAGACTTTAATCGTCTTCGTCAATCTTCTATCATGAAACACATTAAGCAAAATATTACTTTATATCGCAATGTAAAATTTGATACCATTTAGTATTCTTTACGGACTTAACTACGGAGGAAGGCTTAAACAAAATTTAAAAAATAATCAAGAACCAATTATGTAAATATGATGAACTTCTATAAATTAAAAAATAAGAGAGCATGTGAGATTATTCAATATTTACTTGTTAAGTAAAGAGTAAATTTCCTGTATAATACAGCCTCATATAAAGGATTTATTAAAAGTACTACGTCGACGTACAGATGTACGAAACCGCTTTTGTATACATTCGAGCAAGCGGAGTGTTAGTTTACCAATGAAATTTTAATACGAACTACGAACTGAGTAGTATTAAATGCATAATCGAAACCATAAAAATTATTCCGTTACAATGTGTAGAACGTATTTCAATGAAAATTGATATTTAGATTACCGAAGATCAAATAATTAGAAATTATTGTAGTTTAAAACAAAAAATTAATTTAATAATATAAAGAAATTAATATTAGTTGCAAAATTTCTTCAACTTCTTTGTTTTGTATTTTAAAAATTAAATATTTTTCTATTTTCATAACATTCTATTTTTTAATTGTATAAAATCGCTTACATAAATGTAGCTTATGCATATATAAGCTACATAATCTTTACTACTAGACTATTTACTTATACGAAGTATAGATGTATAGAAAGCATTTATTTGAAAAAATGTTATACAAATAAGGAAAAGATGACTTATAAAACCCAAAAATAAAAATTAAGGTAATAATTATTAATAAACAACGTTATCAAGCGTTCCAGAGAAACTGATATGCTGTATCACAGTCAACTATAGCTTAAACTCGAAGATAAAGTATTGAAATATTAGAATAATAGCCCATTTTTAAGATAATTACTCGGAAACGATTTAAATGAACTTATAGAGGGGCTTTTTCATGAGTCATCCTTTCTACAAAGAGATAAATAAGTAATAAATGCGGCTAAATATAAATGATAAAAGAAATAGTTCAGTTACTGAGCCTTTACAGCGCAGCGTTAAGCATAAATCTCATTAAAACATTAATATTCATGTAGCTCCAGTACCGCAATTGGTACATACAACAGAAAAATATTTTTTGTTTCATAATATTATAACTAAAATTGGCTTTAAGATTTTCGTTTTTTTTTAATAGGCCGATTAATACATAATAGAGCCTTGACTAATAAGAAAAGAAGCGGTAACGGTATTCGGTACGACCTGCATTATCGGCTTCGGTACACGCAAGCGGTGTGGTTTTATTTAGGTTAGACTTAACCTGCAAGCGTTATTTACATTACAACTGTGATGAGTTTTGTTATTTCTCCTTTTTACACATTTTTATTTATATCTACGTTTTCACTTTTACCCACTAACTTCAAACACTTCACAATTTCAGAAATTTTAGGTTAGAAAAGTTGTCAAAGCATTCGCAGCGGAAGAAGCATTTATAAACAATCTCTTATTGGTTCAGGCTCTGACACGTCACATATGGCGCGAATTTAAACTATAATATTTTTTTCTCGGAAGGGCTGCTTGCGGCACAAAATATTACTATTCACGTACATTTCTAAGTTTCAAGAAATGTAGCTGTAAAAGCCCATTTAGAAAAAATCTTCATGAATAGCTGACAGTTGATAAAGGTAAGTCCTTCAGTTTTGGCATAGGCCTTCCTTGTGGGTTTTTAAATAACCCCCTAAAACTCACCACCTACAGATGCTGAGCTCGAACAGCTAATGAGGGTAAACCACATCCTCTAACGATTTGTGTTGTTTTTCTTAGAAACTGTTTGGTTCACCGAGATGAAGGAGATTAGGTAAAATGAAGTTTATTTAATTTCCTACCAAGAATGTCCGAATGTTTCTTCGTACCTCGACTTCTTTGCTCAAGAGACTTTCGGACGTAATTCTTTGTGGTCTCATAATCGTTATGAGGTACCTAAGAGAATTCGTTGACTTCCGGACGCAAATGTGGTCCAGTCATCTTTTATCTTAACATCTCTTCAACACCGAAAACAAGGGAAAGATAAAAGCGTCTTAAGGAAAAGAATAGCAAGAATAACCTTCAGTAATTTTCAGTATACACAAACATTAGATGTACAAGTCATCTTTATTTTACTGCCGAAAACAGGAAGTAAGTTTTTTGGATAAACACTTGTAATCCAGAAACGTTAATGGCTGATAAATAGATAATCTAATAAGATTTTTATCTCTGACCTAAGAGTACAACCATGCCTAAAAATAGCACAACCAGGTGAGCAAATTGCAGCAAAAATAAGTAAGTCTTTTGTCTCATTTTAAAAGAAGGTCACGTTTTCATCAGATTACGTTAATTATAATTAAATTTATTTTTAATCATACATCCAGGTAATGATCTTTAGCTTCCTGGCAAAGCTCAAGGCTACGAGAAATTTTCTACGCAATAAGGCCCCCCATAAAGTCTAAGTGTGTATTTTAAGTATCTTCGTATTCTATTCAAAATATGCTAGATAAGCTTTCTTTGCTGTCATTATTCGCTTTAGTATCATCGAATCAAATGATAATTATCTATTATAAGCAAATAATTGTATGCGCCACTATTTTGAGTTTATTGTTTACATATATGATTAGCTCAATTTAAATAATCACATGAGTATTTAAAAAATGCTTTAGAAAACAATGAAATTAATTAAGAGGAGAATAATAATCAAATTTGTCAATCAAAAAACAGAATAACAATATTCAAAAGATAATATCATTTTGGAATTTTTGAAAAGATAAAAATAACCACCTTATTTTTTAACCTTTAAAAAGCTGGGAACTTATTTTGAAAAATTATGCAATTTCCCTTACTTAGTAAATTATTATTTACTGCCAAGTTTTCTTAGTAAAACTTTGTTTTTTTACTATCTGAGTTTCCCTATTGCTCTTCAAAAGATAACATCAATAATGTGTTTTGTTTATTAATAGATACAAATAATGTCCATCTCCACTCGACTATAGTTTTGATAAAACAAAAACAATAATAATAATAAAATCTATAAATAAATTTTGATAATTTTGGTAAGGATGCTCGTCAATTTAATGTTTGTAAAATTGGTGCAGTGTACAATATTGCGTCAGAGTTTTCCCTTGGTAATTGCCTTTGGTAACTCAAAATTTAATGGCGTCATTGAAGATGTTATCTCCGATTTTTCAAGTCCCTAGTAGATCTTATCAAAACAATAATGAGTTTGCCCTTATTTTTGTGTCATTTGATTAATGTTGTCGTTATGCAGTCATAAAGAAGGGCAGTGTGGTGATTATACAGCGCTATTAAATTAAATTGCAATATGTGCAATAATCTATGATGCATTTTAAAATAATCGAGTCAAAGCATTATGCACACATAGGCAATCAATTATACAGCACGCTCTTTTATACGCTTTACACATATTGCATGGTAAATAAATAGCACTGTATTGTATTGCCATAGAAAAAAACTTGTTATATTTGATACTACTGTAATGATCTCTTGCTATTTACATATCAAATACACATCATTACATACATATCCATCAGGATGGCATTGAATGATGGATATATTGCCATAGCAACAATAATCAACAAGAAGAATAAATAAATATCTCATACAAGATACACGTCTTTTATTACCTCTTACCATACTAAAGGATATAACTTCTAAGATTGTCTACTAAGACCTATATAAACTGTCTTATTACAATACTACTTCAAAAATATCTAAAGATGTAAAAAGTTGTTAATTCTAATTAAAAAAGTGATTTTTGCGTATTTTCATCTAAGAGCATTATTTTTGATCTTTTGATTTATGTAATTGGTGAAACAACTAACAAACGTATACAATTACCACCACAACTGTATAGGGTGTATGAGAGCTTCCGTGGTCGAGTGGTATAGTATATCCTGCCTTTCATCAGAGGGGTATGACTTCGAATCTCGGTATTTAAGTACAATCATATTTTAGCTCATTAAGATAAGGCTTTTATCGTATAACATGGGCGAAGCATTGTCCATGAAAAACCTGAATTTGCTTGTTACTACAGGGGAGCTCGGTTACTATAAGAGAGAGGGAGAGGAAAATAGATTGCAAATTCTCGATATCTTTTTTGAATTTGCTATTGTCTTTTGTTTTCGAGTTATAACCAATAATTGGATTGTGCGACTTTTCCTTACCTGGCCATATCTCGGTTATTTGTAAAGCTAGAGAAACGTTACTTGTATGTTCTCTAGGCACTTCTTTGAGCAGAAGAGAACAGTCTCAGTATCGATTTGTTTTTTAAATAAAAATCGTAGCTGACTGTGACCTATTTTAAATGGAACCTTTGTTACCATTTTAATGATATATATGTATATCATGTAGGGATCAAATCTTATATTTTTATCACAGTTTTTAAAAAAATTCGTTAAATAGGCACTCTGAACATAATAATTAGCAACATAATCTGCTAATAGATTAAAGTAAGCATATGTTAGAAGAATCTGTAATCTCGAGACGAAAACGAGACTAAGGCCAAATTCTTTTTAATAACTACTATGACCTTAACATAATGATAATTACACTACAAAAGTGCGATGTAAGTAAATCCACCACTGTTTGAGTATTACTGGAAACCTTGAAGATATTTGTTATAAGAGTTAAACATTATAATAATAAGAGTTATATAAGTTTATATTTGCTGAAAAGTTTTTTCTAAAAAATTCTGAAAAAAGTAGTACTGTCCAATTCAGATGGCAAAAAGACATCGCGAATTATGTAAAGAATTATGTACAGTAGTGCCAGTAATAAAACATGCATGTGGTGGAGTTTAAGTTACTTAACAGAGGGATGTTCGGTTCGTATGTCGTGTGTGTGTGTGTGCGTGTGTTACTGTTGACGTAAATCTAAACAATAATTATAATAAAATATTACATATTATAATTTAAAACTATTAAATATCAATTTGTTACCCATAAAATGGGGGTTGCTAATTGAGAAACGGTAACAACTTTTAACCGTAGTTAAATCTGTCGGCTGCCAGCTAACTAGTATGAGGTCGTGGGTCTCACAACAGGTCTTCTGTAATGGGCGCCAACAGTTGTCTAAAATAGTTCCAGTATTTGCCGACAAAATCTGAAAAGAACAAAACTTTTGCGACTACTTCCAATATGGTGACTTTTCCCAATTTAGATATGGATAGCTGAAGATACAAACCCCAAACGACACACATACGAATAATAAGTCTTCAGCTATGATACGCAGTGGTTTATTATCAATTAAATTAACAGCTATTAATTAATTAACATTATTAATTATTAATTAACAGTTAAATCAATTAAGTGTAATATTTTCAATCAAGGTGAAATAGCCTTGGCAAAAATTATATGCAAGTTATTAATTCTTATATACATTTGAACGGGGTTAGAATTCATGTGAGCGGGAGTAATTACTCTAAAGCTGACTAAAATCAAGTCTCAAAAATGTAACCATAAGGGCACAGTAAATAACGGGACTAACTGTGCTATCAGATTTCGTAATCGTTAACCCCAATGTTAATTGTTTAACTACTACGGAGCAAAAATTAAGCGTACACACTCGCAAACAATCCTAACAAAATAATACTGGTATTATAATATATATGAAATAGTAATTTATAAGTGTACAAGATTATTTTGATTATTTATGTACAATGATTACAGAATGATCATGAGTACAAGAAGTGCTACACGCACACAGGGGAAAAACAATTTAATACAAAAAATTATAATATACAAATATACAGTAATGTTATGTATACAATAAAGGATTATCAAACGTTATTGTTGTTATAAATAGTTGCTACAATATAAGTGACTCACGATATAGGTGTGGTTCTTTCAATCTGAAGAGAAAAGACACCAACCAAGTTGAACGTAGCGTGTTCCAAGGGGTAACCAGCAACCAAGTAACTGTCTGTGAGCAAGTAGCTCAGCGTGGTGGTCTTTTAACAACCCAAATATACAACAAAAAGTGTATGAATGAAGTAAAAGTAAAGAATAACTAAAAAGATCTGTAACAAACAAGATCAATTGCCACAATGCACAAAGCAAAGAAGTTCGAATAAGTACCTTTGACGGAAGGCAACCTTCTGAAAGTTATACCGCTTCTGAATACGACTTACGGTGATTAAATAAGGAATCTTGTCAAAAAGAATTACAGTATAAGATATTAAACGTAAAGAAAAGCTAAGCAATACGAACCTTCAAGAAAGTGTTCCTAACCTCCAAAAGAACTAGTGATAAATCCCTTACAGTATCAATATAAATTGGAAATCGCACCCAAAATTAAGTATAAATCTGCACAAATGCAATTCCCATTCTATAACTCAAAGGGAAAATCAATTTAACGGCGATGCCACTAAGACATTAGTAGGTATTGGGTCCCTTGAGCGTGGGAAAATTTTGATAACCGTGGGAACCTAATTAGCATAATTAATTGCTCTAATTAAATTGATTGATCTAATAAATATGCAAATGAGGCGCGAATTAAATTTATTGCTCTAATTAAATGATCGAATTAAATTATTTGATCTAATAAATATGCAAATGAGGCGTGAATTAAATTATTTGATCTAATAAATATGCAAATGAGGCGCGAATTAAATTTATTGCTCTAATTAATATGCAGGTGGGGCGTGAATTAAATTTATTAATCTAATAAATATGTAATTGAGACGCGAGGTAAATTTATTGATCTAGTTAACATGCAAACATGAGGCGTGAATTAAACCATATCATTCGCGGTATCGTTTGCATATCCGCCATCTTGAATCTGTCATTTTAAATCTGTCAATTCTGCATCTGTCATTTTAAATCTTTCATTTATACGGCTGTCAATTTTTAATCTGTCAATTTTGCAACTGTCAGTATAAATCTGTCATTTTTGCAGCTGTCATTTTTGCATGTGTTATTTAATACTGTCATTTTTGCATCTGTCATTTCTGCAGCTGTCATTTTTGCATCTGTCATTTTAAATCTGTCAATTATACGTCTGTCATTTTTGCATCTGTCATTTTAAATCTGACAATTTTACAACAGTCATTTATACGTATGTCAATTTTTAATCTGTCATTTTTGCATCTGTCATTTATACGTCTATCTGTCATTTTTGCATCTGTCATTTTAAATCTGTCATTTTAAAGCTGTCATTTTAAATCTATCAATTATGCATGTCATTTATACATATGTCATTTTTGCATCTGTCATTTTAAATCTGTCAATTTTAACAGAGGGCGTCATTAAGAAATCTGTATTATCGACGACGACCTATGTAATAGAGGCTAATAGAGGACGCAATAAAGAAGCCTGTATTATCCTACGTACTGATGTTACTAGAGGTCGCAATAAAGAACACTCTCTCATTCTCTCGCTCTCTCACTCTCGCTCTCTCCTTCTCACTCTCTCCTTCTCACTCTCTCCTTCTCACTCTCTCGAAGAAATTTGCATTACCGGTATGTAGAGGTCGCGTAAAAAAGAGAACTGCATTAGAGAAGAAGAAGATCCTTCAGTTAGAGTCTGCAGCCATTTTATATCACAACATGTGGCGCTAAATTTGAAACTGTACTGAATCTGTCATGCTGTCAACACAGCTCGATAAAACGTTTAAAATTTTGAATTTGTCATTCTTGAAGTCACCATAATGGATTTCCCGCCTTTGAATTTTATATTTCACATCTGACTAACCACGTGTTCAAGACCGCTGTATTCTAATGAAACTTTCTACCCAAAGAGATCATGAAATTTAAAGAAACCAACAATCGTATTATTATTATCTTAGTATTGATAAGTTAATGAGTTTGTATTTTATTAAATTTATGCATGGTGTTTGTATTTAAAGAGTGTCGAAGGTATATGTGCCTTATATTATATATGTTTTGATTTTAATTCCAGCTGGAACCTAAATTGATATTTATTATATGTAAGATTGTTATATTATTATTCTTATATTAGGGTGTGAATCTTAAAATTAAGAGGGATATACTAGCGTTAAATAAAGAATTAGGGTGCGATTAGAAATTTACTGTTACTGTTTGTTTTTTTTAATGTTGGTTGAGTAATAAATATATGTTATCATATGTTATTTGGTTATTATGTTTTTTTTATTAAAGCCTACAACTAATAAAAGTCCTACGTTGAACCCATGGACCCAAGGCCGCCTCTCAGCTAGTCGAGGCATTGTAAATTTTTTAATGTGAACTTTATGTCACAATATTCATATAATAAATATGTTTTCAAGTTTAACTAAATTGAGCAACATTGACCCATATAATTATGAACGTTTTATTTATATTCTTCTCCAGCCTAATTTTGATACTATTGAGTATAGTTAACTATTTGATGAAATTTTTGGATCTGTTTGCATTTTCTGATTAATGATCTCAGCTCTTTGTTTAATTATCGTTATCAAGTTTCATAATCAGATGGCGTCCAGTTAGTGTATTTTATTGAGTTTTGAAACCTTTATCTATCCCTTTTAATAATTAGACAACTGTAGAACCGATACCTACGACCTGACATTCAAATTTGTAATAAAGAGCAAGATCTCAAGCTGATGCAATCTTGAGCATCACAGTAAAGTAAGTATAAATATTTAGATATACTTAAAGTTTTATTGTTTATTTAGTCCGGTTAAAAAGTTTACTTTAGAGTAAGAAAAACCTTTCGTGTCACTGTCGGTCCAACGTGGACCTAGAGAAAAGCTTCGTTTTAATGAGATTGTTTGACCGTTGGTCGTTTTTTGTTAATTTTCTCAGTTATTGTTAATTTAAGACTATAAGTGTCTGATGTTGTTTTAATCGTTATTTTGCCAGCTACATTTCTGTCTTTTTTTATTTAAGATTAGTGCTAATTATGAACTCATGTTTTACGGGAGTGACGTTACGAATGTAGTGATTAGTTTTTGTTTGTGAAATTTTGTCATAGTCGTCAATTGTTTTGGTAAAACATATAAAAAGGCCAGGAAAAATGAACAAATTCAGTCGATAAAATGCTTTGGTTCAATCCACGTCGACTAGTACAAGAATTTGCTAAAAAAATAAGGTTAAGTCATAACCATATGTTAGTTTGCAAACAAACGAAAATTTAACAAAGCATTTATGAATAGAATAGTTACCTGAATATTTAAATCAAAGAAGATTTATTTTTGTTCATCAACAATTATATGGAATTGTTGCAAGGCAACGTTTAGTGTGACCATCATAATTTAAAATCTAGTAAACTGAGAGTGTCCGTTTCGCAGCATTTTAATCTTAATAAAATTCTCTATCGATTTTATTGAACATACTGAAATTTGCTAAAAAATATTTGCTAAAGTGGTCATAAATAAATCTAAAAGCCAACTTGTTGCCAATTTTCTTGTATTCGAGATATTATCATACAGAGTCGTATTATATTTTATTTTAACACCGGGAAAAACATTTGACATATTATTTATAATACAAGGTTCATCTAATAAAACCAAACAATTTAAATTCTTAACCAAACAAGTAACATCGTATCACTTGAAATGGATAAATGGAAAAATTTTCATTCTATTTAACAATTTTTTTTTGGACGAAAACTTATTGACAACAGTGCTTTAATTTTACTTACTATTGATATATTCTTTGGCGAAGCAACAAAGCTGCGTAATAGAAATGAAAAATTGTTGCTAAGCCAACAAAAAACTTTTAAAAAGATTTACAAAACTTTTCAGAAACTGGAAAAGTTGTTTCCATGAAGAGTTAAGTGGCACAAACCCATCTAATTTTGTATTGTTATTTCTACTAACCAACGTCATTTTTATTCAATTTTATTGTAATATTATATTTTTATTATGTGGGCACCTAAAAAATTTTACAGTGTGTTTCCTAGGCTTTTTCGTTTTCAGGCTTCCGCGTTCGACCTTGGTAGCCCTGGTGGTGATACAGAAATGGTTAAGGGTATTGAATATCTAATTGTTTCTTTTTGTTTTTTTTTAAATTAATTTATTAATTATTAATTTATGCAAGGTTATTTATCAAAGCTCCAGCGTTGTACCTTAAAAAAAAGTAATTTGTTAAGCTAGATGTCTTGCATTTGTGTCCCACTTCTTAAGATTAAATAAATGATAACTACAATTTTAATTAAACAACGAATTGAGATTTAATTGAAACAAATTGTTGTTTATTTAAGTAAGAGTGTTTTAGGAAAATTCTCTGTATTTCATTAATAAATTAATTGTCATAGTAACAACCACATATCATCATTATCTAAAATTTTTTTAACCCACTTGACTTTTACTTCCTGCACTCAATGGCTAATTGATTAAAAAGAGTGGTATACAGTTTTCAAGCAAGTGTATCGAAACAGCGATAAGAATAGCAATATTGTATTGAAATTTCAACAAAAATAATGTCAAAAAGACGTATTTACTCAATTTTGTTATCATACGCATGCTATCTTATGTTAGATCATTACGCACGGTTTACTTACTACCAACTGATTAATTATTGCAGATTACGTTGCTGAATAAAACAAAAAGGTGATATTTAATCTCTTTTGAGTTTTCTTCTCTCTTTCCGATTTACGTGTTTTTTAATATTGAAGTTTGTGCTTTTTATATATTTTCTAATTTTTATATTTCTAAATGCACAAATTATATGAAAACATTTAATTCGAGACGCTTCAAATCTTCCATTCACTTTTGAAATTACTCATGCTTATAGACAGACCACTTACATCACTAATAAGGTCTAGCGGCTGCAGCTGTCGTATGTGCTGTAGCTATTTCTATCAGTTGTAATTTTATTTTTCGATGGTTTCATTTCATTCAAAATTTTCAAAATGTAAGTGCAAAATTTCTCTCACATTCTTAATTTTTCTAATTCATTATAAATATTATACTATATTGCAGCCTTAAAATTATAATTTGTTAAATTTACAGGGATATAAAAATTAAAAATTCGTAATGTTCATTTGAAATATTGTTTATTATTATTTCTAAAAAAACCTAAATATACTTTATTATAAAATTTTTCAAAAAAAATTTATTTAGCATTTCTAGAGTTTGAACTGCTGCGACTTTATCCGTAATATTTCGCAATCAAGATGAGCCGAACATGCCCAACGAAAATAGCTATTTCAACAGGGTGAATTTCTATCACATTACCTGTAATAATGTAAAACGTTATTTAGATGAAGTTTTTGTTCCAATCTTGATTGGCAGGTGTGGGGTATCGAATTCCGCTCGTTCACTGGGTTTAACGACACTTAATTCTTTCTTGAGGGGTCATTTAAAATAATGGGTTTACCGTAATAAACCCAATAACGTTAAAAATTTTAGGGCAATGTTATTGCATCTGCAGATGCAATAACATCTGCAGATGTTATTGCTCGGGTTGAAATCAAATTTGTACACCGAATTTGTAATTGTTAGGCCGTGAATGGTTAACATTTTCAACTTTGATTGTAACGGTAGTTGTTTATTAGACTCAATATCCATTGTTAAACATTGATTAACAGTTAAATAGCCTTGGCGGTTAAGGAACTAGCGTGCTCGTCTCTCACCCAAGCGACCTGGTACCGGCAGATTTGGTTAAGGTTTTCTGCAGTTTTCCTTAGCTGTGACACAAATGTGGGATTTGTGCTATACCATCTCTTAAGTTGACTGCAACCGCACATAGGGGTTACGTAATAATAATAATCGCTCGTCCCTCCCGCACTAGCTTCATAATGGGCAGCCTAGTAATTAAAAAACTTTCCTTATTTTGTTACTTGGTATAGTTGACTCTTGTAAAAATAAAAATTATTTATTTGTATTGAGCAATAAATCATGGGGAAAGAAACTCATGTAAGTTTACTCGGAAAAAAAATTCATTTTATTAAAATGAAGGTGTCAAAGATAAATGTGTGTGCTGGAAGTACTTTATAAGAATGGGAATTCCCAGAACTACTACTACAGGAATAATCGACCGGTATTTGAGTACTGGACCTATTGCAGAAAAGAAACTCACAGGGCACTCTCGCTCTATAACTTAAGACGATGTTTAAAAATTCAGATGAGTATTCGGATCGTTCTGCTGTCAAAAAACTAGGAAATCTAAAACCACTGTCGGTAGGATTAATAAAGATGTCATAGCATACGACCTCGATGAAAAATATCTGTCTCGAAATATATCGAAAAGCAGTTACTGATAGTTGAAATTGGAGCAAAGTTTTTAATAAGAACACTGCGTTCGTTAAAATCTGGAAAGATTCTAGTAATGGATTACTAATGAATCCTATTTTGTCAACGAACTGTCCTATTCAAGTCCCTGGATTAAAGTCCGATCGCTGCTCAGACAAAACAGTCTGTAAAGAAAAAATGAAACTCAAACACAAAGTATTTAGTGTGGCTGTTCTGCACCGATCCAAAAACCGGAGGCAAACACAACTTTCGAAACGTTGAAAAATAAAATAGCAATAGAGTGTGGTAAAATCCCAACTAATATATCTAGTCATAATCCACATTTAAATAATATTAATGTTACACTATTCGTAATATTTAATTACTAAAGTACATAGCTACCAATAGTGTAATATGCTCCCATGTGAAGGTAATTCGTTTGATCAGATGTAGATTTTAAATATAATGTAGATGTACGACGGATTATCATAAATCCAGGCCTAATAGATAACATTCAAATACGTATAAAGATATTTAACGCAATTAAATAACAATATTTAGACATTAACTTAAATAAAGGTTTGAAAAACAATAATTGCTTTAAAAACGGTACTTCTAAGAAATGTTTTACAAATTCATTTAGAAAACAATGCCTTATACATATTGCAGTATAATGCTTGGGTGTAGTCAGAGTTTGACTCTGACTACATCATTACCATTACTATATTACTACGAAATTCCACGGGAAACCCATTTCATTCAAAACATCGCATGCAAAAATACCATTATGAGTAAAACAGAATTTACGTAATTTCATCATGCATTTGTATTTTCACTCTTATTTATAATAATTAATTATGTTAATTAAGCACTGCATAATTTACTCAAAATTATACTTTTTATACAAATCTAGGAAAAATCCCCGATTACATTGAACTCGAGATTTTGTGTACAAATAAGGGAAACGTTAATTATTGCATTATGGATTTCCTAGCGATTATATAAATATAATCCCTACTTTTATCTTAAGTAGGTACGTGATCATTTTTACAGAGAATACTAAAACAATTCAGATTAAGTACTATATACGTACATTTGTGCAGTTACTATAAAATTAATTAATTTTTAAAGCTGTAAATAATAAATAACAATTATAAATAATCTAAAACAAAACAATGAATGAAAAACAAAAAGTGGGAAAATAAATAAATGATTATTAATCCTAAATAAAAGCCACCTTTCAAAAAAAATTAAGTTAAACTAGAGATGTTAAATTAGAGCTTTGAAGAAGCTTGATTTAAATAAATGCTATTTGTCTTTTAAATGTACTTTTTCAACTCACTGTACATAGGCCACCATATAATAAAGCAACAGTGTTAACAATATGACATAGAAATAAGTACTATGGTGTAATGACCATTTATAGGGGTCTTGGTACACTATCTTAGAAGTTACATCCTTGTAGTATTGGTAGAGTAATAATGAGTAATAAGTAATAATGAGTTATACATGAGTAATAGAGATGTGTGTGATTGTATGAATTATTTATTTATCACTGGTGGTTGAGTGTGGTTGTCATGGCAATATACCTATCATTCAATGCCTTCCTGATGGGATATGTATGTAATGATTGGTTGTGACTACTGCATGAATAGAAGACCATTACATAACCCTCCCGGTAAAAAAAGGCTGAATATGTATCAAAAGGAATAAGTCAGAAGGGCATGTAATGCATTCCTCAACAAAAAAAATAGCATGCATTAATGTCGTACTTGTATGTACTGGCATGTTTAACGTATATTAGCTACAAAAAATTGAGGTGGTTTGCATCTTTTCAAGAAATTCTTTACATGCTATCACAATAAAAACTTTTGCTAAGAATTAAGTTAATCGAAGAATTGAAAGGCCTTTGCCGCTGATAGCAAGCAGGCATCAATTGCTGATGGCAAGAACATGTGTTGCTGATGGAGAGGTTATAGCCTACAGAATCATAAAGGCTACTTTTATATAGCTAAATACCAAACCTACCAAAATATAGCTGTACTGGAAGTATCAGCTTGACCTAAATAACACTACCTTAGTTTTTGCCGGCTAACCCCAATAAGTCAGAGAGGGGCGGGGTAATACAAGATATACAAGATAAGAAAAACAAGCGCCACTTCGTTATAAAACATTTCTCATTACTAAAGCTTCACACTTATTAGATAAATGAAGAAATAGATCTTTTACTAACATATAGACAACTCCCACAATTTTGGTCGTACGGTGCATATACACTTACAGGTTACAAGCTGGAAAGTAAATATTAAAACCACAAAATAAATAAATAGTAATAAATAAATACATAGATATGTAGTGAAATGTAAACTTTCTAAGTAGGGCTTTATTGTAAACGGTAAAGACAAACGGTAAACAAAATACATGGACACATAGATAAAATAACACAATGTATATAAATACATACAGTTTCAAACAAACATCCACCATTCAATGACCCACAGATGATACGGTTTAAAAGCCTTGCTTAGGGTTTTTTTGTTTCACTTCTTCCGGTATAATCTTGTGTTACATACAACAACCCTGTATGTGTGTATGCACGTACTAACCCAAAAGGGAAGACCTTCAAGTTAAACCAAACCCAAGGTCCAAAGGGCAAGAAGAGAAAAAAAGACGAGCAAGAACGAAAACCAAAAGAAAAGACCTAAAAATAAAATACTCTGTATGTGGTATTAATATTGAATATTTGAAAAAATTCTACCTTTCGATCAACTGAAAGGTCTTTTATTAAATCATCTAGGTAAATGATATAGACTTGTTACCTAAAATAGAATACGATTTTAATGAGATTTTAACACATGGTGGAAAATAAAAAAAAAGGTTTATCTAAGTGGTTAACATCAGAGTCTATTCCGTCTGGTCGACGATCGATCAAATATAACCATTCAAGTGATCGATTTGATGGACACGAGATTTTCTCCGCTAAAGCGAATTATACCAAACCAACGTTCTATTACATCTCACATTCAACCATCCTCTAATGAAAGCCCACCATTTTGTTATGCCTAACGCACCATTGTGAGTGCGCTTGACCGCGCTAATTTATGATAAAGAGAGGGAGGGGGAAACCAGCGACAACCAAAACTAACGGAGAAGCTTGGTTTTAAACAGTGACCGTAAAACAATCAATGGGTTGTTAATTTCAACGTTATAAGGTATTGCTGTAAAACTTAACTTATTTAAAAGATACTTGATGGTACATGAATCACTTGTGAAACGTTCTGTAATTCTTACTAGAACGAAAGAAATAAAAACCAGGAACGTGAACAAAACCAAGGAACAACATAATAAGTGCTTCGTGAACAAGTGATGCTTGCGTTACGATTTATTTGTTGTAACTTTCAAAATTAAAAATAACTATGCTAATATAATCTAAAAGCGTTAACCTAAGTAGTTAGTCTGTGGTTGACATTGATGGTCGACTCATTTTGTCCGTAGGAATAATAATAATAATAATAATAATAATAATAATAATAATAATAATAATAATAATAATAATAATAATAATATTAATAATAATAATAATAAAAAGTTTATTTGTAGATTGCTGGTTTACCTGTTACATTTTATATTTCAAAATTAGAATTTAATTACAATTACAAACTACAAAAAAGAGCTGGCAAACAGACAAGTCTGATACGAGTGCCAGCCCTTATGTTCATTATCTTACATGACAATATAATACAATTAGGTTACAAAATAAAGTTATAAATTGTAGAAACAATTGGTTATTATCAAATACAATAGATTATCAACAGCTAAAAAAATTACAAATGAGTTTTATAGATTAATTAAAATAATAAGTAGTACAGTAAGAATTTATAAGTTGATTGCTGTATACAGCAGAGTTTGTTTATAGTTGACTTTAAATTGATGTGAAGACATATGTTTTAGGTTAGGTGGTAATCCATTATACAGAGCATAGATGTTATACGAAAAGGACCTCCTGAAGATGGAAGTTCGATGTAGAGGTGGAGAAAGTAAGCCACGAGAACGCACATTTAAATTGTGTACATCACTTCTATAGGTTAGCTTTTTAACAAGATAAGGAGGGCTTTTAAATAAAATTAACTTATGAAACAAACAGGCTGAATGAAGTAAACGCCTGGATTTCATATTTATCCAGTTGGAGGTTTTTAGTGTATGAGAAACTCTATCATACTTACGAATGCCATATGTATACCTGAGACATGACCGTTGAACTCTTTCAATTCTGTCAGTGTCAATGTTGTCTAAACAAGGACCATACACCACATCGCAAAAATTGAAATAAGATAGCACTAGAGAGTCAGTAAGCATAATTTTTAAATCATTGGTCAAAATATGCCGAAGGGGATACAATAATTTAAGAGCACTATAGGCCCTTTGCAAACATTTATTTACATGTGGTTTGAACCTCAGATCTGTGTCAAATTCAAGACCAAGATTTCTAGCAGTATCAACCCATGGTAAGATTTTATTATCAATGGAAATACGAAGCAGCTTTTTAATTTTATGCCTAAATTTACCAAATACTAATACATTAGATTTATTAGAATTAATATATAACTGATGTTTTTTGGATACATTTACCAGAGATTCAAGATTTTGGTTAATGATTATATTTGCTGCCATATGTTCTTTACAATCAAATAGAAATTTAATTTGTGTATCGTCAGCATACTGAAAGACTTTTCCATCTTTTATACTGTCCATAAATTTTGAAGTATATATAGAAAAAAGAACAGGCCCTAGTATTGAACCCTGTGTTACACCACAGGTAATGTATTCAGTACCCGATTTACCTCTACTAGTACACACAAATTGCTTTCGGTCACTTAAATAACTTTTAAAGAATTTCACTGCATCATCAGAACAACCAATAAAATGTAATATTGAAAGGAGCAGTTTATGATTGATGGTATCAAACGCCTTCGAGTAGTCAAGCAACACCAATGCCACAGTCATGCCTTGGTCAATACCCTTTAAAATATCATCAATAACATCCAACAGTGCGGTAGCGCAACTATATCCAGTGCGAAAGCCAGATTGTCGTTCGGGGAGTATATTAAATTCTTGTAGAAATGACAGATATAATTGATATTGGTCGCAGCTCAGAGACACTTGACACACTTTTTTTCTTAGGGAGCGGTATGACTTTAGAAACTTTCCAAGCATTAGGAAATGTACCATTAACTATAGATGTATTGATGATGTGTGTAATAGTGAGTAAGATCTGAGGACAACACAAAAGCAGCATTTCAATGCTTATACTGTCCGGTCCAATCGCTTTAGTTTTTATATCAAGCAAATACTTATAAAGCACTGTTGAAGCTACAGGTTGAAATAAAAAAAGGTAAGGTAACTCAACTTTTAAATTTTAAGAATAAAAAGTTAATAAATCAACATCTGGGTCCATATTAAGAGAAGAAGGAGTTAAAAAGTGGTTATTTATTAAATTTGGATCGTTTAGATTATCAGGAATGGTTAGCTGATTAGGCTTACTGCCAACTCCAAATTCCTTTAATTTGTTCCAAACGAATCTGCTGTTACTCTTGTGCCTACTGAGACAAAAATTCAAATAGCCTTTTTTCTCATTTTTAACAGCAGTGTTAGTAAAGTTTTTTAAGGTCTTGTAATATTCCCAGTGATGGGGGTTATTAGTGTTTTTGTATTTGTTGAATGCTTTATCTCGAAGCCTCATCAACATTAAAATGTTATCTGTAAGCCAAGGTGGTTTATATTTTTTTGCTTTGATATAGTGCAATGGTGCAACTGTATCAAAAATATTAACAATAAGAGAGTTAAAGTATTCAATTTTATCATCAATGATTTCAATTAAATAAACATTTTCAAAAATGAAAGAAGTTTGATTGTTTCTCGTAAACGAAGGTAGCATTCATAGCATTTTCTTAAGATTGTAGGAAGAAGTACTACGTAATTGCCCGTTGGAGAGTATGGTTGAATCTTCTTGAATCCTATGATTGTTGAGGAAAATGAATACTTGAAGCAAATGCTGTTCCGGATTGATTAGCTGAATGTCATCATTGTATGATTATTTGTAACATCGAGTTGACAAGACTCGCGTGGAAAAGTATATGTCACTACTGTTATTGCTGCATTTGTATTTGTGGTGTATAACTAGAAAGTTAGTACACTGCACATAATGCTAAGGTTTGTAAGCAAAATGGAATTGCTAACGTACGCGTGATAAGATAATTTGAGTTTGGCCAATAGCAGTTGCACGGTTGTAATTTTCTCGGTTAGCAAGAAATTGAATGTTCGCATTCTAATTATGAGGTGATGAGGCCGTTTAATTGCCTGACCTTTGTATAAAATCCGCGTTTTGACGTAACAAAAACATGTTGTTTAATGTTGATGCGAAGTTCATTGATGCTTCTCCGAGAACTATTACTACGGGCGTCGTAGCGGTCTGGTTCCTGGAGAAGGTTATTGGTGTGATTTTCATCAGGAACTGGAGTTGTTGCAGCTTGTAGTTTCCAGAAATATTCTACTGGATCCAATGGAGTCACCGTCGAAGATACGGTGGTTGATTTCCCAAAATCCGGAAGCTCTTGCAATTTCTGATTTAAAAAACATTGGTTAGGATTCAATTTTTGGCGAAATCTTAACCGACTTTGATGTTCTGATTCTGTTTGGTTGTGGAATAAATGCACTATTGGAATTAAATCATTTGTAATAGTTTCTGTAATGGAAGTATTAACCTGTGAGACGTGCTTTTCAAGAATTAAATGGTCAGGTTTAATAAAACAGAAAGTATCAATGGATGCAGGTGCATTTGAAAGGGCATTGCATTGATAAATGACGTTTTGAGTATCGTTACTTATGTGGGTGTTATGATCCTGAAAATGTGACGGATCGTGCGAGATTAGATCGCAGTTTGGGCTACAAAACTAGTAAATAAAGGAGATTCTTCCTGAAATAGTTCAGCTAGTCCAAGAGATCCAGGGGAATTTTCTTGTAGTGACCAGAGATCTGTAGAGTCGAGAGTATTTGGTTTTGGGTTGTCTGTAGAATGTTTAAAATGTGTATCCAAACAAGGACCCAAATAGTAGTTTAATATTTCGTTTATGAAGGTTGTGTAAGGTTCGAATGAAAGTTTATTGTCATGGGGAATATGCAGAATGTTAACATTCTATTTATCAAATTGACATTCGTACATGTAAACTGTCAAAAATAGTAAATTTTATTAAATTAGAAAATTAAATTAAATTAAATTAGAAGATTAAACTTCTATCCTTCTATCCTCAAGAAGTAAGTCTTTTAGATAAGTTTTTATTTGTTTACCCAAAGATTATTTGTTTCTATTTTTCATTTATATTTCATTATTACATAGCCAATAAATATATAATGCGGCGCTATCACACTAGAAAACAAAAAGTTTGTTGACACCACTATTTTTGTAATCAACTGCCGACTGGACAGTATGTTTAACATTATAAAATAAAAATAGCAAGTTTAGGAAGTTCTCTTTTGAACGCATATCAAGACTCGTTTGGAATATACCAGAACAGTAAAAAAGAATGATAATATCCAATACGGTCCATTCAAAACAAACTATTATACAGACCTCAAGGAGTTACGTACGAACATATTAGCAGGTATAGGGTCACTTGACACGTCCCCCTTCAATTTCTTCTACCTGATATTACCTGTAATTAGAGAGGTAAGGTTACCTGTGAAAAGATTAAAGGTGATGATTAGAAAGGTGAGAATTGGCGATTACTTGTAATATGATTTATCGAATTATGTTTAACGATTACCTGTGATATGATATAGCGAGATGATGTTATCAGTGATCTAATGATAGTGATGACAACTTTATATTAATAAGAAATAAATATTACTTGAATCGCTTTATATGTATTTATTCTGATTAATTGTTAAAGTTTTAAAATTAAATACCCTTTTTCAACAAGTACCTAACTAACCCGCTAATCAGACACAGTTAATTATACCCGAAGCTAATATTTAAACACGTCAAATTATCTCTAACGGCCTCCATGTAATTAATGAAATTAGCAATTTTTTTCAACACTACTGATAATACAATGTAAATAGACTTATGACTAAATTTCAAACGTAACTTATTAATAATTATGTAATAGTAGTTTTACAAGACGAATTAATCTAATTGTTTGATTACCATAGTTATCAGTCTATTAGCAGCAAACAACGAAGCCATGCAATGTCGTTTTTGAGGCAACTGCTATAATATAAGTAAATATTGCACTGATAACTGTTTAGTTACTTATAAAGCATTTGCCACTAATTCGATTTTCGTAATTGATTGCTCAAAATAGATAGAAAGTTTTAAGGATGCTATATTTATGTTGGGTGCACAGTCCGAAAACGGTCAGTGCACTCAACATTTATATCAGAAAACAACAGAGCTAGAAGTTTAATCGTTTTTTATATGTATTAATTCTGATTAATTGTTACTGAAATATCTCTGCATTTCATAAAAGGCCTTAAATTGTAACATTTTTAAATAAAATCATAAGTGAGAAGCATCAAATATGACAGCTGATCGCAAATTATATCATCAAAGATGAATATTGAATTAGGTTTGACACGCTATGTAAATGCTGTTTATCGTAGAGAGGTGTACATATTGGAAACGTTTAAAAACGTAGGTTGCGGTTTTTCCATTAATTTACTCAAATTACGTTTGATATATGAAACACGTGTCGTTTTAGCTAGAGATAACAGGAGGAAAGATCAGTCTATACAGCAAGAAACAAAATCATGCAATGCGGGCCAAATTGAAAGTAAATGATATATTGTTTACAGTTACGACCATCAATCAAAGACTAATAATGTATTATTTATTTATAAAAGTTACATAATATAGTACCTAACTACATGACTGATAAACTTACTTTTATTAATAAAGTGCGTGAGTAGATAGGCTATGACAATTCGAGCGCAATCCTTATGGAAATTAACATGGGAAATCGCCAAGGTTCAAAAACGCCGAAAAGATCACAAATCCAAGATGGCGTCGGCTCGCGACTGGAGGTCATCCGCGACTCGGCCCGGCGCATAACAACACCGCGTACACCTGTGTAAGATCTTAACAACTACGCGATTTCATGTTAAGCTTGTAGAGTTATTATAAATACAGCAAGTTAGTGTCTAAATTGTATTGAAATTGTTTACATTATTAACAAAGTGAAAAGTGTATATATTCTTTCTAAGTGTTAACAACAAATCAAGGTAACCTTTATCATTAGTTTTATAACTTTCTTTTTAAATACCGTTTCATAACTATTATAAATATTATAAACATTATTAGAAACATAGATCCGAAATATCAAATTAGAGAATTATATTAGTTGAAGCCGCCATAATATCACGTTTTCAATAAATACTAGATATAATTAATCAGCTTCATTATAAATTTAATAGAAATCATTATATTTTTTCAAGTCAATTCTTTTTATGAAAAACAGTTCGTAATAGAGTTTACTTTAAGGATACCTTATACCTACGCTTATCGAAAACAAATAATAATAGGCAAGCAGATAACATTTTAAGAATTTTGATCTAATAAGGTACTAGACTGATTAGGACTCCTTTGCAAATTTATCAGTCTGAATGTAATTAGAAAATATATTCTGTCGCTTACTAGTTAGGTTATTATATATGATGTTAACATATAATAAAGACACTAAAGTACTTTTTAATAGTATATAAAATTCGAAAAAAATGAAATAAATTGTATTGAGCAAACATGAATCGCTAGGAAAACGTTTAAAAAATCCCTTTTTCAACTTTTGCAATGTAAAAGCATACCATCAAAGCAATAAATAATCTTTCTTTTAAAATAAATTAAAAAATAGAAACCATGTAAATATATCCTAAAATGTTTCAGATAATATGGTTAATCAAAACATTCAAGTTTCATCACGTCTATAAGACATGTGGCCCTATGACGTAAGATCATGATATTAGATATACGTTAGATAGCTTAAATATGAGAGTTTTAGAAGGATATTTAATAAAGCTATTGTCACAAACGGAAATATTTACAATTAAATATTATATACAAAACTCAACTTCTATTCCGTTTGTACAATATAGCGTGCAAGGCCACACTCAGTTACCCACGCTAGTTAAGCAGCTGCGGTCTCGCCACCGACAACTTAGAGCAATGTGCGCGGACAGCTGGGAGGCCTTCTAAGAAGCGCGCTCGCTTCGCCCACAACTGCATTAGTTTGTATGCAATATATTCGCCTACTTACTCCGTATATGCGAGGCAACCTACACGATTTGCAAGCAGGTGCACATTCCTTCAAGAGAATCTACCAACACTTCCTCACAGCTGCGGATTCGTGCCAGGCACCAGCAGCGCGAATGCAAACTACCTACAAACCAGGAAGCATGAACTTCCTTAGTTTCATACTAAGAACTCTAGCATACTGATTCCCACTACGATGCTAATTACTTCCTCGTTCAGCAGTATATAACCAGCTTGCTTGAGCTATTCAAACCAGTCAGTGAAGTTGACTCCATCACTACATCTACAAGCAAGCTGGTGAGTATTCTTTAAATTATGTAATGCTTAGTTGCTTAGTTGAGTGGGCTGCGCTAAACGCCCACTCTTTGCGAAATTATGGGAAGTTGTGACCAGGCTACCCAGCTTATTTGTAAATCACTAGGAGGTTATCTCCTACGCTTAGTTAGTAGACCTAGTGCTAGAACAGGGTTGGTTCCAACCTTCCTCTTGATTGTATTAGTTTAGGAGGACATGTACGTCCACACGATGTATTTTTTGTATGTATGTGAACCTTTGTACTCTCTTATTGTTATTAGTATATAGTTGTTTTCTACGGCTTGTGTTTAATTTCTTTCTACCTCTACATCCTACATCCTCCAGTCACGAAAACCCCACGTGACACTATTAACGATAAAAATTTTCGAAACAATTTTCAGATAGATTAGCATTTACCTGTAGAATTTTCCTGTCAGAACAAGATATCATTAGGTAGGTCATTAACGCAGTTGTGTATCTAGCATGCCATAATATTATAACAACCTTTTTAATAAATAACACAACACGGGATATATGTATTCAAATATGACCTCCCTTACTGATGAGTCTAGGTGAAGACGAAACAAATTTATCCATGTTAAAACGTCAAAATTGAATAAAAAATAATAAATTATCTGTAATGCATTTTAACAAGGATAATCTAACTTTAATACATATCAACTCATTTTATTATTTTAATTATAAATGCAGATCATTGATACATAGTAGATGTTTTTAAATATATAATAGAATCATTAATTTTATTTTAACGGAAAAAATCACCATAATAATTCTTCCATAATATCTTCTTGTATATAGTAAAACCGTTTAGAGATTTTAACACATCCAGTAATTAAGTCTTATCCATAATTAGTTTGTAACAACTGATACACCATCCATCTTGAAATTTAATATCCTTACATTTAAAAGATTCAGCATTTAAAAGTATACAAAAGCAGAATCTATTAGTCATTCCATTTAAATCTACAGCATAATAAACAGCATGCCTGTTAGCAATTTCTATTCAATTTTACATCGTACTTTTGAGATGTAACATCTACTCGTTTTCTAGGCAATCGAATTTGAACAGATCTATAACACGTTTTCTCATTTAAACATAATTAGGGACGACTTGAATAGCAAAATAGTAACAATAAAAGCATAATATAAATGTTAAATGATCAAAACCCGTATACTGGCCAGGTATAAAAGCGTCTTGCAATCAGGTAGCGCTAGACTATATCCCCTTCGAACCTTTATCTTTTCCCCATCTTTTAAATTCATAAAAAGATGTTAAAATAAGGTTTCTGCATAGCATTTTAATATATGAACCGAACTGATTTATGTATCGTATTATTTAAATTCCACCTTATTACATCCAGTAACCCGGTAATTTTTCTCAGCTTTCAGCTGTTTTCTCGGCGATACGTGTAAACGGGATATAGAACGAAGTTCTAACTCTAGATTTCAGTCTCAGTGCAGCAACTGAACGCGTAACACTTACTTCTCTTCGCATCCGTATTTAAACGTCTACAAGGAAAAATATGTCATTCGCAAATCAGCTTATTGATAACCGAAGGGATCTTGCATACAACTCGCAGCTACAAGGTAATGCTCGAGCCATCTCGAGTGCTTTAAAACAATGTACCTCAGCTATATGGAGAATCAATAGAGCACTGGAATAAGAAACATCTATAGGGGATCTAGCCCAAGCGAGATAATATAGGGAGATTATTAAAATCTTAAAAACTGTAGGTGGAAGCAATAGTCAGCGAAAAGAGACAGCTCGCGATCGCGTGAAGTGGGCTGATATGAAATCAGCATTTAAGGGACGCATGCGAACTGCTGTAATCACCAACATCAGACATATTGAAGGCATCCGAAGGCATTCATGGAAGACTGTTTAGTCATTTTTCAGAGACGTATTCTGAATGTGTTGAAGAAAGATGCGGCGTTAAAAGTAAACGCAATTTTAACTGGATCATTCGAGGTCAAGAAGAGAGATGTGATCATAGAGGAAATAAAGTATATCAATACCAAAAATGCAGCCATATATCAAGACAGTAATTTAGGCGAATGGTTCTAGATCAATATTCAAGATCCTATCCTTAAAGATCTCGAAGAGTTTCAAGGAAGTACAGAAATTGTAGAAAGTTAGAAATAAACTAACGTGCGCATATTTCTTTATCTAGCAAAAAGATAGCGGGTGGACGCTTAAATCAATCGTTAACCTCCAGCTCAATATCAATAAGAATACCCAGCGGCTCGGCTCATCCCTTTAAATCTGAAGCTCAACATAAAATCACATAATACAGCGAGTGTACTTGAGATCCTCTACTAGTGTCCGAAGAGATAGACGAAGAAATACAAAACTTGTTTAAAAGTGCTTAAAATGTATATAATTTAAATAATTGTTCTCATATTTAACAATAAATGTTTTATTGTTTTTTATTTTATTTTTATGTTTTATTCTGTAAGTTACTACAAGTCTACGGTTAATCAACTTATGCATTGCATTCGATGACCTAATGCTACAAATTAATCTGATGAAATTCCATCCGGAATATAAAAACAATATGGTCTCGTCTAGGATTTGAACCCGGGACCTCTCGCACCCAAAGCGATAATCCTACCTCTAGACCAACGAGCCAGTTATATATGGAAAAATTTTGCTTCGAGAAGATTAGTATGTTTCTCATTACATTTGAATAATATAAAATATAGAACCGATCTTGGTACCAGCATTTTCAAAATTTGACATAATGTTTTAGGTAAAATTATAGGTTGCTTTGCCCTTATACACAACATTATTAACAGATTTATTTATTATACGATTTAATTAAAGTAATAATATTACGTGAGTACCCAGCGTGAAAGTAAATATTGCGATTATCTATTATACAATTTTACAGTGATGAATAAAATATTTGGCAAAACAAACCTTACAAGGCATTCAATCGGCTGACCAAAGAACAATTTGACAATTAACATCAGTTAACATTCTGAATATACTAAAATTATATGGCGTATATAATAAATTAAAACTTATTATTATAAATTTAAAGAGCGCGACATATTTTTCAAATTCTATTCTCTCTTTAAAACAACCCGGCTATTGGAGACATAAATCACTCTAAAATATTATTATTAAAAATTAAGAAATGTATTGCTTATTATAATTCGCGCGCGGAAGGGTATTCTACCCAAAACTCTGCAGGTTCACCTCTTCTAAAAATATTTAAATTAATTAATCGCTTTATGAAATCCATAGAGAATTATGCAATCTTATTAAATAAGTCTAGAAACAGATTTATACCAGAACGTTTACTGAGGCAGAGAGAGGTTAAGAAATAAGAAGATTTTATAGAATGTATTTCGTTTATTTTGTCATCATATCAAAAATATCATATTACATATAAATACTATTACAATACGACTATATTACATAGTACAACTAGAAATTAAATATTTACTTATTCTATGATCTTTCTCGCTTTAAGCTCTGTGATGACTAAAATTATTTCGTTTTCGAGACTGCTGCTATGAGCTTTCTTTGCGGCATACAACAATTGCAGTCGATCGACAACACGATTATCATGAGGTTCTGCTTTATCACAGTGAAAGTAGGCTAATTTCTTACGTATAGCATTACGAGCGTTTATTATTTCATCATCATTATCATCGTCCTCGCATTTTATTTCTTTATTGGCTTCTATAGCACAGGATTCATTGGTGTGCATACGTTTCAGATTCACGTCTTTAAATATTACATTATTTCTAGGTGATGTCTTATTGTCAACAACTATGGTATTATGAACTGTTTTCAAATGACTTCTATAGTTATCGAAACGTGTAAAATACTTTAAACAAATAGAACACTGAACTTTATACCCCTGGTGTATCTTCAAATGACGAGCAAACCCTGATCGTAAAACGCTCATGCAACATATGTCACACTCACGTCACCGGTTCATATCGACTAATAATTGATCATGAACAATAGGAGTTCATGTTCATATAACATGTTCTTCAGGTCACTCTTAATTAACCCTGGCACTACGTCCAGCATCATCCTGTCGATCTGCCTTCATCATTAATTAACCCTAGCACTACGTCTATCATCATCTATCGATCATTCTCCATCCTTAATTAACCCTGGCTAGATGCCCGTTATCTTATCGATCATACTTAATTCACCCTTGGCACGGTTTAATGCTTCGATAAATACCTGAGAAAAGTTCAAAATAGAGATTGATGGAATACCATCAGTACGGGATTCCTGTAATCCAAGATGGCTGCCTACAAATCATAGCGTAGTAGGCGTGGTCCAAGATAGGTTAGGTTAGAACACGTGATGTTTCATTTAAATTATAGCGTATTATCGCCCTTCTCCCTTCACTCTTCATTTAAATTATACATGTATATCACTCTTCTCCCTTCATCCTTCATTTAAATTACACATGTATACCATCCTTCTCCCTTCATCCTTCATTTAAATTATACATGTATATCACTAAAAAATACTCTAAAAATAAAATAACATCATAAAGTATATTTGCTTTGAAAATACATATAACGGTCCTAACAGTACAATACTCGAGTTTCTGAGAAAAACTTCACAGGTAGCAGTTGGGTTTAGACGTGTGGTCCCTTTTATTAATGCTCTTAAATCCTTGTTCAATCAATATACATTATTTTGTTTCATTATTCGAATTGAATTTTTAAAATTTTCAATTTCTTTTTTGTGGGTAAATTAATTAAAAACATAAGCTGCAAAACAATATCGGGATTTGAACCGATGATCTGTTGCACAGAGAGACGGTATTTTACCATTGAGCTACACCTGCTTTGCCTTTATGATCGTCTTACTTATCTCTTCTTATAATTACATCTTGTGTTTTTCGGTTTTTCATATTAATAAATAAAATTAGGATCTTATTTAATTAAAAACATGTTTTGTTATATAATCACCTATAAAGCTGCAAACTTAACAAGAAAAATTAAACTTTCCGCTATTTTACGGATTTAATTTGACAAGAAATAATCTAAAGGTATAACATTAGGTAGAGATTATTTCTATAATAGTTAACGTCATTATAGTGACTTTTTTTATAATTTGAATATTTGTATGACTAATTCTTGTTCCTAATTCAAATAAAACCGGCGAATTTGATGAAATTTGAAAATAAATTGCATCAGAAATATTTCAGTTTAAGTTTAAGTTCGTTCCTGATATATTTAGGCAACCCAACAATCACCTGTGCGCGCAGCTGATTTTCTAAGTATCTATACGAGTCTCATTTAATTTGTCTTTCAGTTTGCGGTAATTTCAAGTACTCAATTAGATGAAAAGTTAATACAGATAAAAGTTAATAGAAAGAAAAATGACTAAAAAACTGGCATATACTATATTCATTCAGTTAATGAAGGTGTGTCTGAAAGATAGCGGCCAAAATGAAAATTCCTGAATAATTCGATTTTGGTGGATTTTACATACAAAACGCAAGAGACCTCGCTATTGATTGTAAAACATTTTACAAGCTGGTGTTTGTTGTATTTAGCCACGACTTATAGTTTCGGAGATATAGCATCAACTTCAGAGTTTCTAAGTTGTACACAAACTCAAGAAATTTCAGTGTCATTCGGTTGTCTGAAGTTGTTAAATTACATTTCACACTTGTAAAGAGCTTTAAGTTTTAAAGTTTCAAATTTCGGAGATTCTACAAACGGGAAGTTTCATGGGTCACTTTGTAAAGCGGTGTATCAACGTTATATAAACTCTATTAATCCGAAAATCCAATTCACGATGGAATTGTAGGAAAATAACATTCAATAACTCTCAATTTCTTGAATATTGAGGTTGTTACACGTAGTAATTGCTTTGGATTTGGTGTGTATGGAAGACCTACGTACTAAAACAGTTGGAAATTAAAAAATCCTTTATAATAACGCATACATTGTAAATGACCAAACAAGTTTTAACAACTTTTCTAAGGAATCTTAAAAACAGATAATAAAGATTATTAAGGGTCGATGGCAACTTCAGCCGGGTACGTTTGTTTCTCAAGCAGAAGCTTACTGGCAACTCTTTACAGAAGGTCTAACAAACATTCTAGATAATTTATGGAAACATAATGCAACAGTTTTCTTTTTAATTTTTTTAATTTTTTAATTTTTTTTACTCATCGATTCATGTATTCACCAAACCAATACATCCATTCATCGATTCATTCATTCGTTTATCCATTCAATAATTCATTCATTCCTATTTCATAATTTTCATTTACTTACGTATTCATCAAGTCATTCATTAATTCACCGATTCACTTCTTTATTGATTAATCTATCCATTAATAGATTCATTTTTTTATTAATCGTTTCCACAAAAAACTGCACCAAAATACGCCAAAAATTAAAAGTAGAGGGGCAGTAAAAGAGCAAGGTAACTTTATTGGATGATGCTTAGAGGGAAAGAATTGTAATAGCTGATGAAACTTGTATACCATGTGATATTCCAAGTTCCCGGAAAAAAGATTTGGCCCTTGCCCATTATCGAAACACTGACTGAAACAAAAATTACGATTCATTTGTAGAAATGGAGTTTATAGTGTTGTAAAATGAATTACAACGAATAGTACTTTTAGGCATTTTATTGTTATAACCAAATCAGTTTTTCATTGTAGTTTCTTGAAATAAGTTGATTTTAAAAAAGGTGGATTTACTGAGTTCTGACTAACTCTTTAGTAATGCTGGAGCAACAATGCAATAATTCCTTGAGCTTCAAGGAGATTAAGTTGAGAAACAAATGACATCTCGAATCCACTAAATAAATGTTTCTATGCCTGGTCACCAACGATTTAAATTGCCTTCGTACCTAATCTTTGATTAGCATTTTACAATATTTTCTGTGCTCAAATGAAATCAGTTTCTATAATTTTTTCAAAAAAGACGAAAAGATGAAATAATAGTGATAATAACAATAATACAAAAATCAATTATAATAATTACTCATCTAATATCGATAATTATTATTTCAATAAGATCATATTCTTGATAAGTGATAACCTACTTGAGATAGTGCAAAAACCTTATGATATGCAAAAGAGCAAAAGATCTAAAAATATCTTTTTTTTAGAAAGATCGATATACGTTGTTTTTTTTCTAACTTTTGCAAAAAAAACGAAATAGAAAGAGTTGACCTTTGTTTTTAACAAACTTTTACATTAATTCATGGTATAACTAACTAGCTTATGGTGTAATCTAGAATAATCTCTTTTTATATGCAATTGTACATAACAGCTGTCCTCAAAAGCGCTAGAAGTGTTTTGATTTGGTAGCTTTGTTCTATTCTAGAAACTGACATTACAACACACAGTTTGCCACTATAGACAACCAGAGAACAAATCTGTTAAACTGACCTTAAAAGTACTTTCTTACAGTACAAATCCATTGACAATTACGCATATAAATCACTAGAACCGTTTAAGCTGCACTTTTGCAAGGCGTTTTGGTGCATGAACTGCTATCAAAAAATGCTAGAACCTGGATTAGTGTATAATGTAACTAGGGGCGTGCGTTACGGGTGGCTATATATTACGTATATTACGAGAATATGAATATACGTACAGGACAAGGAAAAAATAATATGATGGCGACCCTCAGACTCCGAAAACCGAATGAAATGCTTCAAGCACCGTGTGATCGAGAGAAAAATAAATTAGAGCACGCCATGAACTATTAAGGTTAGATTCTATGATAACTATCGACGCGAACTTTCTAATGTTACATAAATTCTTGGAAATTTCCATGTTAAGCAAATGGATGCACAATGCTACCTGAATAAAGTAACTTTATCTCCCTAGGAGGAAAAGTGTTTATTTTTTATTTTTAACTAAATATTAAACATACAATTCGTTGCTTTGCCGACATTAAAACCAGTCGAAGGTGATATAAAAAGCAGAGACGAAGAAATTACTAAATTCTTCTTACATTCTTATAAAATTAATAAAAATTTTAATTACTTGTGTTTATTAAAGTTATATTTTTTCCAAATCTTCTAAATGTAGTATCAAAAATCATATGTGTAACTCAGGAGAAAAGTGTGTTTTCTTCCCACGTACAATCAAATAATAAAATTTTGTTAAATTTTAAAACACTATATAAAAACAACAAAATAGCTCATTGATTAATGAATCTGGTTTATCGGTATTATGAACATCATTCATATAACCTTATTTATCTCAATGTATGTCTATATAGTTTATTGTAACAAATAACTCGTGAATGATAGATCTTAATCATGTACATTGTTTAAATATATTTTAATTTTGGACTAGTGAACAGGTCTCTTGTCAACAATTATATTGAATAATTTTAATTCCAGCTATGCGTCATTTAATTTTTTTTATTTATTTTAAAATGCCACAAGTAATAATCGATTGTTAGTTTTTAAACTTTCCGCTAGAATTGGAATTCTGAAATTGTAAAAAATATTTGCGTTGATAGGCGTACATGCCGGTCCACATTGTAATTCATATCGATAACAACGCCGATTGTTGGGAATATGAAGACTTCATCGTTATCATAAACTTACCTACTCATGATAATACAATTATTGTACCAATAAACAGAATCGTTGAAAAATTACAAAATGTTTTTCATTTTCATAATGAAACACTAGTTAGTCATAACTGTTTCCCAATATTACGGACTACATTCTTTTGTGTGAGTTTGTCTGTCTGTCTATACTCCGGTGACCAATATGCCCTCGGGTCATGTCAAGCAGCTATTATTCCTACATTTACACTGAATTTCATAAGCGATGAGGTGTTACTTTTATTTGTAGATTTCAACATTCTGTTGTTTCGCAGTCAATTCAAAAATAAGATAAATATAAGTACCTAGTTAAAGCCACCGGAAATTGCAGAAAAAGCAGTAATATTATTATCGTGAAATTAATCAGATTAATTTGAAATATAACAAAAAGTATATTTTTTTAGTTTTTTTTATTTAAAATTAAATTTTTCCATTTGCAATATTAGATACATTGTCCCAAATAGGATTATCTGTATGTAGGATGTAGGTACTTAAATAAAAGAAATCAAAATTAACATAATTATTCTTAGTGGTGAAGATTTTAGAGGTTTTGTTTATGAAATGATCAAAGTGATAATCGAGTACAATGGTGCCTATAATATATTATAAGTATCTACAATGGCACATTTCGTGTTTTGATCATTTTGCAACAATTAATTATCCATGTAATAAAAAGTAACTATAATCGATTATAACTTATGGATGAGGTACATCTTGTCTTTAATTGATATCTAACCATGATCTATTAAGTTCTACCAATATTTGTTCTTTGTGGATCTACAGCTAACGTACCTACATACCTTTCACACTTGTCATGGACTAATCTTTTTTAATAAGATTTATATGGGTGGATGGATCTCGTTGAACTGATTAAAAATTATCATTGTGCCAAACTTAAAAAGAGCTTATCACTTTTAAAAACTGCAGTTTTTCCATAAGATTTGTTTTGTTGCTTCAATTTCGTGTATGGCGGCCGTAATTGCTAGGTATAGGAAATGAGTCGAGGTAAACATCTTGCGATACCTTTGAAACAGTCATCAGGTCCCGGAATTGTAACCGCAATGCAAATCTTATGGGAAAACTGCAGCCTTCATTCAATTACTGCAGCAAAATTTACTCATATTTCCGCAATTCAATTATATTACTGTATATTCTTAATAAGTTACTGTATATCTTAAGTCTTGTTAACACCTTTATAAGCCTTTTTAATTAAACTAATTAAGTGGTAAATTGGGTTTTATTTAGTTTTATCAAGAAACCTTCAAAACTAACTTTATAGATTTAAAAAAACAATACAAGATAATTAATTTAAAAAAAAATAAAAATCAACTAACGCAAAGACGTTTCTCAAATAAAGAGTGTGGAAAACCCGACACATAAAAAAAATTCTTTTTTATCATTCAACGGATCCTGTAAAATCCAACAACAGAAGTAGCCTGTTTACAATTCAAGGGTGTATTATTTTATATATCTTGAACAAATTTTAAGATTATTATGAAAGAGAAGAGCGAGGAAAGATAAAGATGAGAAACATACAAAATTTTAGATAAGAGACTGATTATATGTTAATGTATATAGAGAGAGAAAGAAACCCATAAATGATGTTACGATATAAGAACATAGGTATATGTCATTCATATCGAAAAATCTCAAAAGCAAGAGTGGCACTTATTTCCTGATGATATCAGTGCGTGAGAGCTTACGTATCTGACAAAAGATTATAAATAAAAAGTAGAGGGAGAAGATTTCAGTTTGGTTTAAATACATAAGGTTTTCATTAGTTTTTCATAAATTTGGTAGTGACTTACTTGTGCTTACTTGGCAACTACAGATATACAGGTAAGTGTTACTACTACGCTATAGCTAAATTAGGTGTAGTTGTTTCTACAAAAATGGGCGTGAATATTTATAAATAATAAACAGTTTTGAAATCAGAAGACAATTTTCAAACAACAAAGAAGTTTAGGATTATCTTAAATGTTATTTGTATACACTGTAGCATTTATGATAATAGTCATTAATAATAGGACAGAGTTTTTTTTGTGCAATGATAAGTTATATGTTTTTAATTTAATTTATAGATTATACATATTCAAAAAAAAACCATGAAGTTAAACAGTTCTGATGTTGAACCCATCCACGTTTTAAATGGACACATAAATTTATGGAACACAATAGACGATATTGTAACAACCAGCACTGATGAAAACCCTTTCTACATATGCGACGCTAACGACATCATCCAAAAGTACAGAATGTGGAAATCGGTCATGCCCAAAGTAAAGCCACATTATGGTAAGCTTCTAATCAAGCTTGACAAATAACTTTGGTAACTTACAAGTGATATTTTTCAGCTGTGAAATGTAACGACCATCCAACTGTTCTGAAGGTATTAGCCGCTTTGGGATTGGGTTTCGACTGTGCATCTAAAGCTGAAATCAATAAGATTCTGTCGTTGGGGGTTGATCCATCTCGCATTATTTATGCACATACAACTAAACCACCTAGTCATTTGCGACATGCAGCTAAATCGAATGTGGATTTGATGACCTTTGATAACGAAATGGAATTGCATAAGATTAAGAACATCTATCCTGACGCCAGGTAAATTCCTATTTTGTTTGTTTTAAACTGCTTGTCATGTAATTCCCAGCTCAAATTTCCCAATCAGATATTTATCTTAAAAGTCTCGAATTGCGTAGAAATTTGCCATCAGATTGAAATTTGAAATATAATCCTTTCAAACATTTTTAATGGCTTTCTAAAGTTTATTTTTTTGTTTGTAGTCAGTTTTCAGGGTGCATGCTTCAAAATTTTAATTTATTTCACACAATAACGTCTTTTTAATTCATTTAGATATTATCTGAATTACTGCAGACTTTATGCAATATCATAACAGTAGCAAATAAACACTAAATAAATAAATATGAATACATCTCTGTAAACAATTTATTTATTTAGCAGTGAAAGTATAAAAAATATATCATAAATTATAAAACTCAAAGCCTCTTTCAAAGTCTCAACCAGCTTAGGTTAACTTAGACAAATTTACAGCGATCAGCAACGTACATTTATATCGCGGCCATGTTTGCTTTTAATTAGAATAGAAATAGTAAATATTATTATTATTTTTATAAATCGCATTAGAAAACACGTTATATATTACTCTAGTTTCAAAACAGTTTAAACAATAAAACAAACACCAATCCTCGCTATCTACTAAACCTACATAGAGACCACTCACAATTTTTTTGCAATGTTATTAAACCTTTCCAACAAACACTGCATTATATTTTATCTTTGTTAATTTTTACTCTTAAACAAATAATGATACACCAAAATACCTTTCAGGACGGTGATTCGTATCAAATACGACGCAAAAGACGCCGATTGTATACTGGGACTCAAGTTTGGCTGTGATCCAAACACCGAAGCTCCACACCTATTGCACATTGCTCGCAATTTGGGCATTAACGTAGTGGGTGTTAGTTTCCATGTAGGCTCAGGTTGTCACGATCCATCAGCATTTCATGGTGCTATCGCAGCTGCTCGTTATGTTTTCGATGTTGCAACATCTTTAGGCTACAATTTCGGGCTCTTGGATATTGGAGGGGGATACCCTGGTGAAATGGATGATTCCATCAATGAGGTAATTAACACATTAACCTACCTACTTGCTCAATAGTTACATTATTATTATTATTACAGTATGGAAAAATTATCAATTTGGCTTTAGAAGAGTATTTCCCAGACAACTCCATTGAGATTATGGCCGAACCAGGAACCTTCTTTGTTGGTTCCGCGTTCACATTAGCATGCAACGTACATTCTTCTAAAAAGGTAGTAACCCAAGATCAGGTTACTGGAAAAACCTCTACACAATTTATGTATTATATTAATGATGGAGTATTTGGGAGTTTAAGTTGTGTGATTTCATACCATATCCTTAAGATACCAAAACCACTCAAGGTAAATTTATAAGTCTGCAATTAATTTATTCATAGTAAAAATGACATTCATTTTCTTTTTAGAATTACTCTGGGGCTAAAAAATTTCCTAGTATAATATGGGGTCCAACTTGCGACAGTATGGACCAAGTACTTGGGGATATCTTGTTGCCCGAGTTACAATTAGGAGATTGGTTAATCTTTGCAGATATGGGAGCTTATACGCTTCCTCTTTGCACTCCGTTTAATGGTTTTGATTCTCCCAGTGTTTACAGTATTATTAGTCATAGTAATTGGTAAGTTGAATAAAACTTATTACTTAAAAAGTTTCAAAATTAATGCATTATTTTGGCAGGTTATTGCTTCAAAATAGAGGACCTTTTGTGGAAGAAGATTTTGTAGTTCATGAAGCCGAGAATGTTATGGAAATTATTGATTCTGACATGCAGATGGAAAGGCATTTCCAATTCCCACAAACCTCTTTTGTGAGAGGTTGAAGATTAATTTTTCATTTTTTTTTTGATTCACTAAGAAAATGTATTTGAATATTAATGTAATTTATTTTTATGTTTTATTGTATTGTGTAATTTTGTAAATATTTATATCAGTTAGTTGATTTGGATGCATGTATGAATGCATAGTTAATGTGAAGTATTGGTTTGTATAAAGACAGAACGAGCAATGATTTAGTGATAGTCCATGATAAGTTTTTAGAAATAAAGTATTATTTTTAAAGATGAAAATGGTTTATTATACCCTTATATATCAATCCTGTCTTAGTAATGATTTTAACAAAGAGAATAGGTTAATAGGTACTCAAAATAGTGTCAATACCTACGAACATTTTATTGATTCAATAAGCTTAGTTATGCAACTCACATAGCTTATCCTTATAAAAAAATAGACAAGCCTGGTATAATGCAGGGTGTTTTTTAATTCTTAATTAATTAGTCACTATTAGGGTAGAAACGTATATAATCTTGCTTAGCATGGGTCTGGCTGTTCTTAATATTATAGTTTCTCTTTGGTGTTGTGTTTGGAAAAGCTTTCAGGTGGTTTATCGTAATTTACGATGTATTATCCGAATTGTTTTCAGTTCCTTTGGGAGGTTTTATTCAAGATATTTTAGCGGTTATGAATCGATTATTTATATAATTAAACCTTAATACACTCGTAGGTGTTAAGGTATTAACAATTTCTAGAATAATTAAAATACTTAATTGTAATAATTAACGTAATTACAAGTACATATTTATAAATTAAATTTTTTGCAGCTACCTCCTTACATGCTTTTCTTGGTCTGCCTCTTCGTTTCTGCGTTGTTCTTGTTTGCCGTATCATTTCGTCTTTCTTGCTTCACTTTTACTATGTTTTTAAAATAGGCTCCCCTTCTAGCTTTTCTCTGACCATGGTAATGTTATTTCTGAGTTTAGATATTTCATTAACATATCCTGTACTTTACTTTCAATTTGTTTCCATAAGATCCAGATTTCACTTTCGTACGTTAGTTTCCTAACATCCTCGCCTGATCGTTGTAAAGATGTATCATCGCAGTCGTCTAGGTTACATATGTTTAGTGACTTATTTTGTTTAACAACCTTCATTATGGTATGCGTACGTGTCTAGTCACGGTCTCGTTAAACGGATTATACTCGATTAATGCGTCGTGAAGGATCAAACAATACGCCTTAGTTGTGTTCGTAAATGCGGCAGAAGACTTGAGCTCTAGTCTAATATCGACAGTGGAATCCTTAAAACTCTCTACCTGTCTTGAACAGTCAATAACAAAAACTGGATACGTTTCAAGCGATTTGTAGCTGAGTAAACAGCTCTCAGCCGCACCTCTACCTATAGCGTCATAGTAGTTCTCACGAAAACGAATATAATTCAGATACGCAGGAATGTAGTCCTTACGGTCGAAATCGAGATTTAAACGCTGATGTGGGAACACTTGCGAATTTAAATACAACTTAAAGTCGACTAAGTTCGAATGAGTAAATGTAGTCGGGTTACCCGTTCTTATACCCAGCTGATGCTCGGCTTGTAAAACTACAAAGACCCAGCGCGGTTTCTCTAGATCATTGGAGTTCTTTACGCGCCAAACCTGAATTTTAGTAGTTCCTAACGATGGTAACTCGTGTAATTCCCAACGTCTAAACGGAGCGATAATAGAAGAATTATCTCTTAAACTCTCCTCCAGGTTCACTTTGCTTTCATCTGATAACAGTATATGCGGAACTTCCCACGAGGGCTTATCAATCTTGATATCTACATCGGTACCTGCATCACCTGCGTCGCTTTTATAGCAATTAAAATCGTTCTTGGCGCGAATTAAAACTAGCTGACAACTCATATGAGGTATTACTTTTTTATAATCGTCTGCAAATCCAAAGATATCTTTTAATGGTATTCTACACGTGAAATGAAAGACGTTATTCCCCTGGTTATGTAACAAATTATTATCGCTAGTAATCCCTAAGTTCCATGCATTGCAGGTGATGATCTCCCTTGATCTCCCTTTTTTAACACCTTCTCTACTAAAAATACTTCAGGATGTTTAACCATCTGTAATTCCTCCGTGTAGAAGCCTCCACGTATCTCTTCCCCGTTCGTGTCTTCCAAGATATACGTTATGGGATTGGTTCGATTAACCTTTTTAATTTGAAAGATTTCGGTACTCCATGTAGGAGTATAACCTTTCGCAAACGCTTCCCGATGCTTGCTGATTCGCACGTGATCACCGACTCTGAATTTAGCACTTCGCAGGTCGGTGGTTTTCTAGAAATCGTAAACTGTTTGTAAAAGAATCTTGGCGTTGCTGTGGTTCACTTCGATGGGTTTGTAGCCGGTGGTGCGGTGTACGGTATCGTTGTATTGGTTAACAACCTTTGGTAATAACTGCAACCACTTATATGACCCTTGCATTGAAAATTCCTTCCACATCTTGTTTTTAAGAGTTCGGTTTACACGTTCTACCGGACTTGCTTTCATACTAGAAAAGGTGCTGTAATGGTTGATGTTGAAAGTTTGCATTAGCTTACGAAAACGCTGGTTGTAAAATTCCTTCCCCATATCCGTTTGTAAATTGTCGGGAGTACCTCCTGTTGATGTTAATAATTTTTTCATTGCTTTCGTGACGTCTTCACCGGTTTTTCGTTTAAGTGGACACGCCCAAACACGCTTGCTAAACATATTCAACAATACTAAAATATATCGAAAACCTTTATTTATTTTAGCATAGGGAATCATTTCCACAAGATCGGCCATGTACAAATCGTTCAAGCCTTTTACGATTACGCGTCTTCTTCGAAATCGTTTACGAGCAGGTTTATGCAATTCTTCAATTATTTGACGTTTGATACTCATTTAGAAAATGCTGGAACACTAATAACAGCTTCAAAAATAAATATGTCCGTTGTTCCAGGTCTCTTCGCCTTAAACTTATCCCCTTTCTTCAATGACACTCCGATGAGTGATTCGGCATCGTATAACGTATCGTTTAAAAAGATTTGCGCATCTGTGGGATAGTATTTGATTTGTTTAATGATACCTTTTGTTAGAGGAACGACATACTCAAAGTTGGTGGAGTTCAAAAGTGCATAACCGTTTTCATGATTGTATATTCCCATCATATACAACATTGTCTCGTAGTGTACATTAGACACGTCTTCTAAAAGAAATACTTTTGCACGAGCGTCGAGTTTAACTCGGACAGGAGTTTTGTGAAGATGTTTACCGAACTTATCCAGAGTCATCGTCTTGAGGTAATGACGATATATGGTGATATGGATGACTAATAACAGCTTCGAAGTAAAATGGGACGGCTGTAGACGGATATAGCAAACCTTTCGCATTAATCGTATCACCTTTTCTCAATCCACCATGTACAAATCATTCAAGCCTTTTACGATTACGCGTCTTCTTCGAAATCGTTTACGAGCAGGTTTATGCAATTCTTCAATTATTTGACGTTTGATACTCATTTAGATAATGGTGGAACACTAATAACAGCTTCAAAAGTAAATATATCCTTTGATCCAGGCTTCTTCACCTTAAACTTATCACCTTTCTTCAATGACACTCCGATGAGTGATTCGGCATCGTATAACGTATCGTTTAAAAAGATTTACGCATCTGTGGGATAGTATTTGATTTGTTTAATGATACCTTTTATTAGAGGAACGACATACTCGAAGTTGGTGGAGTTCAAAAGTGCATAACCGTTTTCATGATTGTATATTCCCATCATATACAACATTGTCTCGTAGTGCACATTAGACACGTCTTCTAAAAGGAATACCTTTGCACGAGCGTCTAGTTTAACTCGGACAGGAGTTTGTGAAGATTTTTACCGAACTTATCTAGAGTCATCGTCTTGAGGTAATGATGATATATGATGATATGGATGACTAATAAGAGCTTCGAAGTAAAATGGGGCGGCTGTTGACGGATATAGCGACGTACCTCTCACCCTGATCTTATCGCCTTTTCTCAATAGTCTCCCAATTAAGTTGGCAGCACCACCAATACTAATGCCGTTTACAAACATATAGCATGGTGGTGAGCTGCACACGTCTTGTACAGTCCCTTCTGTAAACGGTATTGTGTATTCCCGTTTAGTGTTGCTACCTTTCAAATTGTAATAGTTCGGTAGGTCGGAAATGTTAGGTTCATTCGACGCTGGCTCGGTGTCCGCCAACATATACATCATTGTTGCGTACCTTACATTTTGTATATCTTCTAATAAGTACACTCTCGAACGAGTGTCGAGTTTCACTCGGACAGGGGTTTTGTGAAGATGTTTACCGAATTTATCGAGCGTCATGATTGCACTAACGTTAGCAATATTATGAAACGGATTGATACGCGTGTGATGATTTATTCGATAATTTTAGCAGCTCTTAATTCACCGATAATATATATGATTTCATTAGTGTGACCGGTGTGACCAGCCGATTTTGAACTTAAAAGAAGTCTCAATCTGTCCACTAATTTATTAGGATCTTTCCAAGGTATAAATTCCACCTGTTTATTATTATAGTTGAGAACGCGCATATCATCACCGCCACGTTTTGGTAATGTGCGAGTTTTCGATCGCGTGACCGGTGTAGTAGGTGTAGACTCGCTTCGAAATCTTGCTCCAGGAGTAGTTAGAAGGGGTCTAATTATATTTGAATATTTCTTTCCGGTTCCGTGTAGCTGTGCACCCTCAATGTAACCTCTTCTGGTAGCATTGGTACGTGTAAGAAGGTCCTTATACTTCTGCAAGTCTGATTGGGTGTATCCAATAGGTGCTTTTTTAAATACTAATTCGTAAAAACCAGGAGTGCCTGTATATTTAAAAATTGTGCCTGAGGGTTTTTTAATAATAAAGTCGTTCTCGTCAAAAGTGAGTACGGAGTCTCCGATTAGGTACTGGTGAGATTCCGGATGGAATCGTAGTCCATAATGATGATCGAACTCGTTCTTAGTATCCTTGAACATGTTTTCCATATACATTTTAGCTCTACCAGAAAAGGTCTCATCTATGTAAGTTTGGAATTCCGGACTGAATCCAACAGCAGCAAGTTGTTCTTTCAATTGATCCAATGTTGGGATCCCAGATTCTTCCAGGACTTCTGTTTCAAAAACTGAGATATCAGGTTAGGGAACGCTAGTAGTGCGCATTCTTTGGGCGATAGGTGATGGTTCGTGAGGTATTCGTCTTGCGGGTGGAAGTCGTTTATAAAATTTTTTTGGAGTCGAGGTAGGTATGGGAGAAGACACTTCCGTTTTTAAGGGTTCTTCTTTCGGAGTTAATAATTCCGTTTTAACTCCGGTTATAAACTCACGCAATGGTTGAGTGATAGGTTGATAGCGGCGTTGTAGTTCCACTTCTGACCGTGCAATTTCAGACTTGAGACTTTTGTATTTCTGTTTAACATGACGTCGTGCTTTAACCAAGTCTTCTGCTACACGCTTGTCCATGTTTACTAAAACGTTTAGTTCGTGTCTTCGGTATTTAAGGTGATGTAACAGTCGAAACCTTTTCGATAACGTCCCCCATTAAGTGGATAATCTTTATCGATTACTAAAAAGCCATATTTCTCCTTCCAACAGTGTAAACACAAGTGTTTAAACGCTTAGAAAGTCATATCCCCGCTAACATGATCGTTAAATATGTGTTTTAAGTTAGTATTATCCTGCTTAAACACGACAATGAGATTTGAATTATCTCTTACGAGTTGTTTAGGTATCGCAGAATATGTCTGACATAAATAAAAACAATCGATGTGTTTATGTCTCCCGAAGCAGAAGTAATCACGTATGGTGCTTTGACTATCGCAAACTACATCATCGAAGATAATAACCGAGTTTTGGTTTGCATCCTTAGGTGGTAATATAGTTTCAGAAGAATCGTATTCGAAATAACCGATGGGTAATGATCGAAACAGGTCGCGCAGATATGCGTATTTCGGTTGATAAAGATATTTACTATAAACATATACGTTTTCGAAGCGTAAACCGTTTGGATGTTCTAGTAAACTTATCATTAGGTTGGTTTTACCACATCCGGAACTGCCTACTATTATACCGCGTTTGCATCCTGCACCCAACAATACGCTATGTTTAAACACTTGTGGCGTCGGTGAACAATTATCCCGATTTACAACCGGTAATCTGTGTCTCTGATGCACCAACTTTAGCTGCTCCATGTAGGACACGTTGTGAGGGAAGAGCACACGTGTGTGATATATATAAATGTATGTAGACGGGCCACTTACAGTCACTCTTGACCTGTGATAGGAGGAGTAATGTGTTATGAAACGTACTCTGCGAAAAGCGGATAATCGTCAATCAACTCGTAAGGGGAAGGGAGTGATCAACACTCTCATTAATAAGTTACCGTTAGAATTACATTTACCAGGGTATAACTACTGCGGACCTGGCACCCGTTTACATCAAAGGCTTGCTCGTGGAGACAAAGGAATAAACCCGTTGGATGAAGCTTGTAAAGAGCACGACATAGTCTATTCAAAAACTAACGATCTTGGTGAACGTCATAAAGCCGATAGTATATTAGGACGTAAGGCGTGGACTAGGTTTCGTTCTAAGGACGCTCGTTTTGGAGAGAGAGCGGCTGCACTTACTGTGGCCGGCATTATGTCTGGAAAAAGAAAATTGGGTATGGGTGTTCGACGACGACGACGACGACGATCTAAGGTGAAAAGAAGGGGTACTTTAACGTTCAACAACGCCATCAAATTAGCTAGAAAACGTATTGGTGGTACAGTAAAAAAGTTATCTTTAAGACGATCTGCTCTTCTTGCCCTAGCGGCCTTGAAACGTAAACGTATCATTGCTCCCAAAGGTCGGATTATACCTATTTCCAAGCAAGGTGGTTTCCTACCGCTCATCCTTTATTTGCCGCTCTCGGAGCTATAGGCTCGTTAGGAACTGGAGCAGCTGCGGTTGCCAAAGCGGTGAATGAAGCAAAAGCAGCGAAATCAGCGCTCGAAGAAACGAAACGACACAATATAGCGATGGAGCAAGCGCCTGTAGGAAAAGGATTATATTTGAAACCGTACAAAAAAGGATTAGGATTGTATTTACGACCTCCAAAAAACTACCCTTAAAGCTACCACACCGACCACTGACCAATATCGATCTGTCAAAGTACGTAAACGAGTTAAAAATTCCATACTTCAGAGGTATTTTTATGCGAAACGGGTTACCGAAACGTATCCGTAAAAACGAATGTGGAATTGTGAATTTGGATGATACAGATGGGGAAGGTACGCATTGGACATCGTATGTTAAACGTGGTCGACATATATTATACTTTGATAGTATTTGACAGTTAAAACCCCCACTAGAACTCGTTCATTACTTTAAAAGTGATGGTAGCTTAAACGTTATTAGTTACAACTATGATGCTTTTCAGAAGCTAAATTCGTACAATTGTGGACATTTAGCGCTGAACTTTTTATATGAAAACACTCCTTAACATTTCCTCAGTCTTACTGGGAATGTTGAGATGTCTCAAACATTCATCTTCTCCGCTACAACGTCTGTTTTAACTTCTCCTTTTAACCCTCCCATATATTTGGATCCTACAAAACAATGGGTTATGCGTTTGACAAATTTCGAAACGTTCAATACTATTCCGAACGTAACGGATAAAAACAACGTGTTTAAAATGGGAGAAAGAATAATAAAGATACCTACTGGATCATATGAGCTTACTGATATAGCTCAATACATTAATTCTCAAGTAAACGGTGAGTCTGTTAACATCGATCCGAATCATAATACCCTAAGATCGATTATAAAAGCCGATCACGGCATTGACTTTACAGTTGAACACTCTATCGGAACATTGTTAGGGTTTAAGAATAGAATCTTAAAAGCTAAGGAACGTCACATATCTGATTTTCCAGTTAAAATTATCAAGGTTAACTCGCTAATGATAGAATGTAATATAATAACAGGAAATTATATTAATGGTACACCTGCCCATGTGATACATCAGTTCTTCCCCAGTGTTCCTCCTGGATTCAAAATAATAGAAGCACCTGAGACTGCACCCTATTTACCAATTAATGTCAATACTATTTCAAACATTACCCTTAAAATATTGGATCAAGACGGGGATTTGGTTAATTTCCAAGGGGAAACCGTGACGATAGGACTTCATTTGAAGAGCGTGGATGATGGTGTTCAAATATAACACTCCTCGATGTTGCACTGATCGCTCTGGCTATAAAAGATCGTGTTGGAAGCGGAAAATGGTTAGTCAGGCATCGGTCGCTACTCAATTGACAAGGGGTAACCGCTTATTCTTGCAAACCTTAGGCTTTGTTATCCCAAAATGAATGTGCTAAATGTAAACGAAAAAGTGCTCGTCGATAACTCGATTGTTGGAGCTGAATTTCACACTCACCAACGTTATACCACTCGTTTTGAGAATAATGATGAAATTCGAATACCTATTCAAGAGGATATGTCCACTTTGCCTTCGCGTAGTTATCTATATGTAGAAGGTACTGTACTGAAAGAAGATGGTAAACCATCAGCGAGTGGTAAATTTATAAACAATGGTATTGCATATCTTTTTAGTGAGATTCGGTACGAAATGAATGGAATTGTGGTAGATTCGGTAACAAAAGTTGGTCTAACAACCACCATGAAAGCTTACCTTTCCCACAATTCGAATGAAAGCGTTAAGTTACAAAACGCTGGTTGGTTTCCGGATGGTACCAGCACCTTGCTAGATAGTAAAGGTAATTTTTGCGCCTGCATAACTTTATCAACACTGTTGGGGATTTTTGAAGACTATGGAAAGATTATTATGAATATTCGTCAAAAATTGGTATTAATTAGAAGCAATTCCGATGTCGATGCCCTAATATCCACCGATGCTAATGAAAAGCTTAAGGTTAACTTGCAAAAAATATATTGGAAAGTTCCACATATTCAAAAAATATATAAATGAAATCACATTTATCAGGCAACAAGTTAATAGTATGACGATGTATGAGCAACCCCTGTTCTGTACATGTGGAATTTTGTATATTTATAAGTTTACCATTTTTTAACAAATAATGGACTTCTACACCTGCACACGAAGTGTGTCGATAATCGTTTTTACGAAAACGAATATAATTCAGATACGCAGGAATGTAGTCCTTACGGTCGAAATCGAGATTTAAACGCTGATGTGGGAACACTTGCGAATTTAAATACAACTTAAAGTCGACTAAGTTCGAATGAGTAAATGTAGTCGGGTTACCCGTTCTTATACCCAGCTGATGCTCGGCTTGTAAAACTACAAAGACCCAGCGCGGTTTCTTTAGATCATTGGAGTTCTTTACGCGCCAAACCTGATTTTTAGTAGTTCCTAACGATGGTAACTCGTGTAATTCCCAACGTCTAAACGGAGCGATAATAGAAGAATTATCTCTTAAACTCTCCTCCAGGTTCACTTTGCTTTCATCTGATAACAGTATATGCGGAACTTCCCACGAGGGCTTATCAATCTTGATATCTACATCGGTACCTGCATCACCTGCGTCGCTTTTATAGCAATTAAAATCGTTCTTGGCGCGAATTAAAACTAGCTGACAACTCATATGAGGTATTACTTTTTTATAATCGTCTGCAAATCCAAAGATATCTTTTAATGGTATTCTACACGTGAAATGAAAGACGTTATTCCCCTGGTTATGTAACAAATTATTATCGCTAGTAATCCCTAAGTTCCATGCATTGCAGGTGATGATCTCCCTTGATCTCCCTTTTTTAACACCTTCTCTACTAAAAATACTTCAGGATGTTTAACCATCTGTAATTCCTCCGTGTAGAAGCCTCCACGTATCTCTTCCCCGTTCGTGTCTTCCAAGATATACGTTATGGGATTGGTTCGATTAACCTTTTTAATTTGAAAGATTTCGGTACTCCATGTAGGAGTATAACCTTTCGCAAACGCTTCCCGATGCTTGCTGATTCGCACGTGATCACCGACTGTGAATTTAGCACTTCGCAGGTCGGTGGTTTTCTAGAAATCGTAAACTGTTTGTAAAAGAATCTTGGCGTTGCTGTGGTTCACTTCGATGGGTTTGTAGCCGGTGGTGCGGTGTACGGTATCGTTGTATTGGTTAACAACCTTTGGTAATAACTGCAACCACTTATATGACCCTTGCATTGAAAATTCCTTCCACATCTTGTTTTTAAGAGTTCGGTTTACACGTTCTACCGGACTTGCTTTCATACTAGAAAAGGTGCTGTAATGGTTGATGTTGAAAGTTTGCATTAGCTTACGAAAATGCTGGTTGTAAAATTCCTTCCCCATATCCGTTTGTAAATTGTCGGGAGTACCTCCTGTTGATGTTAATAATTTTTTCATTGCTTTCGTGACGTCTTCACCGGTTTTTCGTTTAAGTGGACACGCCCAAACACGCTTGCTAAACATATTCAACAATACTAAAATATATCGAACACCTTTATTTATTTTAGCATAGGGAATCATTTCCACAAGATCGGCCATGTACAAATCGTTCAAGCCTTTTACGATTACGCGTCTTCTTCGAAATCGTTTACGAGCAGGTTTATGCAATTCTTCAATTATTTGACGTTTGATACTCATTTAGAAAATGCTGGAACACTAATAACAGCTTCAAAAATAAATATGTCCGTTGTTCCAGGTCTCTTCGCCTTAAACTTATCCTCTTTCTTCAATGACACTCCGATGAGTGATTCGGCATCGTATAACGTATCGTTTAAAAAGATTTGCGCATCTGTGGGATAGTATTTGATTTGTTTAATGATACCTTTTGTTAGAGGAACGACATACTCAAAGTTGGTGGAGTTCAAAAGTGCATAACCGTTTTCATGATTGTATATTCCCATCATATACAACATTGTCTCGTAGTGCACATTAGACACGTCTTCTAAAAGAAATACTTTTGCACGAGCGTCGAGTTTAACTCGGACAGGAGTTTTGTGAAGATGTTTACCGAACTTATCCAGAGTCATCGTCTTGAGGTAATGACGATATATGGTGATATGGATGACTAATAACAGCTTCGAAGTAAAATGGGACGGCTGTAGACGGATATAGTAAACCTTTCGCATTAATCGTATCACCTTTTCTCAATCATTTCCACAAGGTCCACCATGTACAAATCATTCAAGCCTTTTACGATTACGCGTCTTCTTCGAAATCGTTTACGAGCAGGTTTATGCAATTCTTCAATTATTTGACGTTTGATACTCATTTAGATAATGGTGGAACACTAATAACAGCTTCAATAGTAAATATATCCTTTGATCCAGGCTTCTTCACCTTAAACTTATCACCTTTCTTCAATGACACTCCGATGAGTGATTCGGCATCGTATAACGTATCGTTTAAAAAGATTTGCGCATCTGTGGAATAGTATTTGATTTGTTTAATGATACCTTTTGTTAGAGGAACGACATACTCGAAGTTGGTGGAGTTCAAAAGTGCATAACCGTTTTCATGATTGTATATTCCCATCATATACAACATTGTCTCGTAGTGCACATTAGACACGTCTTCTAAAAGGAATACCTTTGCACGAGCGTCTAGTTTAACTCGGACAGGAGTTTGTGAAGATTTTTACCGAACTTATCTAGAGTCATCGTCTTGAGGTAATGATGATATATGATGATATGGATGACTAATAAGAGCTTCGAAGTAAAATGGGGCGGCTGTTGACGGATATAGCGACGTACCTCTCACCCTGATCTTATCGCCTTTTCTCAATAGTCTCCCAATTAAGTTGGCAGCACCACCAATACTAATGCCGTTTACAAACATATAGCATGGTGGTGAGCTGCACACGTCTTGTACAGTCCCTTCTGTAAACGGTATTGTGTATTCCCGTTTAGTGTTGCTACCTTTCAAATTGTAATAGTTCGGTAGGTCGGAAATGTTAGGTTCATTCGACGCTGGCTCGGTGTCCGCCAACATATACATCATTGTTGCGTACCTTACATTTTGTATATCTTCTAATAAGTACACTCTCGAACGAGTGTCGAGTTTCACTCGGACAGGGGTTTTGTGAAGATGTTTACCGAATTTATCGAGCGTCATGATTGCACTAACGTTAGCAATATTATGAAACGGATTGATACGCGTGTGATGATTTATTCGATAATTTTAGCAGCTCTTAATTCACCGATAATATATATGATTTCATTAGTGTGACCGGTGTGACCAGCCGATTTTGAACTTAAAAGAAGTCTCAATCTGTCCACTAATTTATTAGGATCTTTCCAAGGTATAAATTCCACCTGTTTATTATTATAGTTGAGAACGCGCATATCATCACCGCCACGTTTTGGTAATGTGCGAGTTTTCGATCGCGTGACCGGTGTAGTAGGTGTAGACTCGCTTCGAAATCTTGCTCCAGGAGTAGTTAGAAGGGGTCTAATTATATTTGAATATTTCTTTCCGGTTCCGTGTAGCTGTGCACCCTCAATGTAACCTCTTCTGGTAGCATTGGTACGTGTAAGAAGGTCCTTATACTTCTGCAAGTCTGATTGGGTGTATCCAATAGGTGCTTTTTTAAATACTAATTCGTAAAAACCAGGAGTGCCTGTATATTTAAAAATTGTGCCTGAGGGTTTTTTAATAATAAAGTCGTTCTCGTCAAAAGTGAGTACGGAGTCTCCGATTAGGTACTGGTGAGATTCCGGATGGAATCGTAGTCCATAATGATGATCGAACTCGTTCTTAGTATCCTTGAACATGTTTTCCATATACATTTTAGCTCTACCAGAAAAGGTCTCATCTATGTAAGTTTGGAATTCCGGACTGAATCCAACAGCAGCAAGTTGTTCTTTCAATTGATCCAATGTTGGGATCCCAGATTCTTCCAGGACTTCTGTTTCAAAAACTGAGATATCAGGTTAGGGAACGCTAGTAGTGCGCATTCTTTGGGCGATAGGTGATGGTTCGTGAGGTATTCGTCTTGCGGGTGGAAGTCGTTTATAAAATTTTTTTGGAGTCGAGGTAGGTATGGGAGAAGACACTTCCGTTTTTAAGGGTTCTTCTTTCGGAGTTAATAATTCCGTTTTAACTCCGGTTATAAACTCACGCAATGGTTGAGTGATAGGTTGATAGCGGCGTTGTAGTTCCACTTCTGACCGTGCAATTTCAGACTTGAGACTTTTGTATTTCTGTTTAACATGACGTCGTGCTTTAACCAAGTCTTCTGCTACACGCTTGTCCATGTTTACTAAAACGTTTAGTTCGTGTCTTCGGTATTTAAGGTGATGTAACAGTCGAAACCTTTTCGATAACGTCCCCCATTAAGTGGATAATCTTTATCGATTACTAAAAAGCCATATTTCTCCTTCCAACAGTGTAAACACAAGTGTTTAAACGCTTAGAAAGTCATATCCCCGCTAACATGATCGTTAAATATGTGTTTTAAGTTAGTATTATCCTGCTTAAACACGACAATGAGATTTGAATTATCTCTTACGAGTTGTTTAGGTATCGCAGAATATGTCTGACATAAATAAAAACAATCGATGTGTTTATGTCTCCCGAAGCAGAAGTAATCACGTATGGTGCTTTGACTATCGCAAACTACATCATCGAAGATAATAACCGAGTTTTGGTTTGCATCCTTAGGTGGTAATATAGTTTCAGAAGAATCGTATTCGAAATAACCGATGGGTAATGATCGAAACAGGTCGCGCAGATATGCGTATTTCGGTTGATAAAGATATTTACTATAAACATATACGTTTTCGAAGCGTAAACCGTTTGGATGTTCTAGTAAACTTATCATTAGGTTGGTTTTACCACATCCGGAACTGCCTACTATTATACCGCGTTTGCATCCTGCACCCAACAATACGCTATGTTTAAACACTTGTGGCGTCGGTGAACAATTATCCCGATTTACAACCGGTAATCTGTGTCTCTGATGCACCAACTTTAGCTGCTCCATGTAGGACACGTTGTGAGGGAAGAGCACACGTGTGTGATATATATAAATGTATGTAGACGGGCCACTTACAGTCACTCTTGACCTGTGATAGGAGGAGTAATGTGTTATGAAACGTACTCTGCGAAAAGCGGATAATCGTCAATCAACTCGTAAGGGGAAGGGAGTGATCAACACTCTCATTAATAAGTTACCGTTAGAATTACATTTACCAGGGTATAACTACTGCGGACCTGGCACCCGTTTACATCAAAGGCTTGCTCGTGGAGACAAAGGAATAAACCCGTTGGATGAAGCTTGTAAAGAGCACGACATAGTCTATTCAAAAACTAACGATCTTGGTGAACGTCATAAAGCCGATAGTATATTAGGACGTAAGGCGTGGACTAGGTTTCGTTCTAAGGACGCTCGTTTTGGAGAGAGAGCGGCTGCACTTACTGTGGCCGGCATTATGTCTGGAAAAAGAAAATTGGGTATGGGTGTTCGACGACGACGACGACGACGATCTAAGGTGAAAAGAAGGGGTACTTTAACGTTCAACAACGCCATCAAATTAGCTAGAAAACGTATTGGTGGTACAGTAAAAAAGTTATCTTTAAGACGATCTGCTCTTCTTGCCCTAGCGGCCTTGAAACGTAAACGTATCATTGCTCCCAAAGGTCGGATTATACCTATTTCCAAGCAAGGTGGTTTCCTACCGCTCATCCTTTATTTGCCGCTCTCGGAGCTATAGGCTCGTTAGGAACTGGAGCAGCTGCGGTTGCCAAAGCGGTGAATGAAGCAAAAGCAGCGAAATCAGCGCTCGAAGAAACGAAACGACACAATATAGCGATGGAGCAAGCGCCTGTAGGAAAAGGATTATATTTGAAACCGTACAAAAAAGGATTAGGATTGTATTTACGACCTCCAAAAAACTACCCTTAAAGCTACCACACCGACCACTGACCAATATCGATCTGTCAAAGTACGTAAACGAGTTAAAAATTCCATACTTCAGAGGTATTTTTATGCGAAACGGGTTACCGAAACGTATCCGTAAAAACGAATGTGGAATTGTGAATTTGGATGATACAGATGGGGAAGGTACGCATTGGACATCGTATGTTAAACGTGGTCGACATATATTATACTTTGATAGTATTTGACAGTTAAAACCCCCACTAGAACTCGTTCATTACTTTAAAAGTGATGGTAGCTTAAACGTTATTAGTTACAACTATGATGCTTTTCAGAAGCTAAATTCGTACAATTGTGGACATTTAGCGCTGAACTTTTTATATGAAAACACTCCTTAACATTTCCTCAGTCTTACTGGGAATGTTGAGATGTCTCAAACATTCATCTTCTCCGCTACAACGTCTGTTTTAACTTCTCCTTTTAACCCTCCCATATATTTGGATCCTACAAAACAATGGGTTATGCGTTTGACAAATTTCGAAACGTTCAATACTATTCCGAACGTAACGGATAAAAACAACGTGTTTAAAATGGGAGAAAGAATAATAAAGATACCTACTGGATCATATGAGCTTACTGATATAGCTCAATACATTAATTCTCAAGTAAACGGTGAGTCTGTTAACATCGATCCGAATCATAATACCCTAAGATCGATTATAAAAGCCGATCACGGCATTGACTTTACAGTTGAACACTCTATCGGAACATTGTTAGGGTTTAAGAATAGAATCTTAAAAGCTAAGGAACGTCACATATCTGATTTTCCAGTTAAAATTATCAAGGTTAACTCGCTAATGATAGAATGTAATATAATAACAGGAAATTATATTAATGGTACACCTGCCCATGTGATACATCAGTTCTTCCCCAGTGTTCCTCCTGGATTCAAAATAATAGAAGCACCTGAGACTGCACCCTATTTACCAATTAATGTCAATACTATTTCAAACATTACCCTTAAAATATTGGATCAAGACGGGGATTTGGTTAATTTCCAAGGGGAAACCGTGACGATAGGACTTCATTTGAAGAGCGTGGATGATGGTGTTCAAATATAACACTCCTCGATGTTGCACTGATCGCTCTGGCTATAAAAGATCGTGTTGGAAGCGGAAAATGGTTAGTCAGGCATCGGTCGCTACTCAATTGACAAGGGGTAACCGCTTATTCTTGCAAACCTTAGGCTTTGTTATCCCAAAATGAATGTGCTAAATGTAAACGAAAAAGTGCTCGTCGATAACTCGATTGTTGGAGCTGAATTTCACACTCACCAACGTTATACCACTCGTTTTGAGAATAATGATGAAATTCGAATACCTATTCAAGAGGATATGTCCACTTTGCCTTCGCGTAGTTATCTATATGTAGAAGGTACTGTACTGAAAGAAGATGGTAAACCATCAGCGAGTGGTAAATTTATAAACAATGGTATTGCATATCTTTTTAGTGAGATTCGGTACGAAATGAATGGAATTGTGGTAGATTCGGTAACAAAAGTTGGTCTAACAACCACCATGAAAGCTTACCTTTCCCACAATTCGAATGAAAGCGTTAAGTTACAAAACGCTGGTTGGTTTCCGGATGGTACCAGCACCTTGCTAGATAGTAAAGGTAATTTTTGCGCCTGCATAACTTTATCAACACTGTTGGGGATTTTTGAAGACTATGGAAAGATTATTATGAATATTCGTCAAAAATTGGTATTAATTAGAAGCAATTCCGATGTCGATGCCCTAATATCCACCGATGCTAATGAAAAGCTTAAGGTTAACTTGCAAAAAATATATTGGAAAGTTCCACATATTCAAAAAATATATAAATGAAATCACATTTATCAGGCAACAAGTTAATAGTATGACGATGTATGAGCAACCCCTGTTCTGTACATGTGGAATTTTGTATATTTATAAGTTTACCATTTTTTAACAAATAATGGACTTCTACACCTGCACACGAAGTGTGTCGATAATCGTTTTTACTACGTACAACCACAGTGTTCGATAGTTTAGCTCTTTCGATTAACAACCCGGTATTGTGCGTTTTATAACGCGAAAATTTAATTTCACCCTTATCTGTTGTTTCAAGAACCCAGTAATGTTGCCAACCCACTTTGATTGAACCCATTTTTGTAACTGACGGTAAGCGACTGATGTGAGTATTTAAACTATACCCCCACCACTTTTAAAACGTGTATTATAGATACCCTCTCTATACTCTTCTTTCAAAACTGGATCGATTACATTTTCCACGTAGCTTATTCCTCTCTGAAATCGTACCCTATCCCTTGCTATTATCTCCCATTGACTTCTGCGTGCTTGACGATGTGCATACTCCCATGTTAACATGTAATGCATTTTGTTTTTACTTTCATCAAATGTCACAAATCACACCTCTAATGCAGTCTTGACACAACTGCACGCCTTTTCTATATCGTTGTGCTAACTCTTGACAATATTCTGGACTGAATATCCCCGTACCATGAACAGCTTCGTGTTCCGCATCCTCCTCTAGCGCTTCTAATTCACACCGTAGTTTCACCACAGCATTCAGTTTATCAATAGCTTTGCTTGATACGTCTTCACTGTTACGCGTCTTTATTGTATTTCACTACGTTACACCTAGACCATGTGTTCTTATATTCACCCGCCCCCCACCCTTTCCCCTCTTCATTCTTCCATTACGCAATACACCTTTTGACTTCCACATCCACTATTACCTTTTCTGGTAGATAATGCACAACTTCTAGCATTCCAAACACTTTCGGGATTTGCATCTTCATTAATGGTTCCAATATGTTTGTGATGTTCACTATGCAGTCACCCGGCATGTCTACAACACCATCTATTATGCTATGGTAGAAATTCTCATTCTCAATTGATTTAGCGAGGCTTTCCATTGTAACACTGCACTGTACACTGCAACTGCAAACGCTTTACTCTTCCCATACATGCAACCTGCTATATATATCTAAAGCTTGACTTTGAATGGTGTTTGATGACCTTGAAGAGTGGTCTTGAGTTCAAGGTCAAAACATTGTTGCCATATTGGTGGCCTTTAGAATGTGGTGTTGAAATATTGATGGCCTTGAGAATGCGTTGTTGCCATATTCTTGGCCTTCAGAATGCGGTGTTGCCATATTGTTGACCTTGAGAATGCGGTGGTGCCATATTGGTGACCTTGCGAATGCGGTGTTGCCATATTGTTGCCCTTGAGAATGCGGTGTTGCCACGTTTACGTGACAGAGATAGATTCAAGGTCACCATGTGTTAGAGAGAGATAGGTTCAAGGTCAAGGTCAGGAGTGGGGGTGGTTCCAGAACTCTCCTATTTTCCCTACTATCCAGCTGATTTAGTATCGCGAGGAATTATGTCAGACAAATTAGTAAATCTAAAATTTTGGTGGAAAGGGCCAAACTGGTTATCTTTAGCTCAATCAGAATATCCAAGGTCCAAGTTTTCACACGACATAAATAACGAAGCTCGAAAACAAATCCGAACGTATGTTATTTCACACACGTCAACATTTCCAATCGATAAATATTCATCAATCACCAAGTTAAACAGAGTAGTAGCTTTTTGTATTCGGTTCAAAACAAATTGTCTTTTGCCAAAATCCGAACGCAATTTTGGACCATTATCTGCAACAGAATTATCGTATGCGATGAATTTGTTAATACGAGTAGTTCAACAAGAATGTTTTTCAAAAGAAATTCATAGTTTGAAACACGACAAAGAAATATCGCATAAAAGTAACATTCTAAGTTTAACACCATTTCTTGATTCTCAAGGTATGCTAAGAGTAGGTGGAAGACTACAATTGTCAAAATATTCGTATAACAAACAACATCCAATCTTACTTCCTAGGCATCATTTTACGAATTTACTATTAAGAAATGAACACAAAAAATTATTACATGCAGGCCCAAAACTTTAATTAAACACAGTAAGAGAACAATTTTGGCCAATATCGGGAAAAAATACGGCAAAACACATCGTAAGGCAATGCATACAGTGCACCCGATATAATGCACAACCACTACAAACAATCATGGGTTCATTACCTTCGCATCGTACAAGTCCAGGTCCTCCATTTCATTCAGTAGATGTCGATTATGCTGGACCATTCGAAATTAAAGATAGTTTTGGAAGAGGAAATAAAAGACTTAAGTCTTGGATATGCTTATTTATTTGTTTTACAACCAAAGCAATACATCTTGAATTGGTGACAAGTTTATCAAGTCAATCATTTATTAATACACTCAGAAAAATAAACCAAAAGGTTTATTGCACGCCGCGGCAAACCACTTCACATTCAAGTTCCATGCAAACATAACCTAGCTTTCTTATGCATAAATAAATAGGTTTCATTTTAGAAAAAGGATATCAATTAGTTAGATTGCTTGATCATAAATACGTTTATGCAACCCAAGTTACACTTTGGGGCGGTTTCCCACTTGTTAGGAGGAAGTAATTTCCATATTTAAATTTACAGATTACGATGTTTAGCGTTAGATAGATTTTTCTACTTTCCAGGAGGTCAGCTCAAGTTTATGTTGCTAATTAGCTGAAAATAGATTAATTAGGTTAATCTTGTTATGACTCACATAATACAATTAATTAATAATACAACAACTCTTATAGACTCTTATCCTGTTTTTCCTCACCATTGTTTTGATGTAAGTGCTTAGAGCATTGTATACTGGACATTTTCAGCATAAATTGATAAACGTTGATTTAATATTTAAGCTGGCACTTGTATATCCATTAATTGGTGTTCGTACTCTAAAAAAATTATGTTTATAGTAAATTGTAAAGATGTTTCTACGGAGAAATTATTTGTATTATCTGTGTCATGTATTCATGAAACTAGTTTGTAAAGGATGAACCTTGATTTGTTGAATTTTATATGTAATTAGATTGTAACGAGATGTGTACATTGTAAATCGTTTCTCTTGAATATCTTCGTTACGATACATTTTGGGACAATGAATGTATTATACTTTTTCGATCTTTGTTGCAAGGGCTACAATTCTATAATAACAAAATTAGGATTAGTGATAAAAAATAACAGCTGTGCGGGATAAGTGACGTCACAAGCTTACTCGATGTTCCGTTGTTTTGAAAAAATGTCATAGTTTTCTTTTGTTCTGGCACAAACTATATAAGCTGGAGCAAATTGTAACAAAGTCAGTCGATAAAACGTACAAGGCAGAATCTATGCCCGGCTCCGGATAGAATCTGTAATTAATTTGAGGTTATACTTCAATCATATGTTTCTGACATAAATGTCTTAGTATAAATAAAGTGTAAAATTAAACTAAAAGTGTTGCCTGAACAATTATCAAGGATTAAAAGAAGATTTAACTATTGTGTAAAAATTATTGAAAGTGAAAGTGATTGTTTTAATAAATTCTGATTGAATTTATTTTTTGACATCGATCTACGTATCGTATCAATATTTTATAAACAAGAAATCAGCTGTTTGGTTTCATCGCAGTGTTACCAATAAAAAGGATTAACCTTTAAAAAGGGGAAAATATATCGTAATATACAAGGTTGGTTATAATGAATAATTCTTGTTAATTTCATGAAAGATAATTAACTTATAAAGGTCATCCACAAATATAAAACTATTTGGTTTAGTTCATTAAGTTCTTTTGAGAATTTATTTGATTTGAAGTAAATAAAACAACTAAATTTCTTTTATATAAAATTTATTTTCATTTGATGAATATTTTTATTTATAAACAAATTTTATTTGTGTTGGTATGTTCAAACGAATGTCCGTACTGGCCCTATGTCAGGTCACTACAATTATTTCTAACGTTCGAGCAAACCTGAGAAGTGTTTCTCAATTATCAACTGCATTATTTTGAATAACATTTTTTTTACTTTGACTTTCCGTTTGAATTTTTATTTTTATTTTGTTCGTTACATAAAGTTTATGTGTTTTCAATTTTACATATGTGTTTAATTGATGTTAATACAAGCATCCAGCTTTCTTTTCTTTTGAATACAGAGTTTAGTAGCAGTTGTCCAGCTTGCAGGAGCTTTATTGCTTACGACATAAGTTTTTCTTCCTTTCCAGGCATAAAAGTAAATAAGAGTCTCGTAATTCAAATAATTTATGCTTTACTGAGCAAACCTGAGCTAGCTGAGAAGAATTAAAAAAAATATCTGTGGTGTATTCTCATTTCAATCCACCGTATATAATTTACGTTTATATTTGGAACGGTGGATATTGTATTTTATTTTATCTTCAAAGATCACCGCAATGTATATGGAAACTTGTAATAAATAAATGTTTGTAAACTAAATGCATATGTTTTACTTAATACACTATCACATTCATACTCTGATTTCTTGTATACTCTAACCTAGAAAAGAAAGCAGTGTGTTCTAACCTAACAGGGGACTCTGTCATTTTTGTTTCAAAACTTTGTCAATTTGATTATACGGTCAAACCTAACGATGTAGAACGTCTAGCCAAGGTTTAATTAAGGATGTCTAGCCAGGGTTAATCAATTAAGGATGACTAGGAAGTTTCCTACAAAGCAACTGGCCGCTTTCAAAAGGTGTCTCTGGCCTGGCCAAAAACAAATTTGCTTGTTGGTCTTGGTCTTGTCGTTCTGCGTCGATTTCAACATGCAGTTCTTCTATCGCTTCATTATCATCTTGTATGTCACTGTCTTCGTTTGATCCATCAACAACAATTTCGAATTCATCCTCAGTATCGAAGGCATCACTGTTTGGAACATAATCAGCATCTCCATCATCTATGGTGTTGCCCATATTGTCATCGATCTCCCTTTCGTCATCGAAACGTAGTACATATTCGCGAAAACTATTATAATATTCTACTTTTTCAGTTTCGACTCAGAGGCAAAATCAAATTCATCACTCATTTTTTCTTTTTATAAGCACTTTCTATTCTGGAAACAGTCAGTACGAATGAAATTATACACTTTATTTAACAGCAGCACTCTTTTACAGAATCCAACTGGTCAAGTGATGTACAATTCAGGAGTACAATTGCAACTGGTAACAGAAAAGTTTGGGTATTTACATGCATTTACACATAGGTAACCTATATTACACATTAGAGTGAGGTAGTAAAATGGGAATTCCCTCCTAAAATACAAAACAAAAATCTTACGTTTCCTAACAGTCTCGCTGAGGATGTAATATAATATTTGCTTCAAATTCAAAATAAAAATTATATATTTAACGTTGTAGTTATTTATAGGTCTGGTCAGACCTATATGTTTACATAAGGGTTAAATGAAGAATTGTTTCTGCAAAATTTTTTCGTGATGCTCTATCAGAGTTATTACAGGATGTGAATTTCTATATGTAAAGCATAATTTTTTGTTTGTCAGATGGAGACCCATCACATTATTGCAGACACGTTCGAGAATATCTAAATTAGAAATTAGGAAAGAGTGGAAAGTTAAAATAAAATATAATAGACAATGTGTTTTGTTTAAAATAATATAAGTTATTTTTTCTAACTTTAATTTGATCATTTATATTATCTGGCGGTAAATTCTGGCTGTTGAGAAAAAATCTTGCAGCTATTGTAATTAAAAGTTTTTTCTACCTCTTAAAATGAAGATTGTATCCCAAGCAGCATCTAAGGGGCAGTAATTAAAATCGGAACCTTTATTGAGTAGTTGTTACGTAACTACAACTAAATGTATGATTTTATAGATTTAATTACTTCAATTCGGAATATTTTAGTAATTCTGTAATTGTTTATACTATTTATTGGAACTATGTAGTTCCATTACTTCTTAGTAACTTTTACAGTATGTGGAACGGTATTGCTACTTAGTATAATTACTTTAAAGTTGCTGCAACTTCAAAGTGGTATTATGATTGTAGCAGTAACTTGCCCGAAGCTACTTTAAAGTTTTTAAAACTTCAAAGTAGAACTGAAAGTTCCTGCCATCTGCCTGAAACCATCGTTTAAACCTTTAAAGTAACGGAACCTGACGGTAGTATTGAAAGTAAAACTTACGTTTTTGCTGCCCAGGAGAATCACTTTAAAGTACTTTTTCGTAAACTACTCCATCTTTATATTTACCTGTAAAATGTTGGAGGTCATTAATCAATTTGCAATTTCTTATGATTGTTAATAGATGTTTTACTACATAACCTTCAATAAAAATAACAAATTGGTGCCAAATTGTGCCTTGGGAATTGTTATATATGTAGCTTGAAGTTGGCAACAGTTATTTGTAGTGATGTAACTAACCAATCCTGGGCCGTCCGTCAGTACCACTTGAGTCGGCTTGGAGGACACACATTTCGTACAGTGTATGCATTGTGTATGTAATGCTCCCTGCTCACTCAATATTAATACAGTTAATTAATGACAATAATTGAGTATTTTTTATTTAAACACATAAAAAACATAACAGGAATAATATAAAAATGGTTTCTATCATGTGTATCAACTTATAAGTATTTTTGTCATATTTTATTAAAGACATTTTTTATTAAAAAATATATTTAAAGAAGGCGCGTTGTTATTTTTCGTCCTATCATTATCACATTTAACAGAAAAGTTGCAGTGGTTTATAATTTCGGTATACTGGAATGACAAAATAATCAAACATGTAATCGCTCTTTATATTATTAAGCACGTATTACAAATAAATAGTAATCCAATTTGTGACACGATCGCAGCATTAATATAGAAAATGATAGAATATTCTTAAGTTGCAAGAGTAAGAAAGAGCACCACGCGACCATGATGTGTCAAAGAGAAAAGAAGTTGCACGAAAGTAGCAATTACTACGCCGCCACGTAGCTGCTACCCAAAAATTATTCCCCATTTTGGTTCCAGGTACGTAATGAAACCGTAGCAGTTACGTGCTTTTGCCTGTTGCCAAAAACTTAATAGTTCCACTAGTAGTTGCTGGTATGTAGCGATGACTAAAAATGCTGCGTGGCATGTTTCGTTTTGAAATATCTGTTGATTCATCTGTGATACGTAGACTGTAGAAAGAATCGTGTATAGCATGTTTTAGTGCTTTAGTAAAGTAAGGCAATAAACCCCCTTTATTATAAACGAGCAGCCTACTACATCAAAAATAAATGTAAGTAATCGAAAAAACATAGTAGACCTGATTTAACCGGAAAAGTCGTTACGGAATTTTTTTCTGGACCACTTGGAAACTCTAAAATGGTTAGAAGATCGAATTGAATTTAATTGAAATTATCTTATCTATTATATTATTATGAAATTTGCTTAAATTCGTGCAATGAAAGTCGACAACAAATTTTGTTTACTCTGAAAAGTTAACCAAAAGTGCATATTCATTCATTTAAGTGTCATAGTAAGTTATGTAGTGTATTTTATTTAACAAAATGACTGAAATTATTGGTTGTTGAAAATGAAGAAACAGTTCCAAACAAACTGTTTCTCCCTTTCAACGACCAATAATTCCAGCATTTCGTTAAATAAAATACCAACACAACTAATTAATGACATTTAACTGAATATGGACTTTAATCTACTCCTAAAAATATTATTAGTAATATTTAATAATTAAACGTTATATTCGAGTCTTAAAAATCTACTTTAAATACTATTAAATGGAAATATGCGTAAAATAACATAGTATAAAATTTTTATTTTCTACATTTGCTCCACACATTTATAAACCATATTATTTACATAAAAATTGTATATCAAATATTTTTTTAAATAAATAGAAAACTGTTAAAATTGTTTTCTTTCGCTAACTCATAGAATTAATTTCAATGATATTATAATACGAATGTATTCTGAAAGCAAAAGGCAGTCCGATTTCTCTGGAAAGATAGAATTGTGTTTGGTCTATTACGTACAATCCATTCACGATCCGCAGTAATCCCCAAAGGTGATATACCACATTTCGTCTTTGCGGTTACTCCACTGTCTGTGATCTAAAATAGTTCACATTTAAAGAACGAATGGGGTTGCGTATTATCCAGAGTTGACTATTACTGCATTTTTTATTACTTAGTTAATTATTATATTGTATATTGAATAAAACTAATAAGTTTAGCGCAATTACGCAATATTATTTTAAAGTTTAGATTAGACTTGTTAGATTCGATATTTAAAGCTTCACTATAGACAAGTTAGTTGTTACACTTCACATATTATATAGGATGTAAATTAGCTCCACGCACAATACGGTTTTATGTACATTTTGTTTCAAACCCTAATATTATCCCCCCTATTTATTTTATAGTAAAGATAATAAGTAGGCCATGGTTTTTCTTTTTAATTTTTATGTTTGCATCTAGTAACATCCTGTCACAGTTCGACATTAAAATTTTGTGCGAGTCTGTCAAGTAGTTTTCATTTAGTGTCTTATCAAATTTTGTAAGTTGTCGGTGTTTGGAAAAATGGAGAAAACTGAGATTCGAGCCGTGATAAAATATTGTTATATTAAAGGTTTAACACCTACAGAGGTTAAAAATGAAATAGATTCTACGTTAGGTGAATCTTCTCCATCGTTCAGTACGGTTAAAAAGTGAGTGGCGGAGTTTAAGCGCCGGTGTCCACATGCGGGAAACTCCCGTTGCGAGCTCGCAACGAGCTCGCTGCGGGCCCGCAAAAATCAGTTCACACTACACGCGGTGAAATGACGCAGGACGCACAGTAAACAATCTACCGCCAAAAGAAATGGATGTATACTGCAAAAAACGGGTTGCATTTGCTTATATTGTCAACAAAATGTTTATTTTAAAGAAAAAAAAGCGATATTGGATGCATCCGTTTACTGATTCAAGGCTGTTAAGAGGCAGATTTGTAACATCATTTGCGGATTTAAGAGAAAATCCAGATAAATTTTATAATTACTTCCGAATGAGCGTTCAGTCATTTGACGAACTTGCTGAACAAATTAGTGACAAGATCAAGTCTCAAGATACACATATGAGACTCGCTATTCCTCCAGTGGAAATGCTAGCTGTAACTCTCAGGTAAGTTAATTGTATGATGTATTTATTCGATACTTCTCAAACTACTTGTAATAAAGGCAACTTGAAAGGATGTAATGAGAAAACAATCATTCTGCACAAAGTATATAATTCAAACATAAACTAAACTACAGTAAAACTAAATAAATACAATATAATTACTACGTACAAAGTATAAAATTAAAAATAGTAAAAGGTTTATTAAAATATAAAATCATATGGCTGGTACTTGGTAAATATACAATTAATGCACAAAATACGTAATCAGTCCCTAACTCTTTTGTTAACAAGAATTTCATGTTTATTTTAACCAATATTACAATTAAATCACCCTGATTTATTGATCCATAAAATCACCCTCAGGTTTGAAAAAATGGTCTCTCTTTTTTTGATTAAAAGCTGAGAAGTCTATTCCCTAATTGTAATTATCTATGATTTGACATTTGACTTTATTTATTTCAATGATTTTTAATCTTTATATCATCTTTTCTTAGAATTAGTAGTATTGCATTTATAACATTGTAGATCATCATTTTTTAAACATACATAACGTCATTCCCTATGTAATTTATTAACAACAACGAGTAACTACGTGTTTCTCGTTGTTGTTTTTTCAATTACATAGGCAATAACTTATGTATGTTTAAAAAAGGAGTGCTTGCAGTGCTAAAGATGTAATAGTCCCCAAAAACAGACAGAATAGAATTCATATCAGTGAAATAAATAATAAAAGTCAGGGATTTTTTTGGATCAATAAGCAAGAGCACTATGATTATAATATCGGTAGAAACAAATATTCGTGTTAACAAAAGAGTTACCGGTTGATTATATAAATATGCACTAATATGTATATTTACCCGCTTACTAAATTATAAAGCTATCTTAAGGAAAAAAAATAATAAATAGTTCTATATCGAATATATCTTCTAAATTAGCACCTTCCATTTTCAATTTTATAATTAACAATACACCGTACTCGCGTCAAACACCCGCAAGTGTGAACCACACAATATATAGCAAGGTACTATGAGCCCGCACTTGCGTCTGCGTCAACCTTGCGGGGCTGTAGGGATCTGCGTCAAGAAACGCCCGCAAGATGCTCGTTGCGAGCTCGCAACGGTGACGCACTATGTGTGAACTGCACCATTTAACTTATAGTATCGTAGACCGCATTTGCGGGCCCGCAGCGAGCTCGCAACGGGAATTCCCGCATGTGGACACCGGCGCTAAACGTGGGCGTACAAGCATTAAAGATGCACCACGTCCAGGAAAGCCGAAAACCGCGACTTCTGCTGAAATGGTCGAGAAAGTCCACAGAACAGTACTGTAAGATCGCAGATTCAAGTTGGATGAGATAGCAGAGATTGTGGGGATTTCAAAAGAGGGGGTACATCATAAACTTCATGAAGTTGTGGGCATGATCGGCGAGACTCTTTGCCCCTGAACAAGGGCTACGAAAAAGGCGAAAACAGTTCTTTCTGCCGGAAAGGTGATGGCGACGGTTGTCTGAGACGCAAAAGGAATTCTTTTGGTTAACTACCTTCAAAAAGAAAAAACAATAAACAACGAATACTACGCTAATCTACTAGCACAGCTCTACCAAAAAATTCAAGAAAAAAGACCCGGGTTGGCCAAAAAGAAAATCTTGTTCAATCAGGACAATGCACCGTGCCACAAGTCGGTTATCGCGATGACTAAAATTAATGACCTGGGCTTTGAACTGGTACTTCACGCAACCCTACTCCCCTGACTTGGCTCGTCGGACTTCAGCCTATTCCCCAACTTGAAGAAATTTCATGCGGGAAAGAAATATGCTTCAAACTTGGAAGTGATTGAAGCGACAAACAGTTAGTGTTTTTTTGTTAGGCCGCGAATTAATCAACCCATCCTCGTATATATAAGCTAACATAAATTATAAATAAAGAATAAATAAAATTATTTTATTAAATTTAAAGAGTGAAAAAACAAAATTAAAATAAAATTATAAAATAAAACTACATAGGATAGGTAGTTTAAAAATTTTTGTTATTTGAGTTGCCTATATTAACTCATGATATTATTTTATTTGCAATAATATTTACATTGTTTAATTGTTAGTAACGTTTGTATTTAAAAATATACAAAGTATTTAAAGATTATAATTATGCTTATTTAGCATCATTATCTAATTTGTATTATAATTACATTATAATTTTAAAAGAATGTATATTAATTATTATAAAAAATCATTGCCATTTGCTCAGATTGCAACTTTTATCAATCGTTTTCAGAACCCCTTTTAAAATAGCGGCCGCAGATGCACATATCTGTCAAAAATTTTGTTAAACGGTTTTTCTTTATAGATCTTATAATTTATTTCAGGCCCGCCGTGGATATAGACAGGAATTCGTGACTGACTAAAGCTACAAACTGACGTCATTTACACCTTATTTGAATTTTTATTTAATACGTATATGTGACGTCGTGCGTAGAGTTAAAGCTAGTGAAACTAAAAGTCTACAAAGTGAATGTTTTTTTTGCACTCACTACATGTAAAACATCAAATCTAGTATGTGCATACATGCATGGAAAAATTGAAATTGCGCACTCGTGCTTGCAAAAACTCACAAAAAACACTGCGTTAATGAGGACTCTCACTACAAATCCAGTTTTATTGGGGTAAAGTTCAGTTAATGAGATAGTACTTTACCTAATTATTCAAGCAAAATTCGTTTGAAAACACTAAAAAACCTTTAATTCAAATTGGCAAATGACATTTAAAAGAAAGAGCATTTGATCTACGACGGAGAGAAAGTTACCTACTAGTCACTGCCCACTGGTCATCGGTGCCTACCGTTATACATGCAATGTGCCTACTCGCGTACTGTTGAATGATAATAATATGTATAATTATTCATAATACTAATTACTGTTTTATTAATAAAGTGAATAAAGTCCAAAAAATTTATAGAAGCACTTTATTACTAATGATGAAAGGTAATCTATCTAAAATCTGAATGAAAACATACAAACATAACCTATTATGTCAATTTTTTTAGCTGACTCACAATAATTATTGTTATTAACTATGTTAATATTTACACTGCAGTTGTCAAGTCTTCCAAATGATACCCCAGGAACCGCAAACTGAGCAGCATTAGAAACACATGAACTAGATGAAGACTGCATTGTTACCGTAGATGTGGGGGCAGATGGTAACCCAGACTGTGTCAGAGTCAGAGTCTGGGCCACATTAATTTTATTTTGGACACAATCCTCAATATAACCCTCCGCCACAGCCGAAGAACGCCAACCTCCATGGCGTTTGATCATTAATAAGTCGCCCCCTTTGTTGGCCAATAAAGTTGCACTGCTGCGTCTGAAGCAGTGTCCAGTATATTTTTCAGGCTCCTCTAGTTTTAAAAATTTTGCAATATGATAAGGTATTTTACCAAAGGTATTAATTCCAACTGGTGAGTTGATGCATTTACCATTACGGTAAGTATAAAATACTCTTTGATTTTGAGTTGTGACATGGCTTCGCACAGTGATGTATTTTTGAACAATATTTACCCATTCTGGCTTAGAAATAGCAAATGAACGACATTTGTATGTTTTAGTTTCCGGAACATCAACCACCATAATATCATCTTTTAAGGTGACATGGCTCATCAACATTTTAGACAACTCATCTCTTCTGAGTGCTCCAGAAATTCCCATCACTAGTGCTGCCTAAATCAGAAGAAATTTAAAATTTGACTTACAAAAAGTAGACAAGTTATACATTCATCAATAGATATTCACCATCTGGTGCCTCATTAAGAAATTTATTTATCTCTTGTTCTTGTAAAACTTTGGATTTTTTAGGATCGTGATGTTCAGTCTTTCTCTTAATGTACGCAATCAATTTGGGGAACTTTGATATATCTATATTGTGTTTAACATTTAAGCATGATTTTAACATGCTGTACAAAGACCATAATGATTTTTTTTCGCCAAGTTCTTGGAAATAGGCTATCAGGCAATTTTCAGAGTATTTTGTTACCTGTTTACTTTCACACCATGTTATAAATTTTTTGTATTGTCCTTCATACCGATCTCTTGATTTTGTAGGAAGTAAATTATTCACCACCGTATTCGCAACTTCTCGAATCTCGGGGGGAGTCAAAGAAATTCCTTCATTATCGCACATCGTTTTTATAAGAACAATGAAAAGAAATTGATAAAAGACAATGAGACGCCAAACTTGCAAATTGACAGAGTTGTGAAAAATTATGGTCATGGCCTTCTAGTTAAATTTCAACACATTTTAATCGAAATTGGCAGTAGTTCAAAGTTACGTAAGTAGTAAATTTAAAATACATTTCAAAAATTCGTGCAAAAAATAGAATACATGATTCGTGCGTTAACAGAATTTACAAATTCGTGCCGATTGCTTTCCCCTCGTGTGCTACGCACACTCGGGTAGCAAAAATCGGCACTCATTTGTAAAATGTCTGTTACCGCACTTAACATGTAAATTACTATTATTTATTTAGCAAAATTCTTTAAACTTAGTTACTTATAATGAAATAAATAAAGATTAGTAAAAGTTTCACAGTTTTATTAAAATATAACCTGACAATATTGTTTCGACAGCTATGCTGTCATTATCAAAGGTAATATAATTATAAACAAACACGTCGCTAAGGTAGATACAAAATAGGTAACTAGATAAAATAATAATAATCAGAATTAAATGTCTAATACTTCCAGTAACGGAGAATTACTGAGCTCAAGTTGTTCATTCATTAAAGGTACTCTGAGTTTGTGTTTGTATATCCCAAAGGCTTCTAAAATGTCTAATTTGCGTTTGTTATTACAAAAATGTAGGAATTTAATATTATTTTTAGGAGTCATTGTGTGATTTTGTTCTAAAAGGTGTTTGGCATAATTAGATTTTTCAGGATGTTTGTTTTTGTAATGACGTACGTGTTCTTTATATCTTATGTCAAAATTTCGAATTGTTTGGCCAATATATACCGAACTACAAAAATAACAATTTAAACGGTAAATGCCATATTTCATAATATCATGTGTTCTGTCTTTAGCATTAAATAAAAATGAAAAAGTGTTAGTGTTGGTTTTAAATGTTATTTTATATTTGTTGGTTTTTCTTAGTACTATATGTACAATTTTTTCTGATATTTTGCCAAAATATGGTATAGATATGTAATTTGTGTCTTCTGTTTGATTGTCAATGGGATATATTCTTTTGATAGCTAACCTATAATCTTTTCGTTTAAAGTGTCAATCATGTTCGGATTGTAATGATTTGTATGTGCTAGTTGTTTAATGGTTGATATCTCTTTGCTAAAATCTGGTTTTGTTAGTGGAATAGTTAAAGCTCTGTGTACTTTGGCCGTTGAATGTGAAACTATACTTAAGAAAGATCATAATAACTATGCAAAATTCCAAATTTCGAATTTATTGAAAGATATGTCTTTGAAACAGGACAAAATGTACAACACATCTAACATATCACTTCTTCAATCTATAAAACAAAATCACAGAGAACAATCTAATTTCTGTTAAAGCAGATAAGGGTAACACTTTGGTAATTCTTTCGAAAGATATTTACTTACAAAAAGTTAATGAATTTATTAATAAAGAAAATTTAGAAACTATAAACAACAACCCAACCACGAAATTCCAAAAATAAATAAAACAAGCTTTAGAAAACTGCAATAAAACACACAAAATAGCCTACAGATCATTAGTACAAAGAGCTTTAACTATTCCACTAACAAAACCAGATTTTAGCAAAGAGATATCAACCATTAAACAACTAGCACATAAAAATCATTACAATCCGAACATGATTGACACTTTAATTAAACAAAAAGATTATAGGTTAGCTATCAAAAGAATATATCCCATTGACAATAGAAAGACACAAATTACATATCTATACCAAATTTTGGCAAAATATCAGAAAAAATTGCACATATACTAAGAAAAACCAACAATTATAAAATAAGATTTAAAACCAACACTAACACTTTTTCATTTTTATTTAATGCTAAAGACAGAACACATGATATCATGAAATCGGGAATTTACCGTTTAAATTGTTCTTTTTGTAGTTCGGTATATATTGGGCAAACGCTTAGAAATTTTGACATAAAATATAAAGAACACGTACGTCATTACAAAAATAAACATCTTGAAAAATCTAATTATGCCAAACACCTTTTTAGAACAAAAGCACACAATGACTCCTCAAAATAATATTAAATTCTTACATTTTTGTAATAACAAACGCAAATTAGACAATTTAGAAGCCTTTGAGATATACAAACACAAACTCAGATTACCTTTAATGAATGAACAACTTGAGCTCAGTAATTCTCCGTTACTGGAAATATTAGATATTTAATTCTGATTATTATTATTATTTTATCTAGTTACCTTTTTTGTATCTACCTTAGCGACGTGTTTGTTTATAATTATAATACCTTTGATAATGACAGCATAGCTGTCGAAACAATATTGTCAGGTTATATTTTAATAGAACTGTGAAACTTTTACTAATCTTTATTTATTTCATGATTATGGAGTTCCACAAAGTAAGGCTGGAGACAATAAACAAGATTAGTTACTTATAGCTCGAGAGCTGGCGACCAAAAAGTGTAAGAATTTTGTAAAGGCTAATATTTTAATATTAGCTTATATTTAGGGTGTAAATAAATATCCTACACAAAAGAAACTCGGATATGGGGACACTCGGTGTCAGCGCAGTTTGAAAGTTGTAACAAAAAGTAGTGTCATTTAAGCGTTTTCTAAAAGCTGAAAATTGATCACTGAGCAGTTTATGTAATAAAAATCTGGAAAACAGTCGTCAAACAGCGTAATGATCGAACGCGTTGCATCAGCACCAATGCGGTGGTCGCATGTTGTGAAAATGAGGTCAATGTAAAGAAGTGATTTGAAAAAGCTGTAATTTGGTACAGTGTTAATTTATTGAATATAGTTTCTCAAAAAAACAGTCAGACTTCATTTTGATAGAACAGAGCAAGTCAGCAGTCGCTAGAAGCAGTTGTTACTTCTAGTGGCTGCTGACTATCTCGGTTCTAATAAATCCAAATCCAAATCGTAAATAAATCCACGAAAATAAAAATAAAAAGCTAATACAACCATGCCATAACGTTGCATTAATTCAGTACTACTGATTGGCAGATAATCCATTTTTGAAATCATCCCCTAAATTGGTAACTACCCCGAGAATAATATCCCGAATTAAAAAGGAAAAACTCTCCTTAATTTTGGAAAAATTAAGGACCAATCATTAGCATATAACCCATTTTTGAAATCATTCCCTAAACTGTCACTCCTTATAAATAATATCACGAAGTTAAAGAAAACCTGAATAATCAAGCCATAACTATAAAATAAAAAACTATTCACTGGCAGATAACCCATAATAAAGAAATTAGCCCATATGAATACCTGTTTGTTTATGTTGACCTACTTTTATTTTTGTTAAAGTACGGTCAGCATTTTTTCTTTGGTAAACGCAGCGGTTTAACAAAATTAAAATTGAGCCAACTATTACGGGATGGGCTTCGTATTTATGTGGGGTAGTTTTATATTAGGAGTTGATTTGGAAAATCGGTTATGTGCCAATGAATAGTTTTGGATTAGTTCAAAATTATAACATGGGATTTTCCTGAATGGTATCCTATTTAATCTTTTTCCTAATTTATTCGGGGTAGTTTTCTATTTAGAGGTTGATTTCGAAAATAGATTGTGCGTCAATGAATGACCTGTAATTACCCTAAAATTAGGACATGAGGTGTTTCTGAATTGACAGTATTGAATTTTTTGTCATTATTCATATGGAGTAGTTATCTATTTTGGGGTTGATTTCCAAAAGTGATTATACAGGGTGATCCAGACCACCCGTACACCCCTTTTAAAATGCGGGGGATTAAAAATTTTTTAAAAGACGATGGGTAATCTTACTAATGTCGATGTGCTCTTTCGAGCACATGAACCCCCCTGATTTCCCCTAGTAGGTGGCAAGGGGAGCAACTTTGAAAATTCAAATGGGAACTCCTAAATTTTATTGCATATTTAGATTCTACTCATCAAAATATGAATAATTTATTTTAAACCTTTTTTACCTTCGCAACAGGTGGCGCTGTAATTGCAAAAACCGGTTTTTTGCATTTTCCGCCGTCTCTAGCATATTTACAAGTGCAAATAACAGTTTTTCATATTTTTTAGTCGATAGTGATGAAAAAGCTTTGCTAATGTGTACTTTCATGAGAAAAAATTTCATGTTACAATGAAAAACGCAAATTCTCTACCTAAGGTGTTTTCGACAAACGGATTTCTTTCTAACGTTGTACGTGATAACAATATTTTTTGCCTTAAATGTTGTTAGAATTTGTGTTCCATTCTACAACATTTTCCAAGATTCTACTAGGAAAGATGGTTTTACTTCAAAACATGTCAAGTCACGGTGCATTACAAGAATCTGCCGAAGAGAGTTTCACTTTGTAATTCATTATTAAATTTCGGTGGTTATCTTACTTTTAGCGTATAGCAATGAATGATGAGTAGACAACAAATGGGTTTAGTGGAGCCACACAACCTTGAACTCTCATTTGACGCTTTTCACTTTTCAAGCCCTTTTAGAAGCCACTCCCCTTCTCCAGGCCCCTCCCTTTTATAAGCCACTTCCCCCTCTTCAAGCCCCTCCCCTTTATAAGCCACGCCTCCCTCTCAGCTTTCCCCCTCTCTACCTACCTCGCCTCTCTGCCCCAAGCCTCTGTATACCTACCTTCTCTCTTCGCTTAATAGGTATAATAAAAATCCACTAAAGTTATAAATTATAATTTATTTGTTAAATTTATTTAGATTACAACAATTAATACATAACCATTGCTACGAAAAACAATCCACGAAATATTTCACAATTTTATATTATACAATAAATTAATAAATTGTTATAATAAATGTATACCTTTAATCAGAGAAGCTTTCACGTCGAAATTCCGAGTGCATATGAGTTGACCCACCCCGTTACGTAAGTGTAGTTAGTCATTAAAAGTTGTTGTATTGATTCGACAATATGATTGGTTCACCTCTTACACACTTAGAAAATCTCGTCATGCAACTTTTTCAAAATAAACAAGAATGAACACGAAACTTCCTATTTCTCTCCACCTAATTCAAAGGTTCCACAAAAGTTGCCTGTCTGGTGTACAATTTAAAATATTTTGAATACATAATTCGTTCGGATCTCTTTTAATAACGGAAGTTATGAATTAGTCATAAAGACCCCTTATTAAGATTTAATTATATTTAATACTTTAGCTCTGTTCTCCGAACCACACCTCTCTGTACTTGACCACCCTCTAAACCACGCCCCTTACTTCTGTATAGACTTATAATAGTAAACCACATTCCTACGCTATCCTTTATAAAGTAAAGTCAGACAACTGCACCTTTATTTTATGTGTAATTTCTAAGTGTTTGAAAGGATTGTTTTAAGTGATTTTTGAGTGTGTTGAGAATAATTGTTTTGTTTGTGAAGTGGAACAAATAAGTATGTTTGGATTGCTTTTTGCTTGAAAATATGGAGAATGTGATGGATGAACGTGAAAGGAATGAATGTGGAATTGCTTCGTCACCTCTTCCGGACGAAGTCCAAATGCGAGAGTGTGCTCAGATCATTAATGTGAACGATCTATCATTATATGAGGATATAAGTGTTCTGTCGCTGTTTCTCCAGTGTCGTGGTCACCAATTTCGTGGATTTCCGATTTGGATGTGGTGCAAGAAAGAGCGCTATCGCCCCGTCCTTCGACATCTACAGTGGATGTTGAGAACAGAGCGGTATCGCCTCTTCCGTCCACATCAAAAATAGGGGTGGATAGAGGTAATGACGAGGAATGGAAGCGGGAATGGCCCGCTACCCCTGCCAGCTGGAAAGGTGTAGGTTCCTGCCCTGACTTGGTCGAGGAAGGCGCGCGACCAAACAACTTTGAACAACATTGAAATAAAACGACGCAGAGCAGTGGCCCTTAGAAAGGTGAAGCAGCTGAGAGGGGTAGCGAGTAAGTATGGAAGGATGTTTAAGGACTCTTGGTTTAATGATGTGTGTGAGTATGTGACTTGTAAAAGACTGCATAAGAAGTGTATGAAACAGTTGAATGAATGGTTGAAAGTCCTTAGAGAGTTAGAGAGATGAATGTAAAGGTTAGTGTGTGCGACGATGCACTTTCTCGTCGAGTAACTATCCATATGTATTGGATGAATTGTGAAAAGTGTAATAAATCCTTTTCAAGAAAGGATGCCCTTAAACGCCACCTACAAAAATATTGCAAGGGTAACACTGGGGAAGGTCCAGCTCCAAAACGAGCACGAATGGTTCCACCGGCAGGTAAGGATTTTTGATAAATACTTTTTAGAAATTTTATGCTGAGTATGATATCTTTTAGCTCTGGTCTTCTGTGAACCGTGTAGGGAAAGTATGCCGCGTACTAGCTATGCAACGCATGCGCGAACTAATGTTCACAAGGAAAAAGCTGCCTGAGCATTAGATGGGGAAGAGCGGATAGCTGTTATGGAGTCTGCATTTAAGTCTCGTATTGCTAGCTACAGAATCTCCACTAATGAACATCATGTGGATACGTCAGAGTTTATGGAGGATATTAAAGCTAATGTGTTCAAAGTTCTGAGTAATGAGGTGAAAAAGCATACCGTGATAAAAGTAAATGTGGAGTTATATTACGTTCTCGAAGCCAAGGGTTTGGAAGATATCAAGTCCTTCAACACAAAGAATTCTGTTATCAGTCCAGGTTCTCATTTAGAGGGATATTACAAAAATATCATTGAAATATTGGCTACTAAGTCTGAGGAATTTCCAGAGCGAGAGTCAGGTATGACGTTTAAAACGATGTGGAAGTGAGAACTTATGTGTTTCGTTTATGTTTCCAGGTTGGACGTTAGTTAGATGGCTGTTTTTAGAAGTAAACGTTAATAAGTTTAATCCTCTACGTGCTTCTTCTTACATCCCTCTACCCCCGCAGATGCGAACAAAGGGAGCTGTCATTAACGTGCAGAATAATGATGAACGATGCTTTGCTTGGAGTGTGGTTTCTGCTCTTGTGCCCCCTAACGGACGTGCTCACAGATGTAACTCGTATCCGGATCCTAACGAGGTATTGAACTTGACGAGTGTGGAGTTTCGGGTGAAAGTAAACGAAATAGATAAGTTTTTGAACGATAATCCTCGAATTTCCGTGAACGTTTACGGTTTGGAAAAGATTTTTAAGAATAGCGTTCTAAAGTATGAGGTAGTTGGACCTTTGTATTTTTCGAAAATTAAAAGAGAAGTACATGTAAATTTCTTATTGGTAGAAGACGATCACGAAAATGGGCATTATTGTTGGATTAAGAATTTTTCTAGGTTATTGCACAAACAAATTAACAAGCACAAAGGAACTAAATATTTTTGTGATGGTTGTTTGCAATATTTCGCGACGCCTGCAAAATTAATGAGACACACGCAAAATGATTGTAATCGTGTTTATGCTAAATTACCAAGCACTGGTTTGATTAAAGATAAAGTAGGAAAACAAATTCCGGAGAATATTTTGAAGTTCAAAAATTTGTCTAAGCAGTTAAAATTACCGTTTGTCATATATTGCGATTTTGTGTCAATGTTAGTGCCTGTTCATACTACGGTGCCTGATGATGGTCAAGCATTTACCGTTCGCACACAGCATCATATCCCGTATTCTTTTTCGTTTTATATAAAATGTTCCTTCGATGACTCGCTTTCGAAATATTATATTTACAGGGGGGATGATGCTGCAAAAGAGCTCACTAGAAAATTAGATGAGGAAGTTAAACGTATTTATCATGATTATCTAAAACCGAAACAACCTTTGGCTTTAATGGGGGAGGAAGAAAACGAATTTCAAGCTGCTACCACCTACCATATATGTAAAGGGTCGGTTGAAAATGATGTTAAAGTTAGAGAATACTGCCACGTTAGTGGTAGCTTTCGCGGGGCTGCCCATATAACTTGCAATCTTCATTATCAAATTCCAAAGTTTATACCTATCTTTTTTCATAATTTGAGTGGATATAATTCGCATTTGTTTATCAAACAGTTAGCCTTAGAAAAAGAGGAGATACAAGTCATTGCGCAAAACAAAGAAAAATACATTTCGTTTACTAAAGTCGTGCAAGTAGATGAGGTAAGAGATGCGAAAGATAAATTGCAGAAAATATTTTTTCGTTTAAGGTTTCTGGACAGTTTTAAATTTATGAGTTCGAGTTTAGACAAATTAGGAAAAAATTTATCAGATGAACAGTGTGTAGAAATTAGAAGAAAATTTGGTTCTGGTGAACTGTTTCGACAAATGCGAAAAAAGGTGTTTTTCCTTATGCGTATGTTGACGACTTTTCAAAATTAGATGAAACGCAACTACCGACTCGTGACAATTTTTATGATCAACTGCGAAATGAAAATGTAAGCAAAGAAGATTATAAACGCGCGTCCGATGTGTTGAAGTTATTTGAATGTAAAACGTTGGTTGAATATTCCGATATATACCTAACGTGTGATGTGTTATTACTGACAGATATTTTTGAGAATTTTCGATAATTTTCGGTCTTGAATACTATAATCTTGATCCGGCACAATATTTCACGGCACCGGGTTTGAGTTGGGAGGCTATGTTAAAACATACGGGTGTAGAGCTTGAGTTGTTAACCGATATTGACATGTTACACTTTTTTAAAAAGGGAATACGAGGAGGGGTGAGCGTGTGTGTTGGACGCAAAGCTATTGCAAATAACAAATTTCTTCCAAATTATGATCCTTCACGACCCAGCTCCTTCATAATGTATCTAGATGCCACGAATCTTTACGGATTTGCGATGCGACAATTTTTACCTCGTGGTAACTTTACGTGGCTGTCAGAGCGAAAAATTGAAGATTTCGACGTCATGCAAATTACAGACGAATCCCCCCAAGGTTTTGTCCTGGAAGTGGATTTGAAAATTAGTGAAAATTTACATCATGCGCGGAATGAATTTCCCTTTTGTCCTGAGATAATGGTTCCACCGGGAAAAAAAACAACAAAAACTCATCCCCAATTTGTATAATAAATTCAAGTACGTAATTCATTATCGTAATCTAAAATAGTGTTTGGAACACGGTTTAGTATTAACAAAGATTCATAGGATTCTAAAATTTGATCAATCCCCTTGGTTGAAGCCTTATATAGATTTAAATACCCGTTTACGAAACCTAGCTAAAAACAGTTTTGAAAAAGATTTTTTAAATTGATGAATATTAGTGTCTTTGGTAAAACGATGGAGAATGTTGAGAACAGAGTGGACATAAAGTTGTTGTCTCATTTTGAAAATATTGGAAAGAAACGTGGTGCCCAATCCTATATTGCTCAAGCTAATTTTAAAAGTGCTGCTGTTTTTACGGAGAATTTGGTAGCCGTGGAAATGGAACGAGTTTTAGTGCTTTATGACAAACCGGTTTATGTTGGTTTTAGTATTTTAGACATTTCGAAAACTGTGATGTATGATGTTTACTATAATTTTCTAAAACGTTTGTATGGCGATCGAGTTTCCTTACTTTATACGGACACAGACAGTCTAATAATTGAGGTATTCACGGAAAATTTTTATGAAGACATGAAACTGCACTTGGATAGATTTGATACTTCAAATTTTAAAAATGATAACGTGCATGGAATTCCACCAAATCAATCGGTGCTAGGTAAATTTAAAGATAAATATGTAGGCATTCCCCTAAGAGGTTTTTGGGGTGCTAGCGCGAAAGCATATTGTTGCGAAACGATAAATGATGTGTGTAAAAAAGCGAAAGGAATAAAAAAAATGTTATAGAAAATGTATTAAACCGCGAAGATTATGAAAATATTGTTGAGAATAAAGTCGTTATTTTCTGTAAAATGTTTGTCTTTAAGACAGAACGTCATAACATATATACGGAAATGAAAAACAAGATTGCACTTTCCGCCGTAGATGATAAACGGTATTTGATTCCTGGCACCACAAAAACTTTAGCTTGGGGGCACGTTGATATTGTTCCAGAAATGGTAAATGAAAATTTAGATATGCTTATGGAAGTTATTGACGATGATTTACAAAGACAAGATTTAAATCGATTGATAGAATTGCTAGAAAATAAATTGTAATTTTGTTTTTATTTAATTTCTATTTAATTTTGTTATTATTAGTGAAATAAATGTATCTTGTTAAAAGCGTGTGTCAATGTTTGTCTACTGTATATAAATAATTATGTAAACGTGTGTTGATGTTTGTCTACTGTATAGAAATAATTATGTAAACTTCCCTAGTCTATAAAATCCGGATGGGAATCATCAAAAGTGGTAGGGATGTAGCTTAAAAGCATTTAAAGTAACGTATTGCTCAGTGACAATCGAAATGGGTTCAATCAAAGTGGGCTGGCAACATTATTGGGCACTTGAAACTACAGATAATAGCGAAATTGTGTTTTCTCGTTATAAAACTCACAATAGCGGCTTGTTAATCGGAAGAGCTAGACTTTCGGATACTCTGATTATACGAAGTCAAGATTATTTTCGATACACTTCCTGTGCAGGTGTAGAAGTCCATTATTTGTTAAAAAAATGGTAAACTTATAAATATACAAAATCCCACATGTACAGAACATGGTTTGTTCCAACATCGTCATACTATTAACTTGTTGCCTGCTAAATGTGATTTCATTCTTTTCAAATGTAAGTGTGTTACATCGTATAGTGAATGGTTTGCTGCAACTCAACGTGTACGTGACAACCTTGCTGCCGAGTTCCCTGCTGGTTTGGTGCATTATCTGACTAGGGAAGTAAATGATAGTAATTGTTGTATATTTAATTATGAGTAATCATGTGAGGGAGATAGCTATACTGTGACGTCACGTCTGTCTGCCTCAAGTATCCCGGTGTTTTATCTGACTAGGGAAGTAAATGATAGTAATTGTTAAATGTAACTAATTGTGTAAATGTTAAATTTTGTTTAATTGTGAGTAATCATGTATCAAACATAAATTACTTTGTAGTAAATAGCTGTAATTAATATGATGTTTTTTAATAAAACCATTAACGATTTAAAAAAACTTTATTCTGAACAATCCATTACATGAGTTTTATGTAAGTAGTATACATTGCTTAATGCACAATAGCAGAGTGAATGACGATGATAAAAGCATGATGGAGACATAGCTTGGAGAGCTGGTTCCTCTTCTAGCTCCACCAGCTGTTGCGACACGAAACGTCGAATGTAGTTGCGCTTTTCAGACCCCTTCACGTAAACGGTGTCCGCCTGCTGAGTCAAGCGTTGAAGAATTATGGAAAACATAAACGGAGGAGTGAATCCTTCATTCCAATCGAGACAATGATGATTATGCATTAACCAAGTAGCTTGTTGGCGAAACTTGGGAGGTAAGTTGCGAAAGCTACACGGAGGTTTGAAGACGTAGTGAGACACGTGATGTCCATCAAACACGGCTAATTCCTTGGGCACAAAGTCTGTGTCGGAAGTCTTGAAACCTTGAACATCGACAAACAGCATGGTCGATGCGTGCTGCTATACTAATAAATGTATATAAGGATTTCGCTTATAGTTGTCGTACTTGCTTCGTCAATGCGTTATACGTAAATACTCGATCGTGCAAAATGAGACAGTAAGCAGTAGTGTTCGCTGGAATGCTTTTGTGGGTTTCGAAAGTAACTCGAAGAACGACAGCTTTCCCTAGCAATGAATCTTTCTGTCGCGAACAGTCAATGACGATTAGAGGTGTAAGTGCCTTAAATCTATCAGGAGCCAGTAGAGGTTCGTTGGGTTTATCATAGTACGATCGTTGAAAGTTAGCATACATTTCGTATAAAGTAGCAAATCGATTTTCGGCATAATTAATATTTAATTGATCGTAAGGATACCTTTCCGTATTTAAAAATACCGTCACGTTTTGAATATCGCAGGTGTCGAATGCGCTCATATCTTTCTGCAACTGGCCATCACGATCGGTTTGAAACCCTATGATAACGTAACGGAGAGTTTCCAGAGTGGTCGATGTTTTAATAGACCAACTATGCTTATCCGTTTGCCGTACAGCGGGATAAATATGAGTTTCCCAGCTTCTAAATGCCACTTGAGTGTCAATATTTTTTCCAATATATTTTGTTAATGATAATTCTTCCGTCAATCCTGGTTGAATATGTGGAACTTTCCAATATATTTTTTGCAAGTTAACCTTAAGCTTTTCATTAGCATCGGTGGATATTAGGTCATCGAGATCAGAATTGCTTCTAATTAATACCAATTCTTGACGAATGTTCATAATAATCTTTCCATAGTCTTCAAAAATCCCTAACAGTGTTGATAAAGGTATGCAGGCGCAAAAATTACCTTTACCATCTAGCAAGGTGTTGGTACTATCCGGAAACCAACCAGCGTTTTGAACTTAAGCTTTCGTTCGAATTGTGGGAAAGGTAAGCTTTCATGGTGGTTGTTAGACCAACGTTTGTTAACCGAATCCACCACAACTCCATTCATTTCGTACCGAATCTCACTAAAAAGATGTGCAATACCATTGTTTATAAATTTACCACTCGCTGATGGTTTACCATCTTCTTTCAGTACAGTACCTTCTACATATAGATAACTACGCGAAGGTAAAGTAGACATATCCTCTTGAATAGGTATTCGAATTTCGTCATTATTCTCAAAACGAGTGGTATAACGTTGGTGAGTGTGAAATTCAGCTCCAACAATCGAGTTATCGACGAGCACTTTTTCGTTTACTTTTAGTACATTCATTTTGGGATAATAAAGCCTAAGGTTTGCAAGAATAAGCGGTTGCCCCTTGTCAATTGAGTAGTGACCGATGCTTGACTAACCATTTTTCGCTTCGAACACGATCTTTTATAGCCAGATCGATCAGTGCAACATCGAGGAGTGTTATATTTGAGCACCATCATCGACTTTACCACCATACTTTGACAGATCGATATTGGTCAGTGCTTGGTGTGGTAGCTTTAAGGGTAGCTTTTTGGAGGTCGTAAATACAATCCTAATCCTTTTTTGCACGGTTTCAAATATAATTCTTTTCCTACGGGCGCTTGCTCCATCGCTTTATTGTGTCGTTTCGTTTCTTCGAAAGCTGATTTCGCTGCTTTTGCTTCATTCCTGCTTTGGCAACCGCAGCTGCTCCCGTTCCTAAGAAGCCTATAGCTCCGAAAGCGGCAAATAAAGGAATGAGCGGTAGGAAACCACCTTGTTTAGTGATAGGTATAATCCGCCCTTTGGGAGCAATGATACGTTTACGTTTCAAGGCCGCTAGGGCAAGACGAGCAGAACGTTTTAAAGATAGCTTTTTTACTTTACCACCAATACGTTTTCTAGCTAATTTGATGGCGTTGTTGAACGTTAAAATACCCCTTCTATTCACTTTAGATCGTCGAACACCCATACCCAATTTTCTTTTTCCAGACATAATACCTGCCACAGTAAGCGTAGCCGCTCTCTCACCAAAACGAGCGTCCTTAGAACGAACCCTCCTCCACGCCTTCTGTCCTAATATACGATCAGATTTATGACGTTCACCAAGGTCGTTAGTTTTTGAATAGACTATGTCGTGCTCTTTACAAGCTTCATCCAACGGGTTTATTCCTTTGTCTCCACGTGCAAGCCTTTGATGTAAACGGGTGCCAGGTCCACAGTAGTTATACTCTAATAAATGTAATTCTAACGGTAACTTATTAATGAGAGTGTTGATCACTCCCTTCCCCTTACGAGTTGATTGACGATTCTCCGATTTTCGCAGAGTACGTTTCATAACACATTACTCCTATCACAGGAGAAGAGTGACTGAAAGCTTGCTCCAACATCTTTATATATTTATACCCTTTACCCATATACGCTCTTTCACAACGTGTCCTACATGGAGCAGTTAAAGTTGGTGCGTCAGAGACAGAGGTTGTCTATTATAAATCGGGATAACTGTTCACCGACGCCGCAAGTTTTTAAACATAGTGTATTGTTGGGGGCAGGATGCAAACGCGGTATAATAGTAGGCAGTTCCGGATGTGCTAAAACCAACCTAATGATAGGTATACTAGAACATCCAAACGGTTTACGCTTCGAAAACGTATATGTCTATAGTAAATCTCTTTATCAACCGAAATACGCATATCTGTGCGAGCTGTTTCGATTATTACTTATCGGTTATTTTGAATACGATTCTTCTGAAACTATATTACCACCTAAGGATGCAAACCAAAACTTAGTTATTATCTTCGACGATGTAGTTTGCGATAGTCAAAGCACCATATGTGATTATTTTTGCTTCGGTAGACATAAACACATCGATTGATTTTATTTATGTCAGACATACTCTGCAATACCTAAACAACTCGTAAGAGATAATTCAAATCTCATTGTCGTTTTTAAGCAGGATAATACTAACTTAAAACACATATTTAACGATCATGTTAGCGGGGATATGACTTTCGAAGCGTTTAAACACTTGTGTTTACACTGTTGGAAGGAGAAATATGGCTTTTTAGTAATCGACAAAGATTATCCACTTAATGGGGGACGTTATCGAAAAGGTTTCGACTGTTACTTTACCATAAATACCGAAGACACGAACTAAACGTTTTAGTAAACATGGACAAGCGTGTAGCAGAAGACTTGGTTAAAGCACGACGACATGTTAAACAGAAAAACAAAAGTTTCAAATCTGAAATTGCACTGTCAGAAGTGGAACTACAACGCCGCTATCAACCTATCACTCAACCATTGCGTGAGTTTATAACCGGAGTTAAAGCGGAATTATTAACTCCGAAAGAAGAGCATTCTGGTAGCATTGGTACATGTAAGAAGGTCCTTATACTTCTGCAAGTCTGATTGAGTGTATCCAATAGGTGCTTTTTTAAATATTAATTCGTAAAAACCAGGAGTGCCTGTATATTTCAAAATTGTGCCTGAGGGTTTTTTAATAATAAAGTCGTTCTTGTCAAAAGTGAGTACGGAGTTTCCGATTAGGTACTGCTGAGATTCCGGATGGAATCGTACTCCATAATGATGATCGAACTCGTTCTTAGTATCCCTGAACATGTTTTCCATATAAATTTTAGCTCTACCAGAAAAGGTCTCATCTATGTAAGTTTGGAATTCCGGATTGAACCCAACAGCAGCAAGTTGTTCTTTCAATTGATCCAATGTTGGGATCCCAGATTCTTCCAGGACTTCTGTTTCAAAAACCGAGATATCAGATTAGGGAACGCTAGTAGTGCGCATTCTTTGTGTGGTAGGTGTTGGTTCGGGAGGCATATCTATTCGTCTTGCGGGTGGAAGTCGTCTATAATATTTTGGAGATGATGTAGGTATGGGAGAAGAAACTTCCGTTTTTAAGGGTTCTTCTTTCGGAGTTAATAATTCCGCTTTAACTCCGGTTATAAACTCACGCAATGGTTGAGTGATAGGTTGATAGCGGCGTTGTAGTTCCACTTCTGACAGTGCAATTTCAGATTTGAAACTTTTGTTTTTCTGTTTAACATGTCGTCGTGCTTTAACCAAGTCTTCTGCTACACGCTTGTCCATGTTTACTAAAACGTTTAGTTCGTGTCTTCGGTATTTATGGTAAAGTAACAGTCGAAACCTTTTCGATAACGTCCCCCATTAAGTGGATAATCTTTGTCGATTACTAAAAAGCCATATTTCTCCTTCCAACAGTGTAAACACAAGTGTTTAAACGCTTCGAAAGTCATATCCCCGCTAACATGATCGTTAAATATGTGTTTTAAGTTAGTATTATCCTGCTTAAAAACGACAATGAGATTTGAATTATCTCTTACGAGTTGTTTAGGTATTGCAGAATATGTCTGACATAAATAAAATCAATCGATGTGTTTATGTCTACCGAAGCAAAAATAATCACATATGGTGCTTTGACTATCGCAAACTACATCGTCGAAGATAATAACTAAGTTTTGGTTTGCATCCTTAGGTGGTAATATAGTTTCAGAAGAATCGTATTCAAAATAACCGATAAGTAATAATCGAAACAGCTCGCGCAGATATGCGTATTTCGGTTGATAAAGAGATTTACTATAGACATATACGTTTTCGAAGCGTAAACCGTTTGGATGTTCTAGTATACCTATCATTAGGTTGGTTTTAGCACATCCGGAACTGCCTACTATTATACCGCGTTTGCATCCTGCCCCCAACAATACACTATGTTTAAAAACTTGCGGCGTCGGTGAACAGTTATCCCGATTTATAATAGACAACCTCTGTCTCTGACGCACCAACTTTAACTGCTCCATGTAGGACACGTTGTGAAAGAGCGTATATGGGTAAAGGGTATAAATATATAAAGATGTTGGAGCAAGCTTTCAGTCACTCTTCTCCTGTGATAGGAGTAATGTGTTATGAAACGTACTCTGCGAAAATCGGAGAATCGTCAATCAACTCGTAAGGGGAAGGGAGTGATCAACACTCTCATTAATAAGTTACCGTTAGAATTACATTTATTAGAGTATAACTACTGTGGACCTGGCACCCGTTTACATCAAAGGCTTGCACGTGGAGACAAAGGAATAAACCCGTTGGATGAAGCTTGTAAAGAGCACGACATAGTCTATTCAAAAACTAACGACCTTGGTGAACGTCATAAATCTGATCGTATATTAGGACAGAAGGCGTGGAGGAGGGTTCGTTCTAAGGACGCTCGTTTTGGTGAGAGAGCGGCTACGCTTACTGTGGCAGGTATTATGTCTGGAAAAAGAAAATTGGGTATGGGTGTTCGACGATCTAAAGTGAATAGAAGGGGTATTTTAACGTTCAACAACGCCATCAAATTAGCTAGAAAACGTATTGGTGGTAAAGTAAAAAAGCTATCTTTAAAACGTTCTGCTCGTCTTGCCCTAGCGGCCTTGAAACGTAAACGTATCATTGCTCCCAAAGGGCGGATTATACCTATCACTAAACAAGGTGGTTTCCTACCGCTCATTCCTTTATTTGCCGCTTTCGGAGCTATAGGCTTCTTAGGAACGGGAGCAGCTGCGGTTGCCAAAGCAGTGAATGAAGCAAAAGCAGCGAAATCAGCTTTCGAAGAAACGAAACGACACAATAAAGCGATGGAGCAAGCGCCCGTAGGAAAAGAATTATATTTGAAACCGTGCAAAAAAGGATTAGGATTGTATTTACGACCTCCAAAAAGCTACCCTTAAAGCTACCACACCAAGCACTGACCAATATCGATCTGTCAAAGTATGGTGGTAAAGTCGATGATGGTGCTCAAATATAACACTCCTCGATGTTGCACTGATCGATCTGGCTATAAAAGATCGTGTTCGAAGCGAAAAATGGTTAGTCAAGCATCGGTCACTACTCAATTGACAAGGGGCAACCGCTTATTCTTGCAAACCTTAGGCTTTATTATCCCAAAATGAATGTACTAAAAGTAAACGAAAAAGTGCTCGTCGATAACTCGATTGTTGGAGCTGAATTTCACACTCACCAACGTTATACCACTCGTTTTGAGAATAATGACGAAATTCGAATACCTATTCAAGAGGATATGTCTACTTTACCTTCGCGTAGTTATCTATATGTAGAAGGTACTGTACTGAAAGAAGATGGTAAACCATCAGCGAGTGGTAAATTTATAAACAATGGTATTGCACATCTTTTTAGTGAGATTCGGTACGAAATGAATGGAGTTGTGGTGGATTCGGTTAACAAACGTTGGTCTAACAACCACCATGAAAGCTTACCTTTCCCACAATTCGAACGAAAGCTTAAGTTCAAAACGCTGGTTGGTTTCCGGATAGTACCAACACCTTGCTAGATGGTAAAGGTAATTTTTGCGCCTGCATACCTTTATCAACACTGTTAGGGATTTTTGAAGACTATGGAAAGATTATTATGAACATTCGTCAAGAATTGGTATTAATTAGAAGCAATTCTGATCTCGATGACCTAATATCCACCGATGCTAATGAAAAGCTTAAGGTTAACTTGCAAAAAATATATTGGAAAGTTCCACATATTCAACCAGGATTGACGGAAGAATTATCATTAACAAAATATATTGGAAAAAATATTGACACTCAAGTGGCATTTAGAAGCTGGGAAACTTTAACGAATACGGAACTAAAACGATTTCCCTAGGTCTGGTGTACTTGGAAGAAACAGGCTGCTATGATGACTGCATGTTTGTCGCAACAGATAAGGTATGGGGAAACATCAAGTTTACAATAAACCCCTTTTTAATGCTCTATTGTTGTTGTTGTTGTTACAGCCCCTGGAACCGCAGATAGAAAACAGAGGTTAGTCCTGAAGTCCTCAAGCTTCAGCTTTCATCACCAGCAATCTATCTACCAACATTTGATTTTATTATAAATTAAAATGTAGTCATAACAATATATTAATAAACATAATTCGAAGATGGCGACTTCAAAATGACAGATTCAAAATTGACAGATTCAAAATTGACAGATGCAAAAATGACAGCTTCAAAATTGACAGATTTATAATGACAGATTTAAAATGACAGATTCAAAATTGACAGATTCAAAATTGACAGGTTTAAAATGACAGATGCAAAATTGACCGATTTAAAATGACAGATTCAAAATTGACAGATTCAGTAATTTGACCGATTCAAATTTATCGCCACATGTTCTGATATAAAATGGCTGCAGACTCTAATTAAAGGGTCTCTAATTCAGTTCCCTTTTTACGCGACCTCTACATACGGGCAATACAGATTTCTTCATGATGCCCTCTAGTAGTAGTAGTACACAGTTTGTTGGAATTCCTTCATGGCGCCATCTATTGATGATACACTGGTTGTCGGTAATACAGATTCCGTAATGGCGGGCGTGGTAGAATGGCTCCAGACGTTCCAAAATGGCCGCCGTTAACCAATCAGAGAATAGTAGGCGTGTCATCCAAGATGGCGGCGACCAATCAGAAGCAAGGGGAGGAGCCATGTCATTGGCATGCCAGATGGCATGTCAGTTTCCGTCTGGCCAAGGTGGCGCAATACCTACTCCATATACTACGTTATAGAAGGTGCTTATTGCTTCATTACATGATAGGTTAGTTAATCGCTCTACCCAATTGATTCTTGAAAGAAAATTATTTATGCCAGTGTAATCGGCCTTTCGATAAATTGTACATGGTTTTAATTTTATTGGGAATTAAATTCATTCTTAAATCTATCAAATAAATATCTAATGGGGAATGGTATTTATCCACATTTACAAGAGGTGAGTAGCATTTATCAACTAGGTGTATGCAATATTCCTTAGGCAAGATCAAATCCAACAGTCTGTTATCACAACTTAAAATTGAATTGAACTGAATAAGATTGGAGTAACAAAATGCATTAACACATTCCACTGGGTAAGCATCATGACTTATGACTTTTAAGGTGTTATCTTCGTTTTTGTGCCTTGTTATGGGTGGCAAGTTGAAATCTACGAAAAGTATAAAAATGTTGTCACTTAAGTTGTCAAAATTTTCAACTAATTTATTGCAGAACGATTGGCAACCATTGGCATCACGAGGGCGGATGTAAACACTGCATATGTAGACCTTAAGGCCATTATACTCTAGTGAGATCCAAATACTTCCACATCACTTTCGAACTCTTCCACGCGACTCGCTTTGAGACTATTTCAAATTACTATAAGTGAACCACCATGATCGTTTGCAATATCAGTATCTGTCCCTTCGAAAAACCGTGTAGTTATTATTAAACAGTTCAGAGTCATTTACATCACTGGTAAGGAAGGTTTCTGTTAGACATATAATATCATAGTGACAGTCAGTGGTATTAGTGAATAGCATGTTTTGACCGCAAACATGCGACCGCGAGTATTTTTAATATAGCAAATAAGTCCCATAACGAAGATAAAAAGAAATAGAGATTCAGTTATTTAAAATCACTTGCAGGAAGTTACAAAGAGTTTAGGTCATTGGAGGATTTAATACAGGTAACACGAGAACGCTCATCTTTGCGCATGCAGATTTGGCCATTTCTAAACCAAACAAATTTATAATTTTTCTTTTTTGCCTCTTCTCTAGAATTTTTATAAAGTAACTTATTATTTAGCGTGAGATGCTCAGTTATAAAGATGGAGTTACTCAGACCAGGGACATTGACTCATAAACTGTTACGGTTACCTGTCGTATTGCGTAATGATCTAGAAGCCGCTATAATTTCATCTCTCTTGCGTCGAGATAATAACTTCACCACAATGTTTCTGGGTTTCTTAGAAGTTGGACTGGCTATATGGTGCACGATATCAATATCGGAAGCTTTGATGTTACACTTCATTTCCTTAAAGATATTGAGAGATATATTTAAAATGTTTTCAGAAGGCGATTCTGGTGCTCCCTGCATTTCCAGATTATTTAATCTAGAGTATTGTTAGGAATGACATCGGTCGCCCTGTTCCGAACAGCGATAAACAAGATTAGATGGGCCAGACTGATCGCCTACGTGGATACGGCACAAGAAGAAGAAGAAGAGTATTGTTCCAACGCATCAACACGTGTAACGTTACGTTCTTTACTAGTTTCGAAAAAAATGAAATTTTGGTACATAGTTACTAAAAAATCTTAACTGCGGTCCTGTAAATTTGCGTTCTTCTTGTAACTTAAAATTACCGTCGGCCTACTATATAAATAAACCCCATAAAAATATATTAAAGGTCATCTTTCAATACCCTCCCAGACTAGTGGAGCCGTCTTGTACAATAAATCAACATTAAATTATAGTTTCTGTTCTAAATAAAGGATATGGCTTGCACAACGTGTATGCATTGTCAAATGATTCCGTTGCTAAAATTTAAAAGGCTGGCAGTTTTGGTCAGTGTGAAATTGTTTTTAAATTTTCTTATATACGTTTCAGTTTTTATTCCACGAAAATATTATAAAAGCCTATTTTGTTTTGATGAACGATTGTTTGTACTTGTTAAATGATAGATTTCAAATAAACACATTTGCGTTTTAAAATACATCCCGTCTGCAATTTTCGCTATAAAGGATACTGCGCTCTGGATTCCCTTTGTGTGAAAAATATTAATTCTGATTCGCCTAAACGAAATCATGCGATTCTTTTATTGGTCCATGTAGAAGTGCACCCCTCTAAAAGACATCCCGTCTAACGTCGAAAGACGAAAGTTAGTTCAGTCTCAAATAAGTTCAGTTGACGTTCAGTCTCAAATAAGTTCAGTTGACGTTCAGGCTTGAGTAAGTAGACAGTCTAGTTAACGACAGATTTCGTTACCGTTCATTACAGTACAGTTGATTTTCAGTTTTCAGTAACAGTAGAGAGAAAGGGTGACGCTCTTTAAACCGGGCTCGGACCCCGTGCCGTTAATTCAGAATTTGTGGTTAGTGCAAAGTACTGCCATATATAGTTTTCCGGATTCCAATGGTTTTTATAGTTGTGGGAAATCATTTTCCTATCGAATAGTATCGTCTATTTTCGTACAGTTTAACGATAAAGTTATTTCTCGTACCGCATATCGATAATAATAATTAATAAGTACAGGTTTTTTTTAAGTGATCGAATTTTCGATTAATAAAGAAATTCCGGTAGAAGTGAAGATTAATCTACGAACAATTATCCAAATTAAGTTAAAACCTTTAATAACGTTCCAGTGATTTATAAATTTAGTCCGGAATTAAATAATAATCTAAAAACTAACTTTGTCCAAGTTACATGGTTATATTAGTCATCTTAATGGGTGAATCTTAATAATGAACACTTCATTTTTAATACAGTATTGTGGATTTTTAAATTTATCGAAGTTCAAGATAGTAGGATTGCAGAATACTTTCAAATTTATTCCAGTTTCTATCGTCCAGCAGCATTTGTGTTTTTTTGTGTGTGTGCAAAAGTCATTATTGCGCAATTTTGTGCCGATTTTGTTTGTGAATTACCAAATTAAAACAAGGTATCGTAAAAATATGAATTCCTTTTTTGTTGACCTTTGTAAAGTTATGTATGTTTTTTATTCATATGTTGATTGAATACTTTTTTATCGTATGTAAATGCTTTTTCAGTTAAGAGCTCTTACTTAGGGCATTTAAAATTATTTCTATGAATTTTTGACAAGTTGTTATTTCTTTTAAACATTTTCTTGGTTAATGAATAAACATATTTTAAATTTAACTAATACGAATGATATTGACCCATATAATTATGAAAGTATTTATATTTTTCTTTCCAGCCTAACTTTGATACCATAGAATATAATTAACTATTTGAACAAAATTTATTGGATCTGACTTTATTTTCTGATTAATGATTTCTGACTAGTTTAATTATTCCTATCTTTCATAATCAGATGGCGCCCAGTTAATGTATTTGATTGTGTTTTAAAACCTTTATCTATCATTTTAATAATTAGACAACTGCAGAACCAATACCTACGACCTGATATTAAATTTGTAATAAGAATAAGATCTCAAGCTGAGGCAATTTTGAGCATTATTGTAATGTAAGTATAAATATTTTGATATATTTAAAGTTTTATTGTTGTGTTTTCGTGCAAAACAACCTTTCTTTCACACGAGAATATAGTTCACAATTCTTAGCTTTTAATTGTTCATTTTCTCGATATCCTTAAACTTGTCTTTAACGGAATTTAAGAACTTCTCGAAGTCAGATATTTTTGCTCTGTAGAATTCAACAGAGTTTATAATATCTGTATGTTTCAGATCAAGTGCTTTAATATAATTTTTTATGTCTTTAATTATTTCCAGAAGAGCAGGTGAAGATTCAGTCGCATCAATATCATCAACGATATTGGAATAGTTTGGAGATGTGCTCTTTCTGCAGGATTTTCCATTTCCAAGATATATCATTAACAGAAAAGCATTTGAAATCGGCCACTGTAAGATTCACACAATTAGAGTAAAAGAACATAGCACATTTACCGATGCATTGAAGGCCAGGTGTTTTAGTATTAATGGCTTTAGAACAAATTCCACATTGATTAGAAGCAGCCATTAACAAGAAAATATTATTTACATACACTAATTACAAACACTATAATTATAAACTGTTAACCAACTTAAACTAGATATTTACAAACCATTCATTTACAATACAACATTTATTTATAACATTTTATTTAGTACTAATTACACGATGCGCGCCTTCAATTCAATGGTTCGCTAATGATTGACTCCCTTCGCGGCCGCGGTATGTATTCATACGTCCACACTCCGAACAAATCCGTCGCCGGCCTCGAACATTGTAGATGTGCCTGAAATTTTCTCGCAAATTCGCCGCCCGTGTATAGGGGTTTTGTTTAGCGGTCGATGCGTCCTACAGTCTCGAATGTTCGACTGCGGCGTATAAGGGTTAATCCCGTTCATTATAATATATTACAGAATGACACGAATGTCAATAAAAACCTGAAAAACGAATATGACATTTTTAATTATTGAAATGCATTCCTGATAAAAATTATTTTCCGAAGTAAAGTAATAAAAATTTACATAAAAAATAAAAATACCTACTTATAATAAATTAAGTATAATTGCATAAAAAGACTTTATGTGGGGGCGTGTAGTCTAATAATATAAATACACGTATTTGGCTAATGATTCAAGCATCTTCAGAGCGCTCATAAAAATAAACAGCAAGTGCACTATCGCAAATATCTTCATTGACTTTGCATGCTTGGGCTGTAGGCGGGCTACGGAACAACAGTTATATTATTACCAGCTCTTTATTAGCAGCATACGATGACATGTACAAATGTGAAAATTCAAACAAACTCAAAAATATGTACACAAGTTTCAGAGATAGTACTGTTGTGAACGACTCACAACTCATATATTTTTGCATAGATACGAAATGGTACTAGGCAACGCGTATCAATAAACTATGAGAGTCAAATAAATAATTCATAGAAGTAAATCTGCGTTTTATTTCCTTCTACAAGAATTAATGAATATAGCCCTAACACTTCACCCCACAGTGTTAAACGCGCTATAGTACCCAACCATACATTTGCAGCATGTGTGAAGCCTTGTGTGTAGATCTTTTTGAGTTTGTTGCTTTTATTTCATCATATCTGCTATGCCGTCCTGATGAGCACTAATAAGTGCGAAACACGTGTAGACGGCCGCAGCTCACCTTTTCTTTTATCTCTACTGAGCGATATCCCGTAATTATAACGCTTTGTTGTATATCTCTAAGCGCATTAATATCTCTAATTAAATGATACTATTTTTAATTCGCTGATAAATTCCTAATAGGCACCCGAGGCACTGAAAATGTCCTCTCAGTCACACCCACTGATCAATGTATTTCTCAAAGCTTTTCTTATCCTCGATAGTCGATATTCATCTAATCACACCTCCCAGTCCCGATAGAGGGGTCAAAATGTGATTTCGTAGTTCTGAATGAATATTTTGTTGGTTTTGTGTTATTGATCAAACATAATTTTTAATTATTGTTTTATAATTACCGTAGCAACAATTGGTTAATAATGCTAGGTAATAACAATAGTTTCAGAATGGTTACTCATCAGAAAATAGGCAGACTTTAAACAATACTAAAAATATATAAATAAAAACATTTTTCTTTTTATGCCATGTATCGATATTATAAATTTTAATTTTTGCATGATTGTTTCCATGTTTTTCGTTTCACCTATTAAAGACTTACTTATAATACAATAAAAAGGTAGATATAAAAACACAATAAAATATGCAAGTAATTGAAATTAAATTTACATATATATATATATATATATATACTATTCTATATATACTATAATCTATATATACTAGAGTAATTTAACTCTAAAATAATTGATTGGTATTATTATGGAATATGTTTATCTAGTTTCTGGGAAATTCGTTTACATTATTTTATTAATCAAATACATGTTATTAATTGTAGATTATGTATCAACTGAACTTTAACGCCTATGTGACAGATTTTCTTGGAATACAATAGATTTTATCTGCTATTTGATGATATAGCATTATAAAGACTTATGATAATAAACATAGATAAGAGATAACTTCCTATAAGCAAACTTTTGCACTACTGTAATTACATTTTCGGTTTTATATTAAAAAAACTGCTGAAATTGAAATTAGAAACATTAATTATATTTTTCTATAATTTTCCAGAAGTATCGTATACATTATTTAAATGTATGCTTTAAATTACTGTTAAAATTAAATTTTTCAAATTGTAATCACTTGAAAAAGTAATTTATATGGGTAATGGTAACAATAAATAAATAAAAATTAAATTGCTTCATTTTCACAATCAGATTAATCAAAACTTTTCTTAAAGCAAATAAAAGCTCAGGATATTGTGTTATTTTCTTATAAGAAATGTCTATATTTAGTATACAGGAAGTTAGGAAACCTATCAGTGTTCTATAGTACACTATTGTAAAAAGATTAGAATATCTAAAATATCTAAAAACAAAGGTATCTCTTATCATAAATGGCCAAAATTATAAATTGCATGGAAATATAAAAATGCTAACAGAATTTAGTACTTACCTGTTAAGTTAACATCCCTTTATTATTAATTAATATTTTGATCGACAGAAATTATATTTGAATAACGGCTACATATTTTTATATAAAGGTAAGAATTTTGAACAATATTAAATTAATTTTCAAAATATCATCAATATGGTTTAATGTACTTGATATGTTATATTTTTTCATTTTACATAATAAGGGTGATTTTAATGTTCTTTTTCGATATGTATAAATAAGTATATAAAAACTGTTAAACATATTTAAAGAATATTTGCATCTTTTATGAATTTTCCAATTTTTTTTTAATTTTATCGTTTATTTATTGGCAAATAGAACAAAATCCAGAATCAAAAGGTATAATTTCAACCACTCGTACAATTCTCAATTAACATTTTAATTCAAATCGAAATATTAATAAAAAATTCTATTAATCATTGATAGTGTAATTAAAATTTAGCTTTTAAGAAAATTAATTAGTTAATTTTAATTAACTTAATTAATTAATTAAAAGTAACTTAATTTTAAATTAAGTTAATTTCTGCAATACTCATTTTGACTTTTACTAAAAGCTTGTTAGGGCACTTTAAAATTTAGATTTTTAGATGATTTATTAATAATATTTTTTCTCTCAAGACGATCTTAAGTACATTGTCAGCATCTACAACACTTTAGTTTCTTGTTCATTTAATTCTTTTAACCAATGTTTCTAATTTGTTATGGAAGTTATATAATTATATTTTTTGCATCTTTTTACAAACAATCATAATGATATAATTTATTTTCGGATCTATTTTTATACTGAAATTTAAACTGTTCAAGTGTTCATTTCCTTAGATAGAATAGAATAGAATATTATTATTGTATTTAAAGTAAACATAACTTATTACAACGGTTGGCTTATAAATACAGCATTAAACAAATTAAATTAATAAATATTAGTAAGTATTATAGCTGGTTCTGTATTAAAAATGAAATTTATCCTAACATCAACAGTATTATTATTTATACACAGTTAAAGAAAAAAATTAAGCAAGTAACAAGCATTAATGGGACCAATATATAATTATTTATACATTAAGAATAGCAACCTAATAATTTTATCTATACGGAGTTAAATAAAATTGATTCCCATAATTTATTGATTGAACTTTCAATTCCTTTGATATATCTTAATGTATAAATTACATACCATTTTATGTTAATTACATTACATTAGTAGAACAGGTGAACAGGATAAAATATTTATTGTATTTAAACTAAATAGAACTTGTTACAATAATTGACTTAATGAGAATACAGTGTTAAACAAGTTAACTTAAGGAGTACCTGCTTCTATACTGAGAATGAAAGTTATCCGAAAATCAACAATGTTGTTATTTATACACTAATAAAGAAAACTTAAGTAAGTAACAAGCATTAATGAAACCATGTTATTAATATTAATAGATAGATAGATAGGATTTATTGTTTTGTAGGTAGCCATATATATATATGTTACATGGGTCGCTCATTAAAACAGAAACTTCTTAGTTTAAGCGCACTGACTACAAAGTAAAATATATTGTTAATTTTCTTTGCATTTAAGTTGACAAATAACATGAAAAAATTAGACTCATTTATATTGTCGACTTGTATGCATTCTGTTAAAAATTCCCTTCTCAATGGACGATATATGGAACACTCTATTATAAAATGGTAAAGATCCTCTTTTTTTTTAGAGTTGCATATGGTGCAGTTGGTTCTGGTATTAATGCAGTATCTTACATTATTTATTTTGAAAGTAATATAGTAGTGAATGCTTGGACGTAATTAGGTTATTAAACTTTTTTTATTAAAAGAAACGCTTATATTCAAGTATTCTTGTTTTATAAATGTAGGCATTATTTTTTTGTAAAAATCATTGAATTTAGTGATATTTAAAAGATTAATATCTTTTTGATGCATGGCTTTGTCTAATTTAGTTAAAGTACAGTTAAAATCTAGTTTATTGTATGGACTCTTATCTAAAGTAACTAACCTATTGTAAAGAATCTTAACAATGTGAGAATCTCTCAATTTTGTTATTTTAGCCCACCAACCTTTTAACGATTTCTATTCTTATGTGTTTTAAATTTGTTTCTATCCTGAGCATGAAGCCGGGTGTATTTTTTGTACAAGCTAAAATAGATTTTACATATCTTAGTTGACAATGTTCTAATACATCACAATACCTTAATCCCCAAATTAATCCACGCATACATAGCAGTAGCATTAACTATTGACTGTAAAAGTTTCATTTTTTCATATCACATGTTTGATTTCCCTTTGACTAATATGTTTTTTAGTAGCGAAATAGTAGCTGCTGCAGCTTTTTTTATAGCCTAGTTTGCAGCTAGTAAGAACTTCCCTGAGCTTGAGAATGTTATACCTAAGTAACAGAAATTATTTACTACTTCAATATTCTCATCCCCATATTTAAAGGAGAGATGATTTTATGAGGGCGACCTTTATAAAAAGGTAAAATTTTTGTTTTATTTGTGTTAACTACCAACTTGTTTATCTCACAGTATTCTTTTAATAAAGTTATTTCTTTTTGTACATCTATGGGTGATTTACAAAGAATTAACTAAGTCGTCAGCATAAGTTAACATTAACAGATCATTAAGTCCGTCTATATTAAGGCCTGTAGTACCTGCCTTTCTCAGGAAAGCTTCCAAATCATTTATGAAAATTTAAAAAAGTGTAGGAAATAAAATTTCTCCATGTAATACTCCTTCCGTTATCGTTATTGCATCATTATACTTTCTGTCATTCTTTTTGAAGGTTATTGTTGCATGTTTATATGTATTTTGTAAAATTCTTATGATTTTTGCACTAATTCCTGCCTCGTATAATTTAATCCAAAGTAAAGAGTGATTTATGGAATCAAAAGCACGCTTGAAGTCGACAAAAATAGCATATACTGAGGTTTTTACCAATCTTAGGTGAAGATGAGTTATGGACGTTAAAGAAAAGATACTATCTATTGTACTTCGATTTTTTCGAAATCCCATTTGGTTTTCAAAAATGGTTTCATTTATTTCCAGTATTTTACTTCAAGTATTTTTTTTTAGAAAAGTTTGTATATAGTATTAATGAGTGCTATACCCCGATAATTTAAAGGATCATTTATATCTCCTTTTTTGTACACCATCAATAAACTTATTTGTGACCATGTGGTTGGAATATCTTCGTCAATTAGAATTGTATTAAAAAGATTTAACAAGTAATGGAGCCAATTGCTTGGTAAGTTTTTGTAAAAGTTATTGTTAATTTCATCCGTACCCTGGGCTTTTCCGGTTTTGGAATTTTTAATCTGTTAATTACTGTAAGGTAATATCGGTATCAAATGTAGGGTTAAAACAATCGAAGAAAGGCATATAAATAAAGGCATTAATGTGTCGTTGGTAGGGGTTATTAACCTTGGTGTAGGAAGGAATCGATGACAGACTGTTTCGGAGTTTTTTTTATTACTGATTTTTCTTACTTAAAACAGCCTTGGTAGTGTAATGACTGGCGTGCCGGACTTTCACCCAAGCGGCCCGCGATCGACTCCCGGCGCCGGCAGATCTGGTTAAGGTTTTCTGCAGTTTTCCTTAGCTGTGACACACATGTGGGATTTGCGCTGTTCCATCTGTAAGTCGGCTGCAGCCGCACATTGGGCCTACATAATAATAATAATCGCCCCCTCCCTCCCGCACAAGCTTATAGCTTCTGGGGCCTTGGTTTAGGCTATGGGTTGTAGTAGTTATTATTATTATTATTCTGGTGATTCCTCAGTCGAATTGCTCTCTCTTTGTCTCTTATCATTTCTCTTGGAAATGTCTTCAATCTTCATTTTCTATTATTAATTTATTACCAATTAATTTAACTTTTTTCCCCTCTTCTTTTAATTTTTTTCTGATCGTTAGTAACTGCTTTTTCATTTATGAATATTCCACTGCCTTTGAGATTTTCTCTGCTGATGCTTAATATTAACTTTTTAACTTTATACGATGTGAAGGATACCAGGATCGGACGGTTGTATTTATCCCTTGCTGCCCCCAATCGATATGCATCTTCAATGTTATCTTCTCTGACATACAGTTTTATAATTTGATTGATGATCTGTGAGATTTTAAGCTCGATATCTTCATCGTCTTCTTTTATACCGGAGAAAACTAGATTCTCCTTCCTCAATTGACGCTCCAGTTTATTGATCGTTTGTTGTTGTTTTTTTTTTATTTTCCCGATTCTTTTCTATTACAGAAACCCTATTTTCTAGTGCTTCTATTTCTATTTTCCAAGAAGACTGTTTTGTTGCTAATTCTTCTTTTAGCTTCTCAATCATCTCATTAATCTTTTCGATTGCTTTGCGATTTTCGTCTAATTCGTTTCGTATTTCCTGTTGGAGTTTTTTTATTACTCTTTTTGTGTTCAGTCCTTATTTCATTCATGAAGGTGCTGAATATTGTTTTCATTTTTGACTCTGTATCTTCTGTGTTTTGTTCCCGTATATCTTCTATGTTTTGTACCTGTATATTCCATATTTTATTCTGTTTGTGAATCTTTCCCGTTTTCATTAATAATTGTTTCACGTACTCTTTTTTTAATGCACTTTTTCTTCGATATTGTTGTTTTTAGACATTAATTTAGATTTCTACTCTATTAACGATATAATTGTAATAAATTGCAAAACTTCTACGTTGTTGTTGTACTTATTAATTTGTTTTAACCACTATCTAATATTGCAAACTGCGTAATTCGGTGTCTTTAACCTCAAAGATTTATTCGTTTTTACGTACACAGATTTTATTTCTTTATTTGATTTTTCACTAGAAATTATAATATATAGGTAATTAAACTTTTCCCATTTTTCATTTAATATTTCATAATTTTTTAATATCTAATAGCCGGTAAAGAACGAGAATTTAGTAATTTTTGCCCTGTATCAAATTTGCGGCCATTTTACGTGCAAGCGGCGCGGCGCACACAGGGCTGAAACCTGATTCTAGCCGGTCAAAATTATTTTTAGTCTTAACTGGAAGCAAATTACTGGAATAGTATAAAAATGATAAAATTATAAAAAAAGAAAGAAAAACCAATCCTTTTGAGCCACTAGAGCTGGTTCAGTTTGATACTTTTATACTTTTTCCAAGAAAAAGTTAGTTACATAATTATGTTATTAGAAAATAAGGCAAAGACGTAAAATAAGTAGCGTTTACACGAATTCTTCTTTATTTTAAAAAATATTGTACAACTTAAAATGCTTTTTTAATATCTAAAAATGAAATAACGTGCATAAATTATATTGCTAATCGTTTAATAACTACCCCTGTTCATTTCGATTGTATTTCAGTTTATACATCATTGTGCATGTTGATTTTTAAATATGTTATTCTTTGTACTACAGCGAAAACATATTAAAAATAAAAACGCAAGAGCTTGCAAAAATTCTAAGTTATAAACAACAAAATAAAACATTTATTATTCGGAAAGTAAAACTCACCGTTTTCTATATTAGATGGGTATCAACTTACCTTTTTATAAGACTTTTTAGCACTTCAATTCTGTTTTTATAAATTATTGAAATCAATAAAAAAAGCAGTCCCACAAAAAAACACTTTCACGTTAACGAACAAATTACAAATACATCTACGCAGATTGGCGCCTTCGGAAGTGTTTTAATACTGACTTGCACTTTACACTTGCTTTTTTTATGGTTATTATTTGCCGTAACGGTAAACTGCAGATAGTTACGAGTTCACTAAGCTTTCTACTAAAATACTAATTCTTAGAATACCTTTGATTTTAACAATGATTTCTGGAGTTTTGACCGGCTAGAATCAGTTTTCAGCCCTGTGTGCGGCGTTGCCAACCCATTTCCTTAGATGTAAATTTAACCTGCTATAATCTATATACTTAAATTTCTATTTCTATTCATTTTCATTTCTTTCTATTTATTTTTAAAAAATTTCATTACTACTTTAAAAATAACAAATGAACTTGACCATTTGCTTATATATATTGGTATATTTGCTTATATTTTAATTGTATTAATACATACAAATGATTTTGTTAATGCGTAAGTTGATTTTGTCAATAATCAATAGATTTTTAAGTTAAGTATTGCTCATGATAAAGATCTTGAAGTTTATAAGTAATTTGGAATATATTATCTATACAAAATCACTTTGCGGGATTGTTAGTTGGACCCTATTGAAGGGTTCTACGCGCTGCCTCTCTTTCTTCATCAATTAAGATCCAACTCAAATACCATTCAAAAAACAAGACTTTTAACGTTGAAAGCTGTGAAACTAAAAGTGTCATTGCGGAAATAGAAGAGCGGTCTTCCGGCTCTCTAGCTAATTTTAGATATGTTGTCTGAGTCTGTGCATGCACTTTTTAAATAGCTCCTTGTTTAATTGAGTTTTAAATATGATCAATAAATATATCTCAATTTACTATATTAAAATTACATTAATTAAAATCTTATTCGAATCTTTTTACAAATAACTATTATTAGATAATTCAAGTAGACCTGAGTTTATTTTCGCACTCTTTTTTTATTTCATAAAACTGTAACTTTACATGAAATCTAAGATAATTCACATTAAATTAATTGTATTGATTTTTAGTTATATTGGTATACGACATAAACAACGTAGTTCAAGTATTCTTTATTTCACCTTAATTAATTTAAATTCAACTAATAAAGGCTAACATCGATTTAGTTTCATTATAACATTCATATAATATTTAAATAACAAGAAATGAATATTTTAACGCATCTAAGGCATTACTACTTATACCTAGTCTGCATAGTTATATCAGTTGAGCGTGCAATGTACTACTTTGATCCTACAGGTATAATAATACCTTTCTGTGTAGTTGTTCTGGATTGTACCTTACCCTGTAATCAGTATATGAAATAAATATGCTATGGCCGTGGTAGGCAGAATATTCTATAATTTATTCTTCTACAATAGCTTTTCACCTAATGTGATTGGACTAAAAACTTAATAAGATATCCGTATCTTTATTGTTGTTGTTACTGATTCTCAACTTATGTATACCCTTTGCAAGATAATATATCAATAATACATATAGCCATGTATTTTTATTTAGAGGCACATTTTTAAATGAAATATTGATAAGTATATTTATAATTAATTACATTTTATACTATTTTGGTACAGTACTTTGATCTTTTCAAAGTGATCACTACAGAAATAGCAATACTATTTAATTAACAAATTATTTATATCATGATTTTTTTTAAATCTCTAGACTTACAAACCTATGATAAAGTTGTGAAATAAATAAAGATTATTAAAAGTTTCACAGTTTTATTAAAATACAATCTGACAATATTGTTTCGACAGCTATGCTGTCATTATCAAAGGTAATATAATTATAAACAAACACGTCGCTAAGGTAGATAGAAAAATAGGTAACTAACATAGATAAAATAATAATAATAATCAGAATTAAATATCTAATACTTTCAGTAACGGAGAATTACTGAGCTCAAGTTGTTCATTCATTAAAGGTACCTTGAGTTTGTGTTTGTATATCTCAAAGGCTTCTAAAATGTCTAATTTGCGTTTGTTATTACAAAAATGTAGGAATTTAATATTATTTTGAGGAGTCATTGTGTGATTTTGTTCTAAAAGGTGTTTGGCGTAATTCGATTTTTCAGGATGTTTATTTTTGTAATAAATTTTGAAATTTGTAAGAAATTTTGACATAAGATATAAAGAACACGTACGTCATTACAAAAATAAACATCCTGAAAAATCGAATTACGCCAAACACCTTTTAGAACAAAATCACACAATGACTCCTCAAAATAATATTAAATTCCTACATTTTTGTAATAACAAACGCAAATTAGACATTTTAGAAGCCTTTGAGATATACAAACACAAACTCAGGGTACCTTTAATGAATGAACAACTTGAGCTCAGTAATTCTCTGTTACTGGAAGTATTAGATATTTAATTATGATTATTATTTTATCTAGTTACCTATTTTGTATCTACCTTAGCGACGTGTTTGTTTATAATTATATTACCTTTGATAATGACAGCATAGCTGTCGAAACAATATTGTCAGGTTGTATTTTAATAAAACTGTGAAACTTTTAATAATCTTTATTTATTTCATGATTATGGAGTTCCACAAAGTAAGGCTGGAAACAATAAACTATGATAAAGTATTTCTCAAATTATTATGTTTCTATTAATAACATCCCTAATACGATTTTCTGACGTGAGTTTGGTACTTCATTTATAACATCACGTAACTCTATTTACATATTAAATACTACATAGAATAAAAAGCCCTTTCCTATAAATCTCATAAAACTTGTTTTGTCTTTACAGTTTCGAAACATGGACAAAAATATTTTTGACGAATGTATTCACGTTGTTGACGAACAAACAGACGCGTGGAAGGCTATGGAACAAGTAGCAACCTTAGAAAATCAAGAAAATCCTTTCTATGTATGCGATGTCGATAATATTATTCAAAAATACAGAGCTTGGAGAAGTGCAATGCCTCGAGTTAAGCCTCATTATGGTAAGTTGATTAGATATTTCTTTTCAGTTTCATAATAATTGTTTTTATACTTTCTTTCTTTTGCAGCCGTAAAATGTAATGATCATCCTATTGTTCTTAAGACCATAGCTGCGTTAGGTTTAGGTTTCGATTGTGCTTCGAAAATGGAAATAAATAAGATCCTATCGTTAGGAGTGGACCCGTCTCGAATAATTTATGCCCATACCACTAAGCCTCCAAGTCATCTTCGGCATGCAGCAAAAGTAAACGTTGATTTGATGACTTTCGATAATGAACTGGAGCTATATAAAATCAAGAAGATATTTCCGAATGCCAGGTATGTTTGAAATATTAGTATGGGAATTTTGCATACTTAAGAACTTTAAACTCTGTATGAAGTGTTTGATTTTTAATATATTTTACTTTTTACTTGCAAACTGCATGGTAATAAAGTATGGTCAACATTTATTTTTATCTTGCTAAATTAAAGCTCTAGGGCTGTAAAACTTTTTAGAGGACGCTAGAAAAATCGCTACCCTTGTTTACGCCGTCTCCATAGTAATAACAGTAATTATATACCACTGGACCTACCTACTTGAAGTTTTGCACTTTTCAAATTATTTTATTTTAAAATTAAAAATTAATTTAAAGTATTTAGATCGAATATAAACTAACTTATGCATTTCGGGTTTGATTACTGTTTTAGAGCCCTTTATAATCGTAGCATCAACTGACTCTGCGGGCTCTAAAATACTCAATTAAGCCTTTAATACATAATATACTATGATCTACGTCTACTTGGATAAGAACTCATTATGTCATACATTTGAGTGATATAATGGAGTTTGATATCACACTGAGTGGGATCAGGAAATCATGATCATAATTGCCTGGTTACTATGGCTTTGAACTCTAAGCTGTTCTGATCTTAAATAAAAAAATTCATGATGTACATCAAAAAACTGTTTCGACTTATTAAATAATACAGGTTTTTTTTCAAGTATGGGCAGTCGTAGATAAAAAGTTGTATCTTAACACGTGTGATAATGCCTACTAACATACTCATGCTCTTACCCAACTCGGGCTAACGCCCTATGTTAATAATGCCTTTATCCCATTATAAGATAAATAACTATTTTCTTCAGCTTATTAGAATATTATATTGGAATAATCGAATTAATACATAAGCATAAAGTAAATACCTAACTAGAAATGAACAGTAATTAATAACTAAGAATTGACAGTTACGAGTTAATAAGTAACAACTAAGAAAACCCTGCCGGTTTATAATAATAATAATAATAATAATAATTGCTACTACTATTACCTGGCGAACCAGACTCCAGAAGCTATGAAAGTTGTGCGGGAGGGAGAGGCGTTTATTACCTACTATTACGCAGATCCTTACGTGAGGCCGCAGCCGACTTACAGATAGTACATCAAAAATCCCACATTTGTGTTACAGCTAAGAAAATCTGCAAAAAACCTTAATCAGATCTGCCGGAACCGGGAGTCGATCCCAAACCGCTTGGGTGAAAGACGGCATGCTTAATTAGTAATTAAGCAAGTACTTAACAGTCATATGTTCGCAATACTACCATAAAAATTTAAATTTTTCAAGGGAAGGGAGGTTAACTTATGTATTTGTTTACAGAAATGCAATATCTATCCTAAAAATAAAAACTATGCTGACACACGAGCGTTACGTTTACCAACTAAATTTAAAGAAGACATTGTTATAAAAAGGGCAAATAAAGAATAATGTTATTACACAAATACCAAATGGGACAGTTGTCTTATTTGAAATACATATATGCGAGACAATTCTAAAGGCATCAGTTTGTGATTTCATAACCGTACAAGATGGAAATAAATTTTCATCATACTTTAGTTATTTACGTAACAAGCATGGTAAATAATTTTATTTCATACTGTGTTACATTTGTTAGTTTTACGTCAAACTTTTCAGTCCAGAACATGCGATTTAACAGTCTAGTATGACTGTAATAGTATATTACGTTATAAGTCCGGTAAACCCAAGTTTACAGTAGCGAGTTGAAAACGTTTCGGGACGAGGCGACGAAGGAGCCGAGTCTCGAATGTTGAAACGAGCTACTGTAATGGTTTACCGGAAGTATGACGTAAGGCGTTTTATTTCATACTGCCTCACATTGTTCATTTTTTAAAAAAATGCATTTAAAATTTTCAGTCCGGTAAAATTTTTTACCGGACTCAAATTAGATTTTCAGTCCGGTAAAATTTTTTACCGGACTCAAATTGGATTTTCAGTCCGGTAAAATTTTTTACCGGCCTTGTAACGTAATAATTCATTTACCGGACTCAAATGAGTCCGGTAAATACCCTTTTACCGGACAGTATGAAATAAAAAACCTTACAGTCTAGTATGACTGTAAAAAATTTTACCGGACGCAAATACAATCAATCAGCTGGACAATGTTTTAGTACGTAATCAGTTACTATGGAAACTCGTTGTTCATAGATGTCCATATTTTGCATTCGGAAATTTATTTTATATAATTTTTTTAAATTAAACCAATATTCTAATAATTGCAGTATGAAATAAAACGCATTACGTCATACATGATTTTTACGTCATACATGATTGAGTCCGGTAAATGAATTATTACGTTACAAGGCCGGTAAAAAATTTTACCGGACTGAAAATCCAATTTGAGTCCGGTAAAAAATTTTACCGGACTCAAATTAGATTTTCAGTCCGGTAAAATTTTTTATTTCATACTGTCCGGTAAATACCCTTTTACCGGACAGTATGAAATAAAAAACCTTACAGTCTAGTATGACTGTAAAAAATTTTACCGGACGCAAATACAATCAATCAGCTGGACAATGTTTTAGTACGTAATCAGTTACTATGGAAACTCGTTGTTCATAGATGTCCATATTTTGCATTCGGAAATTTATTTTATATAATTTTTTTAAATTAAACCAATATTCTAATAATTGCAGTATGAAATAAAACGCATTACGTCATACGTCCTGGAAATTTTCTTACAGTCTCGTTTCGATGTTCCGGACTCGGCTCCTTCGTCGCATTGTCCGTAAAATTCCGTAAAATAAAATTCTCGACTGTAAAATTCCATTTCCAGAACTTATAACGTAAATTACTATTATTTCCACTTTCTATGTAAATGACACTTTACAGGCATTTATGGTACCTAAGAAAATGAGTAGTTACAACTACAGCCCTGTAAAGCTTTATGGGCTCCTAAAAGAGACCTGTAAAATTTTACAATGCTCATCAACAAAAAACTATGGAAACTACTTTGTTGCCTAATCACAACACCATGATAACGCCTAGCTATAAATTGTATTACCGCCTTTGATCACAAAATGTCTTTTTATAAAAAATATACAATTTATAAAAAAAGCTGGTGAAGGTGGAAATAAAACTTTGTACGCGACACGCTTTGCAATTAATCTTTACTGGGCTCACTGGATTATGGAGACTCGCTCCTTTGTCGATCGGCCCACAAACATTCCAGCTCACCCGTAAAGATTAATTTACAAAGCTTGGCACGTAAATAACTAATATAGGTCTTTACAAACGAATCGGGAGTTTGGCATATGAGCGTCAGCAAGTGTCTGTACTTATACCAAGTACCATCCGTGTTGCGTGGAATGTCTTATTGTATTATATAAATATCAGCTTACATCACAAGGTCAAAGTATTACAATTGTTTTACTTTACATAAATTTATATTGGAATAGTTCAGATTCAAAGATAATTTTTCAATTATTGTAAAATCAATTTAAATGAAGGCAGCTTCCGGCAATTTCATCATTGTTTCTACTAGTACTAGGTAATTCCATCAAACATTTGCTTCCCCTTAAAGATTACAGATCCACTTAAAGAAACTAAGGTGTGAGCAACGGAATTTTGTTTCAGATAAGGCCTTGGAAATTTTAGGTTACATCTGATATTAATTTTAAGTAGGTACTAGAACTACTACAGATCATTTAGAACTACTACAGATCATTGAGAACTACCCTCAGTCACTAACTGACAGACCTATTTTAAATGCATTTTAGCATTTTGGTTCTGATTTCGGAGCTCCCAACAATCTTTAATCGAGAAATTTTTAAATAATACAATTAAATTAATAATTTATTAAAGAAGATGAGTTATATGGCCCCCACCTACATCTCTACACAATGCAACTTCCCTTTTAACGGAACCGATAACATTATGGAGGATACAAGGTGTGTTATTAATTTCTTTAATTTTGTTGCTAATTCTGTGTTAGATAAATTTCTACCATATTTCTCTTTTGTACTTCATTAAATATGAATGTCATTAAATATATGAATGTTAATGACTATTAAAAACTGTTTTTTTTTCAAAAATTGTTAATCTGACAGCTCTTTTCAAAAAGTGACAGTTTAAAATGTTTAAACAAACTAATTCATACGATTCAAAATTGCACATGACCGGTATGTCTATCTCTTTCTTTCAAGGCCAACTCTGAATCAAAATTCCGTTGCTCACACGTTATAAAGCAAAAACTAATATGTTTTAAGAGCTTGATTTGCTTATAATAGAAACTTAAGTTGATGTAAAATAGTTAAGATTTTTTTAGAAAGAAATATCTCGTATCAAACTTTTTGAATTAAATTGAATTCTTATATTCAATAAACATACATTTCACTAGGATTAAAACACTGAATTAGCTATCCTCGAATCTTGAAATTCCGAATTTCTGGAACTTTGAAACATCGGTTGCTAAATCAAAAGAAGAGCGTGTAACCTCCTTGAAGTTTTGTACATCAAGCTAATTAATACAGATAAACAAAGAATGATAAAAGACCACTTGTTCAGATTTCTGATAATTCTGGAAAATTACATTTCTCTCATTTTACTAACGCTTTCTACATTGGTACGTTGATGTAGTGACGAAATACGAATAACGGAACATGTAAGGTTACATTGAGATTCAGACCAAATATAAATTTACATATCATTTTGCCAATGATGTATGATAGGTTACAAAACTAAACTCTCATTTTTTTCCAGAACTGTGATACGAATTAGATACGACGACAAGACAGCAGTAACAAGTTTGGGCTTAAAATTTGGTTGTAAACCTTACACAGAAGCTCCGCGCCTACTGGACATTGCTCGAAATTTAGGTATCAACGTAGTAGGTGTGAGCTTTCACGTAGGTTGGGGCTGTCAAGATCCAACGACATACTTTGATGCTATAAAAGCTGCGCGATACGTTTTTGATGCTGCATTCAAATTGGGTTATGACTTTACCCTTTTGGATATAGGAGGTGGATATCCTGGAGATAGCAACAGTTCTATTAAACAGGTACTTGCTTATAATTATTACCAGTATTTATTTTTCCTAACTTTTCTTATTTTTTTGTCTAGTTTGGCAAAGCAATTAATTTAGGACTGGACGAGTTTTTTCCTGATCAGTCAGTTCGTGTAATCTCAGAACCTGGGACATACTTTGTAGATTCTGCATTTAATTTAGCTTGTAATGTTCATTCAGCAAGAAAGATAACTGAGGAAGACCCTAGTACTGGAGAATCTCTTACTGAGTATATGTATTACATTAATGATGGAGTATATGGTAGTCTGAGTTTGGTTATATCAGCTAATATAATTAAAATTCCGAAACTTCTAAAGGTATTTATACATATTTTTATAACTTTGACAATTTAACTTACTTGTGTTATATTTTTTAGAAATATCCAAATTCCAAATTGTATCCTAGTACCATATGGGGTCCAACCTGTGACAGTATAGATCATGTAATTAAAGATATATTGTTGCCAGAATTGCAATTAGGAGACTGGCTTGTTTTCAATGATATGGGTGCTTATACTTTATCTATAGTTACACCATTTAATAGTTTTGAACTTCCAAAGGTTTACGGTATTATTAGTCGAAGCAACTGGTATGTTTATTATTGGAATAAATTATAGAGCACCATACTGACTTAAATTGTTGTAGGTTGTTACTTCGCAACAATGTACCTTTTGTAGAAGAAGACTTCGTGGTTAGCGAAATTGAAGAACCCGCAATGAAGTTTGCCAAGACTTACCACAAACTTCCTAAAAGCGTTTGCGTAAAAGGATAGCGTGGATGAAATAGAATAATGATAAAATATAATTAAGTTGCTTAAAATGTGATAGATCTTGAAATGCATCATTTGCTTTTTGCTTAAAGCTTTAGATTGCTTATTGGGGTTAATAGGGAAAGAATTATTTATATTATTTATATTATATTAAGTTTTTTAAAATGTATTATACGTAGCTACTGTTAAAAAAACGTGAATAATAAAGTATTTATGTAATAATCAGTATTAATACTTTTAATTATTATAATTAATTACCCTAACAACTTCTTTTCAATATAAAGTTAACCAATTAAATGCGTTATTTCTACAAAAGCGTAATTCAAGCTAAAAACTCATAAAGCACTTAAGAAATGAGCAAGTATCAATCCTCATCAACAGTTTATACGTCAAGGCACTACTTGCTATGGGGTATATTTGGATATATACGGGAATGAGGTTTATTTCGGGGTTAGTCGATTTTACATCTAAATTAGATTTGGTAAAACTGCAGTAATCAGTCCAAAAACACCCGGTGTTATCACTAATCAAACAAAATATCAGAACACTTTTTATAGTTATTGTTAGATCTATCAGTTTAGTTCAGTTCCTGAAAGAGTTCATAAAAAATGCAATAGAAAATTTAAAATATTTTTTACAGATGTTCAGGCTTTTATTTCAGTTTTTTGGTCAACAAAAAGATCTTGGATTTCAAAAGTTTTTGGATGAAATTGCGTAATAAACACTTCTAAAGGTAATAGTAACTCATGATTTACAAATTGTAAGTGACTTCTCAACTTCCACACTACCAAGAAATATGACGTCACGATTAAGATAATATAGGTACGACACACGCATGGTCAACGCGCGCAAATTGGCATTCTACTAGTGAATACCTAGATATAAGCTCTATGAGATTTCAAAACAAATGCTATAAACGCTCAACCAATCCGCGAATGTTTGGAATAAATATATACATAGAAAAAGAATATGTTAAACAAATGGTTTTTAAATAATTTCAATTTTATACGTGCACGTGTGTGCGTACGTGGGGCATGCGTGCGTGTGTATGTGTGTACAAAATGTCTTCTTAAGCATAGCCACTGATCAACGTATCGATAGTAGTTTTGTAACCCTTTCTTATCTTCTTGCTTCATCTGCCACACCATCCAATCCGGATAGAATGATTAAAGTATGACCACAATGATTACATAGTTCTGAATGGATATTCCGTTAGTATTATTTGGTTAATGATTGAACATGATTATTAACTATTGTTAATTACCGTAGCAACAATTTTACAATAATATTAAGTAGTTACAATAGGATCAGAATAGGAACCTAACTAAAAGTAGGTAGACTTTAGACAATACCAAAAATAGAATGTACATATAAATGGAATAAATTCTTTTTAAGCTGTTTATCGATATCAGCGGAAATTTATGTTTATCATCATTTTATTAATCAACTAGATATTATTATAATAAATTATAGATTATTATCTTAGAATACAATAGATTTTATCTAGTATTTGATAATATTGTAACGTTCTTTTTCAAATAATAATACAAGTGCTGTTTAAATCGTCTATTCACAAACAAATATTTATTCCTATACACTAATGAATACACTATAAATTAACGCTATGATTATAAACCATTAAAAACTATTATTTACAGACTATGAATTTCTAATACAACATTTATATTCACTATTTATTTTGTAATACACAGTTAAATGACTTGCTGTTGACTGCCTCTCTTTTATCCGCAATCCGCTTTTATATCCTCATATAAACGCACCAGAAATTGCTGGAACCTTCTATGTATTCTTAGAAAATGCTAGAATAAACCACGTCTGATTTACATGCTTATGCGATGCGTCATTTTCTCGAAGGCGACAGAACACACCACCTGTCGCTCGAAAAGAGGTTCGTTCCTTTTCTCTCCCGTTACACTGCCCCCCTCTTCAAGTCTGTTCTGTCCCAGAACAGGTTTTATGCTCTGGTTCCTGTAGAACGGGTCATGACGATATCGACAGTCTTCACCTCGACTACACGTTCCATTACGGTAGAAATAACAGTCTACACTCTTCGTTGGCCTTAATGCGGGCTGTGGGTCAAAACTGCAGACGAAGATCTTGACGTCCGTACCTCTAAAGACAACTTCCAGCATGTTTCTAACGATTCTCCAATCCAGCTGGTCCCGCCCACAGCCGAGTTTGGGAACTGCCAATTTGTTAATTCCCCTGGTAAGCAACTCGATTCTCAAATTCCATAGTGCCCTCCACAAGTCGGCGTAACTCGGTTTCTGGTAGTAAAACTGCTTGGTTACCAAGTAGTAAATGGATCGGTCATGATCAGGCAAGCGTAAGGATTTACCAACAGAGGGATTTTGTTCTCGAAGTTCATTCAGCCGTCCAAATTTATTTCTAAACACTACTGCGATCCCCCTGGACATACGGAGATCCGCGGAGACACAGTGGGCAATGGAATAATCACCAGGGACCCGGAAGAGATCTTGTTGCATCTCAGTCGTGACTCCGAATCGCGCTTTTCTAGTTCCAGAGAACGCAGCCATAAATTCTCTAAAGGTTGGCTGATCATCTTCAGGCCTTACGATTTTGATAGCCACCTCGGCCTCATCTTTCCGATCCGGGACTGCGTCATTATTTCCCTCACAGTGCGCCAGACGATTGGAGTGTACCACCTTTGGTTTCCCCCTTGGCAATTTCTGGATGCGATAAATCAAGTCATTTATTCGTTTCTTCACCTGGTATGGACCCTCCCAATTTCGCTGTAACTTTGGAGAATAGCCACGACGCCTTTGCGGGTTGTATAACCAGACAAGCTCTCCAGGTTGAAACCCTCCTTCTTGGGCTCTCACATCGTACGTAGCCTTCATCCGGTCACTCGCGATTCGACTATTATTTCGGGTTCGGTCGTGAATATCCTCCAACTTCTTCTTTAAGTTGATGACATAATCATTTCCAGCTACCTCCTGCTCTATAGGTGGAGACCCAAATTCCAGATCACACGGTAACCGTAACTCGCGTCCAAACATTACAGACGCTGGTGACTGACCGGTTGTTTCGTGGACCGATGCACGATAAGCCATCAGGAACAGATGCAGGTATTGGTCCCAGTCTCGTTGATGATCGGAGACGACCTTGGCCAAATATTTGCCCATTGTCCGATTCATGCGTTCTACCATTCCATCGGACTGCGGATGTAACGGTGTGGTCCGAGTCTTGCGAATGCCCAACAATCGACAGACTTCTCCAAAGAGTACAGACTCGAAATTACGGCCTTGATCCGAATGCAGCTCCATGGGCACTCCGAAACGACTGAAGAACTCTTTGACTAGTACGTCAGCAACAGTCGCAGCTTCCTGGTTTGGTAGGGCATATGCTTCTGGCCATTTGGTAAAATAGTCCATTGCCACTAAGATGTATTTATTCCCATCGTCAGTTTCGGGAAATGGTCCGGCAATGTCTATAGCTATTCTCTCCAGAGGACTACCCACATTGTACTGCCTCATGGGTGCTCTTCGTTTCCCCAAGGGTCCGTTGCCAGTGGCACATAGTTCACATTTCCGGCACCACTCCTTCACGTCTTCTTTACAGTTGACCCAATAAAAACGCTCCCTAACTTTCTCCAAGGTCTTTTTCACACCGAAGTGTCCTCCGGAGGCACCGTCATGGAGATGTCGCAATACTGTAGCCACTCGGCTTCTTGGAACCACGAACTGAGACCTAATGGTGGTGCCATCTTCACTCTCCAGTACTCGCTTCAGGAGATCGTCTTCCACCTTCAAGGACTCCCATTGGGCCCAATATGCTTTGAGCGTTCTGTTGAAAGGGCTGACGGCCTCCCAGGCAGGCCTTTCTCCCACGCGCTTCCATTCCAGTACCATTTTTAGTTCGGGATCAGCCTCCAGCTGTCGTTGCAATTCTTCCGGCAACCAATTGTCGTTGACGATGGTAGTCCTTAATACTTGGCAAACCCTCTCTTCCAAACGAGAGCAATGACGGCAATCCGTTGGACAGGGTCTTCTTGAAAGAGCATCGGCATTTCGATGACTAGTGCCCGCTCGATGTTCGGTGTCAAAGTCGTATCCTTGTAATCGTTCGATCCACCTTGCGACCTGGCCTTCAGGATTACGGAATTGTAGAAGCCATTTCAACGCTGCATGGTCCGTCCTCAATAAAAACTTCCGTCCGTACAAGTATTTGTAAAAGTGCTCAACGGACTTCACGACGGCCAATAGTTCTTTTCTGGTCACACAATAATTCTTTTCGGCTTTAGACAAAACCTTACTAAAATAGCCGATGACCTTTTCTTGTCCATCCTGTATCTGAGAAAGTACACCCCCAATGGCCAGATTACTTGCATCTGTGTCAAGTATGAATTTCCCTTCTGTCCGTGGATAGCTCAATATTGGTGCGGTTGTCAGGGCACGCTTCAGCTGTTGGAAAGCTGTTTCACACTCTCCGCTCCAAACATACTCGCGCCCATCTTCAGTTAACCTTGTCAGAGGTTTCGCTATATTGGCAAACCCAGGAACGAAACGCCTGTAGTAGGTACATAACCCAAGAAAACTACGAACTTGGTGTTTATCTTTCGGTGTTGGCCACTCTTGAACTGCACGAATCTTATCGGGGTCGGCTGCCACTCCATTTTGTGATACGACGTGCCCGAGATATTTCACTTCCTTTCTGAATATGTGGCACTTTTTCGGACTCAGTTTCAGATTGGCTCCACGTAGTCTTCGGAACACTTCCTCTAGATTTTTCAAATGTTCGTTGAATGATTTTCCGACTACAATCACATCATCTAGGTATACCAGGCAGGTCTTCCACGACAACCCTCTCAGGATGGTCTCCATTAGACGCTCAAAGGTGGCCGGAGCGTTACATAGACCAAAAGGCATAACTGTAAACTGCCATAGTCCAGAACCAATAGTGAACGCGGTCTTCTCCCGGTCTTCAGGTTCCATTTCAACTTGCCAATAACCACTCTTCAAGTCCAAAGTCGAAAACCATCGCGAACCAGACAGGGTATCTAACGTGTCGTCGATGCGTGGTAAGGGATAGCTGTCTTTCTTGGTCACGTCATTAAGCTGCCGATAGTCCACACAAAATCTCGTTGACCCGTCCTTCTTACTGACCAGGACCACCGGTGATGCCCATGGACTGCTGGATGGCTCGATGACCCCTTGTTCTTCCATATCAGTAATAATCTTTTCGGCTTCTGCTCGCCTTGCTAGAGGTAGACGCCTCGGCTGCTGACGGACAGGCATAGAGTTGCCTGTATTGATTTTATGTTTTACTATATTTGTCCGTCCCTTCTGGCTATCGTCAAGAGCGAAGATATCTTGGTATCGGTGAACCAAACCCTGTACCTCTTTCACTTCCGTTCTGTTAAGGTCTTCGCACGAACTAGTAACCATACCCACTAATTTTCCACCATGGTCTTTGGGCACTGGTTTTGGAACATCAGCCATACACCTGGCTACTCGGAATACTGGCACACACTGTCCCACAAGGGTACTCTTCTTCAATGTCACCGGATCCACATTAACGTTCATAATTCTCACCGGTACTCTCTTTCCAACCTTGATCAGCGCTTTTCCCACCAGTATGCCACTATGGATCTTCTTATCACAAACAGGCTCCATCATTCGCACACATCCTACCCGAAGATCTCCATCCAAACCCGCCTCGACAACCATCTCGCTTTGACCCGGCAATATCACATCTTCAGTCAGCAAAACCCTTACAACCGGATCTTCTCGTGGGTGCAACGGAAGTTCTTCGTTACCGACCTTCAAAACACCCTCTTTCAAATCCAACGTAAAACCAAATTTTCTCAGGAGGTCCATTCCCAAGATGAAGTCATCAGTGATATCGGCTACCAGCACCTCATGATCACGTTCTTCACTTCCAATGCCAATCTTCATCTTCACCACTCCGCGTGTTGGTATCGCTTCACCTGTTGCTGTACGGAGTTGAGTAGTTGTTGATAACAGCTTCATACTTGATTGTAGAACATCAGGGCGTACGATGGATTTTGTCGCCCCCGTATCAATAAGTAGTGGAACAGTTCGGTTAGCAATTTTCCCATCTACGAACAAACTGCTGGTACTATTGTTTGATGTTACGGCATGGATGGTGATCTTCGGGGCATCTCTACTCAAGGTCAACGTTCGCCCCCACTCGTCGACCTTCTTTAGTTTTCCGACTGCTGAACCTGTTTTGGTTTAGGGCAACGACGTCGTATGTGACCTTGTTCGCCGCAATTCCAACAACGAGGCCCTCGAACTTCTTGATGATTCTTCTTACGGCTTTCTTCCTTCCGAAGAACTCTCAGTACTAACTCTTCTAGGTGATCTTTAGAACCTTCTTCTTCCTCCACAACGGCCCGAACACGCCCGTGACCTCGGGACGCTTGTTTTGCAGCTTCAAATTCTAAAGCGTGAGCAAGCGCATCATCAGTTGTTCTTGGTCGTGCTAGCCTCAATGATTGTTGTGTTTCCCCGTCTCTTAACCCATCAATGAAGGTCTGCACAGCGAGCTGTCCCAAAAATGAATCGGGTGCCGTAGGGTACGCCAATCGGACAAGCCGCGCAACATCGGCTTCAAACTCCTGCAGGCTTTCTCCATTCTTCTGGATACGATTCTTCACTTGCGCGTGATACACTTGTTGAAGATGCGCGTCTCCATATCTCATTTCCAATCTAGACACTAACAATTGGTAATCATTTTCCTGTCCTGCTGGGATTGTTTGCAGGACGTTCAACGCGTCTCCACGCAAAGCCACAGTTAAAGAAACGGCCTTTTCCTTGCCTGTCCATCCGTTGGCCCCAGCGGCCGCCTCAAATTGTTTGTAGTAGGTGGACCAAGGTATCTTTCCATCGAACGTGGGTGGTTTTACTTTTATCCCTACGGCAGGAACCTTTTCTTCTTTAAATTGTTTCTTTACTTCATTAAACGGCCACTCAGAAGTTGAGGGAAACCGTAGTTGCCTCATTCTATCTTCCAGCATTTCGATCATATCGTCTTTCTTAGTTGTTGGTGGTAATTGCATTTGGGCTATTTTCTCTTCTACCATCTTTATTACCCTATCTTGTTCCGCCAATCTACCTTCCAATAGTCCTAACGCACTGGCATTCTCCAAAAATTCTTCGAAAACTTTATCTTCCAACGCTTTGACATTTTCCAACAATTCTCCTTTCATCATTTTAACATTTTCTTCCAGTGCTTTAGTATTTTCAAGTAATTCTTGTTTTAAAATTCTAGAATTCTCTTCGGACTTTTCCAGTAGTTCTTCTTTTAGCATTCTAACATTTTCTTCGGCTTTTCTAGAACTTTCTTCCATTTTACTTAACAACAAACTAGTATCAATTGCGGGTCCAGGTATTTCGAAGAGGAAACTTTCATGATCTTCTTGCTGTTCTATAAGCCATTCTTTTAGCCGATTTATTAACACGTTTTTAAGGCCAGTTGTTTCCAAATCTCGTTCTTCCAGTTCATGTTTCAAGTCTATTACTTTCAGATCTTTCAACAATTTCATCGCCATCTTAATTGTTTGTTGAAATTATTTTTAACACTAAAAATTTAATCTCACAGCACTTTATTTAATTATTACGCGATTTTATTTATTTTAAAACCTCACACCTGTAACACCACTGTAACGTTCTTTTTCAAATAATAATACAAGTGCTGTTTAAATCGTCTATTCACAAACAAATATTTATTCCTATACACTAATGAATACACTATAAATTAACGCTATGATTATAAACCATTAAAAACTATTATTTACAGACTATGAATTTCTAATACAACATTTATATTCACTATTTATTTTGTAATACACAGTTAAATGACTTGCTGTTGACTGCCTCTCTTTTATCCGCAATCCGCTTTTATATCCTCATATAAACGCACCAGAAATTGCTGGAACCTTCTATGTATTCTTAGAAAATGCTAGAATAAACCACGTCTGATTTACATGCTTATGCGATGCGTCATTTTCTCGAAGGCGACAGAACACACCACCTGTCGCTCGAAAAGAGGTTCGTTCCTTTTCTCTCCCGTTACAATATTTAGTATATTTTTAACTTAAAGAATTATGATACCAAACATGGATGAGGAATAACTTTGTATAAACAAAAATTCTGCATATTAACAAACTATACCTTTTTAATTTTATATTAGGAAAATTAATTATTAAGAGTGAAATTGAAATTAATAATTATATATTTTTTTTGATAATCTTAATTTTTGATTATCTACAACAATGATGTGCAACATTTTGCCTATATTCAATATAAAAAAAATTAATAAATCTATTATATGAGATTTTTACAGTAGGTACTTTTGTAAAAAAGATTATATCTAGAATATCTTACAACTCCTCCATCTCTTATCAGGAATCACCAAGATTATAAATTTCATTGCAATATATGTATTATGAAAATGGAACACAATTCAGTATTTATTCATTAAGTAAACATCGCTTTTCCTTACTTTTAATTATTATTGTAATCCGTTGAAGTTATATTCTATAAAAAATAATATCTTTAAAATATAAAGGTAAGAGTTTTACTTAATACCTGACATTATTCTTATTATTGTGGTTTACTGTTTTTGCAGGAGTAATTTTAACTATTTTAAATCGCAGTTTTCATGACAAGGGTGATTCCATATCAACTCAGGCAGGCAAATAGAAATCTGACAAACTCATCTCTCAGAATTTAATAAAATTTCAGTAGACGGTAATAAACTAAAGACCACATATTTTTTCTTTTTTTCTGAAAAAATTTCATTTCTGACATAGGGGCCAAAGTTTTTCTGACACTGCCAATTTTTTCCAAAGTCAAATACTTAAATAGGAATATCTTGAGAACTACTATAGATATTTGAATACAGTTTTTTTTGTCTGAAAGAGCACATTTTTTTCTTTCATATGAATGTGTTAGATAATGATGTGTAAAAAAACAACGTGTCAGCGAGGCAAAATATTCTATTACAATAAATATTTTTTCTTAAAAACGCCATAAAAGAATTTTCTAATTTTTTCACTGGAGGTGCAAAACATCATCTACTTTGAGTGTGTAAAAGCCCAATTTCCAACTTTGCTTTTTGAATTTTTTATGATCATTGGCACGGTGTTTCGTTAAAGTATGATCAAACTTTGTTAAGTTTCTCGTCATTAGAAACATAAAACTTTTTTTGATATCATTTTTGATTAAATGCAACTGAAAATCCAAAAGATTTAGCAGAATTTAAATTTTAAAAGCTTTCAGGATTAATTGGTGCAGTGAATGTTTTTGTACAGGTCAAATATTTTTAAAAATTATTTTGTAATTTACGAAGGAAGTGAAAGGTCCTCCATCCATTGGGTAATAAACTAATAATAAGTCATAAATATTAAAATAGCTGACAAAACTGCATAATATAAACTACTAAAATAATAAAACCAAAATGTGTTTTTTTATGATAGCACTCTCCTACAGATGGTTAAAACATAGATAATAAAGATAATGAAAACAGAAGATTTTTTGCAGCTTTGTTATTTTATTTGATTGCATACTATTCTGGTTAAATAATCCTATAAAAATTTACAATTACAAATTTAAGTAAAACTTTAAATGTTCCGTTTTAAAATACTATAGAACAATTTTGTAGGGAATCTGCTTGTGACACCGTCTAAAAAAAACACAGCAGTTGTTGTTATAGTGTTCAATTATGACTACAAAATATTCTCTGATGAGAATCAAATGTGTCGATTATTTTAAAATACAGAAGAAAGTTCAGTATCAAACAGACAAATTAATTATGAAAAGAATATGTGATGTAACTGACAAATTCAAATCTGTTTTTCCATATGCATCTTCTGAAGAGTATCTATGTCCTAAATGCCAGAAAAGACTGTTAAATGCATTAGAAAACCAGATAGATGTACTACCAGTAATTAACAATGAAGATTTTAT